>VZDJ01000175.1:6507430-6668487 GCA_008694505.1 Cyanoderma ruficeps
AGACAGACAGACAGACAGGCACACAGGGTGGCTGTTGTTACCTTCCATCGTACATCTGGGTTACTCCTGCCATGGGCATGTTAGGGCAGTGGATAAAAAAGATGAATATGGCCAGCAGACTTGACACTGTGCAAAGCAAACACAACTTGATGATTCCTGAGCAGCGCAGTTTAAATTTATTCACCAGGAATCCTCCCAGGAATGTGCCTCCCCCTCCGGCTGGCACCACCAGATAACCTGAAAAAGAAGAGGAAAAAAACCCCACAAGTGAGTTTAGAAATGTCGGCAAGGAGTTTTCAGGTTTGAATACATTAATTGCAGTGTATTTTGCATATAAACGACCCTTTGTTTCCTGTGTGGCTTCTCGGTGGGAGTTCAGTGGATGTTGCTGTAGTGGGTGGTCCTCTCTAACAGCTCAGGTAATGTGGCATGAGCCTGGTAAGGCTTTTCCTACCCAGGGATCTTAAAACTGACTCTTTGAGGAGCACAACATGAGTGCAGATGCTTGTTGGACACCATTCCTTGGTCTTTGTTATGGCACTTAGGTGAGGATCCTCCCAGTTTCTGGATGCTGACAAAATATCCCCCCCAGCTCTGACGTCCCTCCTCAGAGGAAACGTTTAGCCAGTGTTTCCTGGTGATGCACTAGCAGGAATTACAATTATTTTGCCTTCCTCTAGAGGGTAACAGATGGCCACAGAAGTGACACATTTCCTCCTCATGTCACTAGATGCAGCTCTGGAAATGCACTGGGTGTAGGTGTGCTGATGGGAAATGATCCTATCTCAGAGCTGAAGAGGATAACCAGTCCATAATTAAACTGCAAAGCATCTGTCTCCATTCTAAACGAGCTGAAAGTGCTCTTCTATTTGTTGGCAAAATGGGAAAACATTGCAAAAACGTGGTTTCCTTACCAAAAAAAGTGGCAGCTTCAGAGGCACTTAAACTAAACTGAGACTCCAGGAATTTGGGGCCAAACGTGGACATCCCAGCAATGAGGGTCGCTTCGGTTGCTCCTGCCAAGCACAGGAAGATGAAGGTGGGGTTCTTCAGAAGTAGCAGCACTGACCTGGCAAGGACAAATATACTGGAATTGAATCACTGATTTCAGGCACATTTTGATTTCAGGCCTTCCAAATCAGAAGGATCACATGGAAGATGAAGCAGTATCCCATCGTCCTGCAACTCTTTGAAAGGAAAAACACCCAAAGGAAGCTTCTTGGGGTTTGAAAGAGCTTTTCCAGTCAGTGACACAACGAGTGTATGAGTGATATAACTCACACTAAGGGCACCCACGACTTCTACATGGATGATTTCAGCAGTAATTTTCCAACATTTAGGGTCAGGCTGAGTACTTTCTCCTTTTAAATGGGACAATACTGAGAGGACATTACTCCTCACCAAATCTCCATCATTTCAGGGTTTGTTAGTGCCTGTTGGCAGATATCTTGGGACTCCTGACTCGGCCAAAAGCAAACTTGTACTACACGCTCACACACACACATTACTTGTGCAGTCACACTCTCAGAGCAGTAACAACCTCTGATAACCATGGATGTTTTGTAACTCAGGGGAAATACCACACAAGCCTTTCTGTGTGGAAGAAACACCTCCAAGACACCTGAAAAACAGCAAGCAATCTTTCTGCCACAATCTAAGCCCAGTTCTACTTGAAGCTTAACGTATAAATTGAGTAACTCCATTTTATTTTGACCCACTGGGATTTAGGAGAGAGCTGCAGATATGCCTGAAGAATTGCCATGTGTCATTTACATGCAGATCCAGCAACAATTCCATCCCTGAGATGCAGAAAGGCCCTCGGGCACAGGGAATGGTCTCAATTATCTCTCAGTATCTCGGATATTGGGCTAAGAGGACGGACTTTGCTTTGCAGGGGATGTTTTGTAACAGAGCTCCAAATTCTGCCCCATGACTTCTCCCTAGCCAAGCCCAGACCAGTGCCACGGGTTATCCCATTTCTGGGATGGGCACAAATCCTGCAGGAGCGAGGCCATGGGATGCTCACAGAGCAGGAAGGCAAAGCCAACACCTCCTGCTCTGGTGGAAATGTGAAATCAGAGAAAACCTGCCTTGGTAGAGACGTGCTGAGAGTCAGCTTTATGCAACTCTACTCACATGAATTGGAGAATTTCATTACATCAAAAGAACAAAGAAGCTGAAAGACAGAAATACCACACATTCCTACACTTTGATTACAGGGGGCTTTACACTGCCTGGCTCTTGGGATTAGTTTAATGTACTATTTTATTCTCCAGATCTTTTTGACTGTGCTTAATTTGGAAGCATAAAGCCTAAAATTTTAGTGAGAAAATGCTTGTAGATCTTGTGGCTGAGGCAGAAAATGGACAGTGCCTTCACCTTTTTACAGAGGAGAGTTCCTCCCTGGCCCTAGTGTGGCTGTGCCCTCTGCTCAAAAGTTACGGGCTGGACTTGCAAGCAGGACAATGCAGAGGAACTCCTCTCAGCACTAAGAATAAGGATTTACTCACTTTAATCTATCTGAAAACAGCAAATGTAGTAATGAAGAGCTATGGCACCTAAAACCTTACCAAAGACAACACACACCTTTTTACTGCATCAGTAGGACTTTAAACACACCCAGAAATGACCTAACTCTTGAATAGCCTTGGCAGTGCTCAGCAGCCAAAGGGATTTCAGGAGCCTCAGGCACAGAGAAGAATCCCACCACCTAAAAAAGCTTAAAGCCTCCAAGGCTTTACTGCTGTGGGCGCATACAGGAACTCCTTCCCACATAATGGTTCTCTGAGGAGGTTGGGCCCACCTGTATGATCAGAGCCTGCTCCTCTGAGAAACACTGGCATGCCCAGGACCCCCCAGACTGTACCAGAGTACAGACACAAGCTAATGAGTCATTAACAAATGGATATTTATACAGTTTTACAGTGTGTGAATGGGGGCTTCTCCAGCACAAAACGACACCCACTGTCACCAGCAGCAGGGGAACAGAGGGCACCATGTGCATCCCACAGGAACATAAACCAACGCCCCTTTGCCAAGGGGGGAAGCTGAGAAAAGCAATGAAATGAAACCAAGTCCCACCCTGCACCTAATCCAGGAGTGGTCAGTGAAATATTGACCACAGCTCCTCGTGCTGGAGATCAGGGCTTGCCAGGCCAGGGAGTGATCCCCACTAACTCCACCTTGCAGCTTGCAGGGACAAAACCTCTTGGTACAAATCTACATGCCCTCCCTTTGAGCCCCTCTGCTCTGACAGGAGGGGTTGGTTACTCCATGAGAGCAATCATAGGGAAGCAGAGAAAGCAAAATGCTGTTTTATCAGGCCTTTTCAACCCAAGAGTTAAGACAGAAGTGTCTCCAGGGCAGAGGATTAGTCTGTATGGGCTGCATTCCTGTAAGCTCCTGCTCTCAGGCAGCACCGTGAATGCAGCAATTCATTAACCTCACTTAGAAAGGACCTGATGGCATGGAACAATATTTTATTTCATCACTATTTCTGCTTATCTTTCTGAGACTGTTGCTGCCCACACTGTGGGAAACTGTGTGGCACAGTATCCCTTCCTAACACAAAAGGAGCAGTGAGTGCCCTTTGGCCTCACCCTCCAGGCTGGTCCACGTGTCCCCAAGAGCTGCCCGCACAGATGGGATCTCCTCTTCAATGCACGTTTCCAGAGCAGAAAGCCTTGAAGGCACTTCCCTTTTATTAATCAAAACCAGGGACCACAAAAGTCTGTTGGGCTCCTGCTGTCAAACCACACTGCACTGAATTGTCTGATACAAGTTCCCACCTTTGGGTATTTGTTATTCAGAGATGTGAAAAGATGCTCCTGGAGGAGGATTGTCTCTGTTCCTGCTGTCAGACAGCAGAAACAGTGGGAGCTTTGTTCCAGACAAGCAAGAAAAGCAACAACCACTAAATTTCATCCCCCTCTGCTGCCCCATTTGTGTTGGTTTTAGTCACAGCCTTATCGTTATTTAAATGCAGGTTATGAATTCAATTTCCGTGAGGAGAACAAGCCATGACCTTGGAAAATGGCACCCAGTCAAGAATGCCATTTAATAACAGCACTGAAATCTGTTCAATGTAATATTCTTCATAAAACTGCCTTAACCCCTGGTAAACTTCCTACAAAGTCTCCAAGAATTTTCAGATGGGTGTGAGTGGTTGTGTTGACACAACACAGCTCGACTGGTGCTGAAAATTCCTGTTCTGAGCACCTGCTTCCATCCTCCTCTGCCAGCACAACAAAGACCACAACTAAAGCTCAGAAGTGATTGTTGGCAGCAGCCTGGGGTTTGCCTTTGCAGGGAGCAGCCATCACACACAGATAAAATCTCCTCCCTAAAAACAATCCTGGGAGAAATAATTAGGGGAAAAAAAAACAAAAAGNAAAAAAAGGGAAGATCCCCTTATTGACTGCATGCTCCAAAAGGAATCAATACACAAGTATCTCTGCAACACCCACAGCCTCCATGCCAGCTAACCCCAAGCAATAAATAAAGCAGCACCTCTCCCCTTGCCCCCCATTTAAATACAACTCAACATAACAAGAAAATCATAAAATATTTCAAAAATCCATAACAAAAATCCATGGTTGAAAGATCACATTTTATTTTGGCCCCTGCTTTGTTCCCATCACAGAGCTGAGCAGCAGCTCAGGATGAAGCAAGTTGCTGTGTCACTGCCTTGCTGGAGAGATAAGTAGTAATACATAAAAGGTGGCTGAAAGATGTGAAGGCAAAAATAAAAAAAGGAAACCAAGAAAAAAAAGAGAAAGGGAACTGAAAGTACAGTGTGGTATATCTTGTTCCCTGGGTTTGGAATGGAGCTGTGAGAAACACAGGGCCTGTTTCATCTCGTTTCTCATTAAAAATGACAAAACAGGGATCTTACACAAGTAAAAATAGAGGAAAGGAATAAAGCCCCGAGGGGCTGGGGAGGAGGAGCTGCTGGAAACACGCAATTGGGCCAGGTGAGGCCAGGCAGAAGCAGACAGGCAGAAATAATGCTGCTGGGGAGAGGGAGGGAGCTGGCAATGCCTGGGCATCTCCCATGTCCTAAAGCTTGGCATCAAGCCACTCTCAGCAAAACTCAAGTGTGTGGCACAGGACTGCAGGTGAACACGAGCTTCTGAAAACCCAG
The DNA here is from genome assembly GCA_008694505.1 of Cyanoderma ruficeps. Classification (NCBI taxonomy): domain Eukaryota; kingdom Metazoa; phylum Chordata; class Aves; order Passeriformes; family Timaliidae; genus Cyanoderma; species Cyanoderma ruficeps. The sequence continues at coordinate 6,512,574 of VZDJ01000175.1, forward strand.
AGGGGACCGGCCACTTGTCCCCTGCTGCCCCATGTGATCCCCAACACCAGCTCTAGTTCAGCCTCTCTGCCAAGAGCTCCCTGACCTTGGCAGGACCAGGTACTTGGACACTTCCTCTGCAAGAAAGTGTCATTGCTTGAGGATGGGTGAAACCTCTGAGCTGGCAGGGCTGAAAGGAAGCCCAGCTCGGGCTCATTACTCTCTCCCCTCTGAGGAGGGCTCCCTAACCTCTGCATGGGGGGCTTTTCTCACCGAGGCAGATCTTTCACTGTTTTCCCAAAGTCTGGATCTGACGCTTTCTTGTGGCTCCCATCCTTCAGCTGATGAGCCTCTGACACCCTCATAACGATGTAGCGCTGGGATCCTGAAAAGGAGGGGCAAAGGGAACGAGGAATGTGTCAGACATGGGATGTGGAGGCTACCGAAGCTGTGGATTTGCAGGGGGAAAACGCAACGTGACATCCTCCCTCCACCAACAGCTGCGAGGGAGAAGCAGCAACAGAGGCAGATGGGAAGCCAAAGGGGTGAAATCCATTTAGGAATTACAGTCGAAACACGGGAAGCTCTTCCTTTGCTCCCACTGCCCGGCTACACACGTGCATGAGGATGGAAGCCCCGGGAGCACGGCGCAGCCCCAGCCCCGAGAGGAGGAGCCCCGTACCTGGGAGGCGCTGGGGGTAGCCCAGGATGGGGATGGAGATGAGAAGGGAGGCAGCTCCGGCCCCCAGGAAGCCGATCCACCACGCCCCCACCCACAGCGTGTTCTCGGGGGCGATGTCGATCCTGCAAGAAAGAGAAGCCCAAGGGACACAAAGGAGAGAGGAGGTGGTTGAAGACGGAGCGGGGCAGCTCCGTGTGCCTCTGCTTGAGGCTGGCAGGGGACAGAGTGGGTGACAGCCAAGGAAAGTGGGTGACCCGATGGGTATGCCACGTCCACCATCCCTCCTGCCTCACCAGGGCACGACACTTCACCAGCCCAGGAAATCACACCATTTCATTCTCATCTAATCTCAGGTTTGCACATTCGCCTCACTCCCTTTCGACTGTGCTTTGAGAGTTGCCAAGATCCTTATTCCACCCAAGAAACACTCTTTGCAAGAAAACTGGTGGAAATAGCCCACTTCTTCCCCTGGAAACCCATTCCCTCTTTTCAATCCATTAATATCTGGCCTAGTAAATGGTGTCCCTGCCTATGGCAGAGGGTGGGAACTAGATGATCATTAAGGTCCCTTCCAACCCAAAGCATTCTGTGATTCTATGATCTACCAAAGAGCTTGTAAAGAAACAAGAACAAATTACAAATATTACAAAGCAAGGAAGGACTAAGCATCCTGGTGGGATGACTGGGAGGGCGAGCAGCACTGCTGGGAGCACCACCTCATCAGAGAACTCATTCAAAAAAATTCACCTGCTGCTCGCAGCCTCATTAGCACAGGCAGTGCAGCGTGAGGAAGGATTTAAGCTGACAGGTTTGTCAGCAATTTCCCTCCAGCAGCAGCACTAATGCAAACCACCCTTCCAGCCTCCCCACCTGCAGACACACCACCCAACACCCCAGGCACATTTCCACCCAGCCACCAGCTCATTGCTCCAGATCATTGTTATTATTTTTTTTTCTACCCCAAAGGAAACACAGAGCAGAAAGGGAAAGGAACAAGATTTTTTTTTAACGACTTACTCTCTGCCAATTTCAGTATAAATATTTAGAAACATTCCTCCTACCAGATAACCCGCTGCAGGCCCAAGGATTGCAGCAGTGTAGAAAACAGCTGAAAGGGAAAACACGTCGTGTTAGACAACCAGCAGCACGTCAGGCAGGGATCCCCAGCCTGATTCCCTCCTGGATGCAGGATGCTCAGCCTCTGGCGGCCTCACACCCTCCCCCTTAAACCACCAAGACACAAACCCAGATCGTTCCAACAAGTTTTCCTCTCACGCTTCTGTTCCAAGGAAGCTTTTGCATCCAACCCTGGGAAGTTTTATGGTACGGGGCAGGAAAAATTGGTTCAGAATAAACCTCTTTTAGCAGGGATGCAGCTGATGCCACTGCCACATCCTGACTGCCACAGCAACGAGCAGCAGGATTNCCTGACTGTCACAGCAATGAGCAGCAGGATTCCCTCCCCACTAACACAAAATGTCTACACTAAACACAGCACCACTGGCACTTATTTCAGTTTGCTGTTTAAAGCAGGACACATGGCAAAATCATCAACTTGCTGATGAGAGCCTTGGGATCTCCTTCCCACGCTACACAGCCTTCTGATACAGCGTGGGCAGACTGATACATTTTGAAATTGCTAAAAGATCACCCTTTTGGCACTTTCATCAACAGGACTGTAAGTTCTTGGCAGCTGCCGAGTGGCCAATGATATGGAGGGGTGAGCTGAGTCTCTTCTCTTGGCTATGCTTTGCACCAGGAGCTGCTGAGCCAGCCCAGTGACCATCCCTGCTGTGCTGAGGCCTGAAGGGATGGAGAGCTAAAGATTTAGATTAGATATAAATGATGGTGACAAAACACTGGCACAGGCTGTCCAAACAGGTGGTGGATGTTCCATCCCTTGAAACATTCAAGGTCAGATCGGATGGGTCTCTGAGCTACCTGATCGAGTTGAAGGTGTCCCTTCTCATTGGGCTAGATGACCTTAAAAGGTCTTTTTGCACCCAAATCATGCTGTGATTCTATGCCCCCTTGCACGGATGGGGGTATGGCCACATGGGCTGGCCCCATGCCAGGAGCAGGAGGTACTGCCCATCTACAAGGGGAGTCTCAGTTGGGTGTTTTTCCTTCCTCACCTACCAGCTGAGGGAGGAAAAACACCCAACTGAGCTCATAATTTTCCCCCTGGTAAATAATCAAAACCTCCCCAACAGCTGCCACGTCCCTCTGATTTCCACCTCGCCCCTCAACAGGAACAAAAGGCTGAGCAGCGTCGGGAGAGATGCTGGCCAAGGCAGAGGGACCATCATCTCTCCCTCTCATCACCCTGCTTTTGAAGGGCTGGAGCTGCCCCCTCAGCCCCACTCACCAATGTACACAGGGGAATAGTTGGTCTTGACGTTTTCATCTAAGTAGGTGACGCCGAGCGTGTAGAGCGGCGTGGCTCCCATCCCGTGCAGGAACTGCCCCAGCATGAAGACAAACCTGTAGCCGGAGAGGCTGGAGGCAGCCTGGGAGCAGGGCAGGCTCTGGTTCCCCCCGCAGACGCCCACCTGGGCCGCCGAGCGCGCCTCGTACCGCCCCGTGGTGAAGTGGGGCAGGGCGAAGAGCAGCGAGCCCAAGCCCATGACCAGCACCCCCCAGCCCAGCCAGCGGGGCTTGTGGCCGTTCCCCCCAAAGTAGCTGACGAAGGTGAGGCAGACGCAGGCGGCGATGTCGTAGGAGCTGGCGATCAGCCCGCTCTGGTAACTGCGCAGGTCGAAGCGGCGCTCGATGGAGGTGATGACGGTGTTGATGAAGCCGTTCACCGTCATGCCCTGCAGGAAGGAGGCCACGCAGAGGAAGAACAAGACCCCCTTGGATGTGTTGCAGAGCTGCAAGCAGCCGGGGGTGAACCCCCCCCAGCCACAGGCCAGGTCCTCGCCTTCGGCAGACACGTATTTAATCCCTTCTTGGAGCGGCGTCTCCTCCTCGGCCGGGGTGGGTGTGCAGAGGGGCTGGGCACAGGAGTCGGAGGGGCTGGGAGCCCCCGAGGATGTGATGCCATTGCTCAGGGGGGTGCTGCAGCCATCCCTCCCACCCGCCGCACCCAACGGCCGGGCGGCCTCGCCGGGACGAGGGGACGGGCAGGAGAAGTCGAGGGGCTGAGTGAAACAAAAGCCATTTTCTCTGGTGGAGTTCTGGGGCATTGCCATGAACGGGAATGCAGAGTCCAGTGGCTGACTGAGGCGGGCTGGTGGCCAGGGTGGCTTTGTGGGGCAGCGAGGACCAGCCTGTCCAGGAGATGCAATTTTCAGCACTTACTTCAGTAGGAAGACGGTGAAGGTCTGAGCCAAGACCATTCTGATCTGTGCAAAGAGAATTTTTACATGCCTTTATATAAAACCATGCTCAACCCCCTCAAATGTTATTTTATTTTTAATAAGTATAATCATTTCACTGTGCAGTTCACCTGGTCATGTGCCTTCCACCGTGGGATCTGCTGGTACCTCAGGTGTCAGGGTATCACTGACATTACAGAAAACAACAAAACATGCAAGAGCCTTAAAAGAAAAGCACCTCTAAGGCACCACTGACTGAAGCCCCTTATCCCTCCTCTGAAAAAGACCTGGTGAGACCCCCACAACCTCCACCCCCCTTCTTCCCCCTGCAGAGAACAGCCCACACAGCTACAAGTTTCCCACTGCTAGAAGTCCTTCGGTCTCTCTTTCACACTCTGCCAATAACAGTTTATAATTATCCTGAAAAGTTTCCACAGTCAGTTTGATTTTATTCCAAGCCCTCAGATCTGTTTACAACTATTCAGTAAAATCCTTTCTATAACTAATTAGACTACATGCCATTTCAGAGCAGGCCGGAGGGCAGAGGCAGCTGACTCTAACCTGATTACCGATGCAGACTGCCTTCTTTCACCCTGTTCCTGTGCATTGCAGCACCTGACCGTGCCAGCAGCCAAGAGTATTTTTCCTTAAATGCCTTGGCTGAACTATAAATGATGAAAATAATAAGGTTCTCCCTTGAATACTGGTCTTAAATATGCAACAAATACTAGGCAAGAACTGTTTTATTAGAAAGCCTCCTCAAAGCATCCTGTAATTCCCAATAATTTTGGCAGTATCTGTTTGAGAGGTTCCCACAAAAAATGTTCCCCCTGAGATGACAGCCTCATCAACGTGGCAGAGGGGAAAAGGGCATTTTTTTTCCCTGATGAAATGAACTATGTTCAGATGGCAGCCTTTGGTGATGACTTTAATACTTATCTGTGTGTTGCTGTAAAAAAATGATTGACATTTGACCTCCCTGTGCACCAGCAGGCCTTGCAGGCACTGGGGCAGGAGGACTAGGCAGAAGGTGCTGCTCCCACCCCAGAAGGGCAGAGGACATCTCATGTGTGCTGCCAAATCTTCAACGTTCATGTCCGTTAGTGTTACAACACATCTGGTCCTTGAAGTAGGTTAAAAAATGAGGTCCAACTTTCATTTGCAAATAGTTTTATCTTAATTACCCTGTCTGGGGAGCAGAGTGCATGAACTATTTCCTATTTCAAGGTCCAGGTTCCAGCAGGGATTTGATAACAGGACAGGGCAGGTGAACTGGCAGGCAGGAGGACACTGCCTTGCACTCCAGACTGGATTCCTCCAGGAAACTCCCACCTTAACTGGCTGAGTCAGGGAGGTAGGTAGTCACTTACAGCCAGGTAACTTTGATGTGTAAAGTGTAAATGCAAAAACTGACTGCAGGGGTTGAAATGTTGCTGCAGAGACAGACTGCTGTAATGTGCTGGCACAAAAAAATGATGCCTTGGTGCAAGGCTCTATTTTTTCCACTTTTTCTGCCTCTCCAGTGTTCTTATGACTCTTACAGCTCTAAATTTGTTTCTCATCTTTGGATGCAATATTGGAAGCAATAAATAAGCCTGCCTTAGCACTCTGTTAAAGTCAGGAGTGATTATTAGGCGCTGAATCAGGCTCTAAGGGGCGGAATGGTTCATGCTCATATAAATCAAACGCCTCCTTGCACAGCAGCCAGGACTGCAGCTGCACCCTCCTCCTCCTATCAAACTCGTATCAGACTCATGTCTGATGTTACACTTGACTGCACATGTAAAGAAGGTTTCTTGGCTGGGGATTGATTTTGCTCTCACTGATTTCAGCAGACAGAAAAAGCACATCTCTGTTACTGCCTGATATGCAAGCACGAGCCCTGAGCTCCCAAACTGGCCCAGCTTCACCCTGGAGGAAACACTCCTTTAAACACTGGGATCTCTCCTTTGATACCTCATGAATTTATATTGACATTTTGGTATTTCATGAGTCAGGAAAGAGATTACAGCTCTTCATCAAAGGTTTTATTTCCTTGGTGGCAGCAGTCTGGGCCACCGGACCCAGGTGACCACATCATCCCCCCTTCAACTCCTGCCACTGCTGGTGAGAGTCAACAGCAAACAGGGTGAAACACTCCCAAGAAAGCAGCCAGTCTTTCCTCCAGGCAGCAGATGTTTCCCCCCACCCAGAAGCCTTCTCAGCCCCAACACCCCCGTCCTGTTCACGTCCCAGGGGACCTGGGCTGATGACTCGTGCCCAGGTGCCGTGGGCAGGGAGCCCACTCCTGCTCCGTGCCGTCTCCCGAGCTGCTTGGCATCTCTTGAAGTATTTATAAATTGGCTGTGACACGTTCAGTGTGGGTATCAGCTTTCACAGGAGCCATATGCCACTTTAGAGGACAAAATATAATCTTCAGGGGAAAAAAACCCAAGCAACTTCATGGACTTCCTAATCATTCATATTCTTCCAAGCCATCCGTTTATTGCCTCCCATTCATCTCTGTTTTTAATGACTCAGCGGGTGATTTCTTGCTTACACTGAATCAGTCCCGATGCTATTATCTCTCTGCCATAGATTTCCTCATTTTGCTATTTTGCTGCAAGATTTCTACTTTTTTTTTCCCCCACTGTACAGCTGGTTCCAGAGTGCCAACATCATTGAGTCAACACAGCAGAAGCAGCAAGGCAATGAAAGCATATGATTTGTATTTCCTGATGAAATCTGTAAAGACTCACCTCCCCCCCCCCATAATATTTAGCATTAAATCAATAGTAAAACTTACAAGCATTTCATCAGGTGATCATTTAAAAAGTCATAGGACCAATTAAAAACATTTTGTATTTCTGCCAAGGACTGCGATGAGATTAATGTTGCAAATTAACTCATAACTGACATGCAAAATAATCCCATTTGCTGAAACATGCCCAATAATAGTTAATCTTCCCTTCCACGTTACAGTTTTTGACTTTTATATGGTATTACTGTGGCAAATAACATCTACACATAACTTCTGCTTTCACAGCTGAGCACAGTTTAGGAGCAGAGTTAGCATTTTTTTCAATTCTACTGCATACATGGAGATATTCCCTAACGAACAGGGGTAAGGGATTAAAAGTGATCGGGAAGTGTACTGCAAACAGGAGAGGAGCAGCCCCAGGCAATGCCCAGTGGCTGTGATGAGTCTCCTTTATTTTCCTCTGGGTCTCCTCTATTTTTATTTCCCTTGATGTGTGAGCGAGCCTGGATTTACTGATCAAGTACTTAGAATCTGGGAAAGTCCACATCCATGTACCAAGCTCGTATTACTGCAGCAAGGGATAAATTCATCCAGGTTTGTCCATTTAACTTCTCTTGGTAACACACACAGAATTTTCCTCGGAGAGTTTGGCTTCAGAGGATTAGCAGCACTCCTTCTGTCATGGCTGATAAACACCATATGGATCAAGTGTAATCCACTGGCTGCTTTAGGAGTGGGGAAGCCTCCCAGAAGTGAGATAAATCCACACCCCGGTCTTGTCCTTAGGGCACTGGTTCAGTGCAAGGAGATAAAAGCCAGAATGAGATGAGTGAGTTGTTCTGAGTAACACTGAACTGTTTTCCTGGCAGCTGAGGAACTCCACTCAGTTCACACCAAGTGCAACCCTGACATTTTTAGCCCCCTTTTAAAAAGCATCCCTTTGGGTCGGCAACACAGAGGATGCTGCTACTGTGGGACTGGCACCAGGACCAGACAGGAGCCTTTGGAAAGCAATTCCTGAGGGAACAGCATGGTCCTGCACACATGGAAAAGTTTCAGGAATGAGAAACACACCCAGAGGGCAGCCAGCTGACCATGTACCAAATGCTGTGCTCACCATCAGTGCTGCAGGGACAGACAGAGGATGAGGGAGAAAGTTCCTAGCAATGGGAGGCAATAGGAATATCCTGACCCACCCCTCATGTCAGAGACCTGTTTTTACCTGATTAGCCCTACTGGAGTCTGAAGCATGGAAGAGAGCAGCAGAAGCTGGCTTTCAATTATCACATGAGCAAGGACATATTTATAATTACAAAAATTCCAAATAGTAGAGCTTAGCACTCACAAACCCTTTGTATGTTTTCCAAGTGCTTTCCATTCACCGGGAAATTAATGCAATAATATGCAAGAAATCAGAAAGGTGGCTTGGATAATTTTCAATTAGCTGCTTGAAAACGCTTTGAAGATAAATCTAACCAGATTTTCTGAGTCTATTTACTTGTTCCAGCTTATCTGTGCAAATACAATTGGCTGCAGCTGCCTCAGACCATCTTTAAAAAACTTGCAGTGCCAACGCACGGAGCAGATTTAACCCGGACGCTGCTTTTTGCCATAGCACAGATTAACCAGACAAAAGGGTCTTTTATGCTGTAATTCCTAACTCCCCCTCCTTAATGTCACTCTTGCTTTAATGTCTTTTTCCTACCCATACGTTTGGCCAGTGCTGGGAAGGTTTCCACGCTGGCAGAGCACTGTGGTCTCCATCACTGTCACTGCCCATGGAGCTGGGTGTTTCCAGACACACCACCAGCATTTTCCCAACCCCTGGCCCTGCATGGTGTTATTTTCCATCGTTTGGATTCTTGCAACCCATTAAAGAATGTTCCATATTCAGCACACTCTTTCTGCACGAGCTGCTGGTCAGCTCTTCCCATGGATTACCAGTTAGCTCCTGCAGCTGTCCCTTCTTTGTTTCCAAGCAGAAGATGCAGACTCAGACAAATCCTTTATGATGTAAGGAATTAAACAAAATGAGCAAAACCCAAATAAAGAATGTGAGACGTGATTCTCTGGCGCTTCTAAAGATAGAAGCACTCAAATGCAAAAAATGCAACATCCCGTGTTACACAACTCAAGGGTGTTGTGTTCAGAATTAGATGTATTTCAATAACGTCGACATCTACATGGTTTACAGGCACTTACACTTTTTTATCCTTACGGTTTGATCAATATGAAGGTAGAAACAAGAAAGAAAACCAGTTGGAATGCTACCATGAAACTACCTAGAACTTTACTTTTTCCTGAGACACAATTGCCTTCCAACCCCTCTTCTCTGCACTAGTGGGACTTCCTGGGGAAAATCATGTACCACAAGGTCATTTTGCTCTACCAGCCAAGGACAGACTTTAGTTTGAGCTTTCTATGACAAGCTTTCCAGCTCAACCCTGTGTTGGTGGGCTGGATGCCCCCACTCATTCATGTCCTACCAGAGCTCAGTGGAGCAGATGGGAAGAGCTAAAATCATCACAGAAAAAGAAACTTGCTGTTCATCAGCATCTCCTGCAACACTCACCACTGCAGAGAGCACAGGACAGCACGAGACGGGCAGGTGGAAACGCAGAGCCAGGTGGGAGCATGAGAGATGCACAGCAAGGATTCAGCTGAGGGAAGGGTATTTCCCCACAAACCCACTTGTTTTTTGTAGATCAGCAAGTACCAGCTTCTCCAAACAGCCCTGGGAGCACGAGAGCTCACCGGTGCACACCGCTTAGCCTGGATCTTGCTTAACATCCAGCGATGCTCCCTAATCCTCTTAGGTATTAGTCTTGAGATTCCTGCCAAGCAGAGGAACAGCAGAGCCTCCCAGACAGCACTTAAATGAACTCACTGCTTGAAATGTGCAATACTTCAAAATGCAGTAGAACTCCAGCTGTTCTGCTTTGGTTAGCCTCAGATTAGCACCTTGGAGGTCACTGCGGCGTGCAAAATGCAAAGTTAAATCACCTCAATTTCTGTGCCTCGGGTGACTCCCTAGGAAGCCATTCTGCACTAGGACTGCAATTTTTTTGTCTCATAATGACTTGTTTAAAGCTAAGTACCTAATCTGTGTCTCTGTTGCAAGGAGATCAGCACATTCAGGTTACCCACAGCCCTCAAGTCACAGAATCACAGAATCACAGAATGGTTTGTGTTGGAAGGGACCTCAGAGACCATCCAGTTCCTGCCCATGGGCAGGGACACCTTCCACTGTCCCAGGCTGCTCCAAACCCCATCCAACCTGGCCTTGGACACTTCCAGGGATGGGGCAGCCACAGCTTCTCTGGGCACCCTGTGCCAGGGCCTCACCACCCTCACAGGGAACAATTCCTTCCTAATATCTAACCTAAAACTACTTCCTTTCAGTTTGAAGCTATTCCCACTTCTCCTATCACTCCATGGCCCTGTAAAAATTCCTTCTTCAGCTTCCTTTAGGCACTGGAAGGGACTCTAAAGTCTCTCCAGAGCCATATTTTCTCCAGACTGAACAACCCCAGCTGTCAGAGCCTGTATTCCCAGCAGAAGTGCTCCACCCTCAGTCTTCACCCCTGTCTCCACGAGGATTATTTTGTGTTGCTAAATCACCCATTATTGCAGATACGATCTGGAAAAGGAACAGGTACATAATCATATTTCTGTTGGATTAGCTGAGGATATTACTCCAAGCTTATTCTGGCCTCATGTTGGCCACCACAACAGAAACAATATTTGATCTAGCACAAAGCCAGATGGTGCAAAATTAACCCGTTCAGCACAAAGCTGATGTGGCACAGGGAATTTGGTCCAGCACTGGCACAGGCTTACATGGCTGTAAGACTTGTGACATGGCATCTGCAGCCTCTAAGTTTCCTGATACCAAGTACTCCTCATCATCCCCTAAAGATGAGCTAAACAGGCATCACACTTCATTTTATTTCCTACTTTTAGATAAACAGAATGTCAGCTAGCAGAAAATTTGCATTTGCTCATGCAATACCCTAGATCTTGACAGGCTGTGGTATATTGGGGGATTTCTTTGAAGAGGGCAGATCCCTATTTGTGTCATCGAGAGGAGATGATGAACACTTTCAAAGGGATGACTTCTCTTCATTCTCTGCCTCAAAATCGCAGTCCAGTACCACAACCAAAAATTAGAGCAGCTCTGAGGTGAAGGGCAGGAACTCAGGGCCAAAGGGGAATTGGGGCAGAGCAGGAGATCAGCACAGGGCAGAATGCAGGGCTGCAGACCACTGCCACCAAGCATGGGTGGGAAGAACTCAACCTGGCATGCTACTTCCCTTAGAAACCTCAGATTCATTCCAATGGCAACTCCTTGTACTGCAAGTTCCAACAGAGGCGCAGCAACATCTCATGCCGAGAGCACTGAAAATCTCAACTACGACCACAAATCACAAAGGGCTGTAAACGGGCAGGTGCATCCTGGCTGTGCTGTCTGTGGCTGCTGGCTTCCCCCATGGCTGGATGCCTCTAAAGAAACAAATATAAATCCCCCCTGATCAGAAGAGGTGAGACTCCACTGACTCCTTTGAGAGGTGGAAAAATGCTGAGCCATATCTTTCAGCATTAAGAGGCCACTCTGAGAACCCCAGCTCAGTATGGAACAGCAATTCCACACACACACATCAATATCCACACCAAGGTACAGAGAAAGGTGTTCAGAGGTGAGTGCACACTCCCTGCAAGCACCACAGGCTCTGCAGGCTGCCCCTCTTGCAGGCTGGCACATCCTTCATCTGACAGAGCTCAACCAGGTCAGCAAGTCATTCCAACTGCCAGGGAGCAAATTGGCGCCAAATGGTGTTTCTTCCTGCAATAAAGGAATAAACAGGCATATAATGTTCTCACTGTTAACCCCAAACATCTGCTGGATTTGGAGGGGTTTGCTGGCCATGAGCAGTGGGGAGACACTTGCTCTGCCTTGCACCCTCCCCTTTCTCATGCACCAGGAATCACAGCCTCGGACAGCCGCTGCTGGAGGATGGATTTACTTGGAAATCTGGGAAGTGCCTTCAAGGGATTCCCACTTCCATGCAGCAGCATAGTGTGATTTCCATTTCTGGCTCAGGAACTTTTCCACTTTCCTTGGTGAGCACCTGCTCACATCCCACAGCCCCCACACCACGAGAAATGGACACAGCAGAATAACCCTGTCCTCGGCCATTGGCTCAAGGAGGTCACTGAGGACTGAGTTTGACCCGTGTTCCCTAAAAAATGATGGTCCTGATCATTGCTGCTAAACCAGGGAGGTGATTGTTCACACAAGGCATCCAGGCAGGGCTCTCAAGAGCGCTCCAAGAAATCAACAGGGAACTCAAGGGAACAAAACCTGGCTGGTTTGTGGTTAGCAGGCAAACTCTTTTTATTGCCTCTTGAAAATAAGGCAGTATTTCAAAATTTAAACTCTTTAAAAACAAGAATATTGGAGACAGGTAATTAGTGTATCACAGCGTGGTTACCTACTTTTCACTCCTTTTAATTCACTTTCTCTGAATTAAACTCTTTTCAGGGTTTACTGCCAAATAAGAGAAGAACATGCAACACTAAAGGGATCACAGGTTACTCAGGGTTATACGGGCCCTCCAGAAAAGGCTGATTCTGCTATAAGCAAGACTCACATCTGGCTCAAAGATCTAAATCCTCAGCCACAGAATTCACTCCAGCAATCCAAGGAGGCCATAAAGCAGCTCTGAAAGCAGTGTGAGGAAATCCCTTTTTTCTGGGAATTCTTTTGCTAACATAAAGCTCCACAGCATCTGCCCTGGGCGAACTCTTCCAGCCCAGGCAAGGCAGAGCAGCCTCATCACTGCTCTGACCAGCGGAGATTCTGTTTCCTACGGGGCTTTTAAAGCAAAAGAATATTGAATTAAAATTTCCAATCTGATTTCTTTGGAATATGGCAAGCTAAAAAGATTGATGCAGTTCTTCAAGGAGTGGGCATGAGAGAAAAAAGGTCTAAAAAGAGATCGAGTCCTTCAGATATTTTGGGGACTTTTTATTTCTGTGTCATGGGTTGCTACCATTAATCAAAACTCAAAAATCTAAATATATTTTTTTATCTCTTAATCCCATCTAGAAAAATAAACTCCTGTCACAGAGGACATCCAAAGCACTTGAACTGACAAAGATGAAGCTATAAAAATGACAAAAAGTACGTTTCCTTGGATTTTTTTTCAGCCAGAATATTGCAAAATCAAAGTATTTTTTAGGGAAAAAAGTGTTTGATCTTGCTTTCTCAACATAAGAATGACTCTCTAACTCCTTCAAACCATCAGCCACAGTTAAACAAAGCTTATCAGCATTTCATTTTTTTTCTTGAAGCAACCAAGCCAAGCTCTGGGAGTTCCAGTGACTGAAGATTATTGATGCCATACAGCAACATGCCATTAACAATAGCAATTAAATTCAGTTTAAATGAAACTCTACAGATGTCAGTGAAACAGCACAAGAGAAGAAAGGAGATTTCACTGCTCAAAGAATTTCAAGAGCTGTTGGAAAGGCTCAGCACTTTGCTGAACGAGCTGAACCAGAATAAACAGAGTATTTCCCAGTGCCAACATATGCCCACTGCTCAACTCATTTACAATCCAGAGGTGGAATGACACTATTTTTGGCAGCAGCAACACTGCAGAACCCCAGGTTCAGGGGTACTTCTGCCTGAAGAGAGATTTAAGGTTAGAACAACACTGCACTGCTAATATTAAACACTTCACTGCCTCATCACAGGCTCTCCTCTGTACTAGAGAGAGCTCTGACATAAAATCCACTAAAGTTAGTGGCCCTCTCTGAGTACTTGTCTACAACTACTTATCCCATCTACTGAAGTAGGATGGATGCTTTTGTCTGGGATTCATAAAGCAGATGAAGTCTGTGACCTCTCTGGGAGCATTTTCCCCGGAACGTGCGTGCAGGAACTCTTTGTTCTCCGGCCCCGCCGTCCAGCGGCCGCGCTCGCACGCCAGGAGGTCACTCGAGGCCAAGAGGGAACAAAACTAATTCTGTGGCAGGGAGGTCTAGCAATAAATCAGTTTTGAAAAGGGAAAGGAGAGTGGCTGCAGGAGAGGAGATCCCACAGCCAGAGAGGGTTGGGATAGCTGGGGACAGGTGCAGAGCCACGCTGCCACCGACCCTGTGGACAAAGCCCCTGATCCTGCCCGTGGCGTGCTCTGGGCTGCTCCAGCTCCCAAATTCTGCTTCTCTGCACGAGGATAAGCCCCTCACCAGCCCAAGACAATGCAGTTTGTAACTGTGCTGGGGAAGCACAGCACCTTTCAGGGTGGCTGATGCATTTCAGGGCTGCTCACAGCCGTAACAGCCTGTGCGTGGTCGATAACTCTTTCATGTCGCCTTAACACAGCGACCTCTATTCATTAAGCACAAAACCCAAAGGGGGAACCTTTCCCCTGAAATCATACCCAGCATCTCACTAACCCACCAGCAAAAAGCTGCCAGCTCTGTTCCGTGGGGGCAGAGTCTTGCAAAACTTTCCCACCGTTCACTGCGATTATGCAAGACACAAACGTCCCAGGCTCTGAATAATCAACCTACAGGCAGCACCTCAAGGAACCACGTGAGGAAGACAAAAAAAAACCGAAAATAGTAAGGCAGAATGTATGGCATCCTGCATATGGGCACCTTCATCTGTGCAAAGGCAGGGTTCTGGGCTTGGTACACCCAGTTAAATAAAGAAAAGCAAAACAAGTGCTCAGCGATGCTTTTTTGGGGTGGAGTGAGCAAAATGAGCAGCATAAAACAGAGCCATGATTCCCTGCTACTGAGGGGTGTAAATCCCCAAATGGGAGGGCAGGATCCTCCCCAGCATGCTCCGTGCTGCAAAGACACGCACAAAAAAAAAAATATTAAAAGTGCCTGGAGGAGTTTGCAGTCATGAGGCACCGAGCAGCTGGATGCAGATCTCCCTAAGCCGGTGGGTATTTCTTTTGTTAGTGGCTGATCCCATCTTCCCCCTTGCCCGCAAATCTCTAATCTCTGTAAAGACTTCCAGCGACTACTTGCTCAGGTAGTTCCACTGGCCAAGAACATCCAACCCTCGAAGGAATCGCTGCTTCCCAGCCTCATCTCTCATCCCAGGGTCACACTTCTGTTTCTGCCACTGTCGCGGCGCAGGTGTGCCCCACGGGCAAGAGAATTTAAGGGACTGTCAGTGGAGTGGCCACTTCCCAGGGCTCCAGGGGGCACTTGTGACACATGACCGCGCTCTTCACTCACCGCAGGGCTCCGATGGAGTCCTGGCGGGGCAGGTTGCTCTGATCTGTCCCCCCAGCCCGCCCAGTGCACAGAGATGCTGCTTCAGTTTCCGACTACTTCTGGCAGTTTGCAAGCCAGACCTCTTTGCATATAAATAGCTACTTTTTTTTTTTCCTTTTCATTATTTGAGTAACCCACTCCCCCCGCAGTTTCATCCTTTCTCACGTTTACAAGCGCTCTGACACACTTTTCTAAAGCTCTCCTTTGTGTTCGTTTCTGACTCAAATGCTATTTTAATGTGTGCTTTTACAACCAAGTGGCACTGCAAAAAGTAAGAGCCAAGAAATATCTATGTGTGTGTATATATATATATATTTATATATATAAAGAGGTGCCAGGCAGGGATAACTTCAGGTTTGTACTGTGTTGCCTGGTAAAATCAAACAGCCTGTAAAATGGTAATAAAATGTTAATGCAACCAACTCATGTGATTAAGGTCCACTTGTGCTTTTTAGGCTCTCAGAGCTGAAAAACATGGTTTTATTAGAGCAGCTTTTGATTTGTACCGTCTGAACAAATGGGTTATAAAAGTAATACAGAGCAAGTAACTACTCTGATTCCACCCAGCATCCTGCCCGCTGCTAACTTCAGTTCTGTTCTGGTGAAACAGGAATTAATTTATCATTAACTTAACATTTTTTTCTTGTTGTAAGGATCCTGCCGTGCCACTTTACTACCTTTCCTTACTTTCTATCTTTTCTCAGCATCTTTTAAATTTTGCATTAAAAGACACGGCCACGCTACAAGGAAAACCCCAAACCGCAGTGATTCAGTTCGAACACAGTTCCAGGCAGCAGCAACCCAGCCTTGCAGCATCATCGCAGACCATGGCAAAGCGGAAAACCCTCAGCCACTCGGGCCATTTCGGTGACTTTCCTCCCCCCGCGACATCCACCGGGCTGTTCCCGGCACGCACCCAGCGCTGTGGCCACCACAAGCCCGCAGAGCGGGGCTGACCCCCAGCCGAGCCCCCGGGAGCTCCGCATCCCCCGCGCCCATCCCCGCGCCCTCGGGGGGCACCGCCCGGCAGGTCCTGCCGAGGCGGGGAGGCTCTCCCGCGGTGTCGCATCCCTCCCCGCACCCCCTGCCCGCCGCACCGCCCGGTGCGATGCTCGGTGCGATGCCCGGTGCCCGGTACCTGCCGCCGCCGCCGCCGCTGCCCGCGCTCCGCCACCGCCGCCCCGCGCTCCGGCGCGGGGCCGGGGCCGGGGCGGGAGCGGCTGACGGACGGACACCTCCTCCAATCGCCGGGGACGCCGCCGCCGGCCGGGCCAATGGGGGGGGAAACTGAGGCCGAAGTGAAAGCGGGGAAGGGCAGAGGATGCGGTGGAGAGGGAGGGACGGGAGGGATGCGGGCAGAGGGACGGGGATGGGAGCGGGGGAGCGGGAGAGGCAGGACAGGGTCCTGTGTCTGGGGGCAAGAAAAGGACGGGGAGAGATGGTGGGGCGAGAAGAAGGGGGCTAAGGCGAGAGGAGGGGTAGGGATAGGGGTAAGGGCTTCGGCATCACATCAAACCCTCCCTATTTCCCGGCCCCCCGCGCACCTGCAGCCTCGCAGCCCCCGGACTCGGGCTGTCCACCCTCCTCCGGGGCTATCTCAGCCTCCCTGCACTCCCGGCAGGCTCATGGAGAAATTCTGGGGTGCATCCCTGCCCCAGACCGAGAGGGGGAAACAGTGCTGGAGGAGCTACATCCGCGTCTGTGGTGGCAGAGAGCAACGACAGGACTTTGATCTTTCTCCAGCTATCGCTGGAGCTGAGCTGGCGTAAAAGGGAAAGTGGCGGAGCAGGTGCAGGGCCGTTATTGAACCCAGGATACAAACACGGCTATCGTGGCACTATCTGCATGGTACGATAACGTGCCAGCCACCATCGGGCTGGGCATAGCTGAACTGATGATTGCAGAGGATGCAGAACCCCTCCAGAGTGGAGGGACCTGAGCAGGAAAGCTGTGGGACACCCCAAACCCCCTGCATTTGCATTAACACGTTTGTTTGGGCGTTTTTCTTTGCTTTTTGGCAACTTTGCCGTCACAGTGGCTGGTTTGAGGCACAGAGGTGGCTCTTGAGCAGTTTCACGGCAGAGTCTCTGGATCAGAACCCACACCTGAGCACATAAATCACCTGGGCAGGAAAAGTCCCAGCAGATGTGATGTGCACGTGTGGGACTGGCCATGCAGCTCCTCGTTCCCACATGTGCAGCCTTTGCATCCCCTTTTGCATGTTTTCCAAGAGCTGTTCCACATCACTTGGGGATTTGGCTCATTTCTGTATGCTCGCAGATAAATAATTCAGGCCCTGCATGTTCAGCTCCTGAAGTGCAATCAGTGCTCCATTTCCCGGAGTGCACAGGATAACCTGGGTAATGGAAACGCCCAGCTAACACTGCAGGAGGCAGAGAGGAAGGCAAAGATGTGGGCAGACATCTGACATCCAGCTGCCGTGCCGAGCCCTGCCATCCCCTCTCTGCGCAGTGCAGGGACAGCAGCGTGTCACCTTTCCCACAGCTGCTGCCAGAGCTCAGGGACACACAAGGAACCAAGAGCTGGGGCAGAGGCTGAGGCAGAAACAGACCCAGCAGCTCATCAAAGCTCATCTTGGGCTGTGGTGATGTGCTGGTCCCGTCACTGCCTCCTCCTCATCCTCTGTGGCTCCAAGATGGAGCTGGAAGGTGCTGCCTTTTTGTGCCATCCTTACTCCTCTTGGAGGTGGAGGTGGATGGGGTTCTTGTGGGGTTTGGTTAAATTGGGAGCTGTTGAAGCTGCTTTTAAAGTAAAATGAAGTGTAGGGGAGCCTGTAGTTTATAACAGGCTGTGGCCAGGAAAACCAGGAAACATTTGCTCTGTGCATACAAACCGATATTGCTTTATTATATACAAATGATTTCCTGCAGAACAAAGCTGGGTATTGTTTTGGCTGGTGCTGTGCAGTTACCGATGAATTAGGCCCTGTTTCAAACCTTTTTTTTATTCTAAATAAACAGGGTGGAAAGGACAACAGATGTGCAAAGGTGAAGCAATGCGTCAAGGGCATCCGAGCTGGGGAATCCCCCCACATTTCCTGTTCCACGGTGCAGAGCTGAGTGAATCATTGGCTCTGGCTGCACGGGGATGCATCCTCCTCCTCACTCAGCTCAGTTCAGCTCCTCCACGTGTATTTTGGTCCATTCTGCCTTGGCTGAACTTGTCCTCAGCGATGCAGAGTAATTTTTTTACTTAGTTTTTAGTGATTTTTTGTTGTTGTTGTTCAGCATCTTGAAGCACCTCTTGGGTGAGGAAGATGTAAAGATAAGGAGCCTGTGCTGTGGATTTGCATGAGCTAATAGCAACTGTGATAAGGTAACCAAGGAGGCAGGTGTGGCAAGGCAGGACAGAGGTCGCCTGGAAGAAGTCTCCTACAAAAATCTTTAAAGGATGCTGAGCAGGCACTGCAAATCAGCCTTGCCATCTCTGCTGATTCACTTGTAAATAAAAAGGAATCTGTCCCAGGGGCACGTTTGTCTAAACTCCAGTTTTTCAGACCCTGGGGCTCAGCATGAGCCAATGCACACCTTGCTGTGTGAGTGGCGGAAGGCTCCTCCAAAGCCTTCCCAAAAGCTTATCCCAAAGATCTTGGAACTTGTTCTGAGAGATAAGAGAAGCTGGAATTTGTTTCCCCAAACACAGAAGTTGTTTCTCAAAACATGGGGCTGTGTGTGCCTCTGCCCATCCTCGGAGCTGAGAATTATCAGGGCAGTGACAATAATAAACAATGACAAGGTGACTGAACTCTATTGGTGGTGTTATTACTAACATTATAACTATTATACTATTGTTATTATATTTGTTATCTCCTCAGGCTTGGGGCACACTGATAATTTTAGTTAGTCTGAATTCCTGATTTTGTGGGTCATGTTAACACTCGCAGATATGCCTGCACCGGTTTTTATTCAATATTTCACACCAGGATGGATTTATGACGTGTTGTACTCCTGTCAGAAGCTTTGGGAGTGTCAGCAGCTCTGGCCTGCCATTTTTTATAAATCTCCATAAATCATTAAAACTCTGGGTTTAATGAATGCTAATTCAGTGCCACGGAAGGGAAGGCACTGGGTGGAGGCACTCTCGGAGCTGGAATCGCTCTGTCATGAGCAGATGGTGAAAGAGGTTTCTTTAAGTTCAGTGCTGTGAGCCACGTGGGCCCTGAGATGATTGTGACAATCTTTTGGCTGAGTGTGTGCAGATATCAACTTTTTCAATGCCCATCAACTCTTGTTTTTCCATGACCCACAGAGCTGACAAAGCAAAAACGGGGAGTCATTTATTCATCATGTGAAGTCCAGGTCTGGCAGCATTTACATTTTTAATATAGTTAAGTGTGCATGTATTTACAAGATTAGATTAACATAGCAATAAACAATTTATTTAAAGCCATAATGTCTCATATGGATTTCTGGTGCCCGAATGATCATTTCCTAATACTGCTGTTATAAATATTTCCATGATTCACATCTCCTGTTGCAGAACAAGCAGCAAATCTCCAGGAAGGAAGAACAAATCTGTTTTTGTTTTTTTTTTTTTCCAAAAGCAGAACTTTTTAGACTTTTATTATGAGTCTAAATTGAGTCAGAAATTCATTCACAGTAAATGTGTAATAAATAAGAAATAGAGATAGGATTTTTCAACACTGCTGGTGCTGGCTTGCAGTAAGAAAAGCACTTCTGAAAATCCCCCTCTTGGATTTTTACCCGATTTTATGTTATTCTGTTGTGAGACCCCGTTGTCTTTGCAAACTGGACCGTCGGAATTTGTCCTGCCCAGTTCTGTGAGCTGCCTTCATCATTACAAGAGCAAAGGTTCCTGGAAATGAAAGACTGAGGTAGAAAGTTTAAAGTAGCTGCTGGCTGAACAACAGCAACTGTTGGCAGAGGCATCACAGAGTCAAAAGTGTAACTGTGTTTAAAGAAGAATTATACAAATTCATGGGTGACACATGATTTGGTGGCTGCTAAAGCTCTAGTTCAGGGTGACCCTGAGGTGCTGGTTGTCACTGGCAAGGTGAGTGAATGTCCTGTTCTCACCTTCTTTGTAAAATAATGCCACTGCCCCACTGGGCCTGGGGGTTATTGGGAAGCAATATTAGGAATTTTGTTGCTTAGTATGTGTAAATTATAATGTGTTAATTTTAAAAGAGATAGGGGAGAGCTGGAGCTCCTCTTTGGAAATTTTCTGGAGGATCTGAGCTCTTTTTCCTCAGGTCTCTTGCCTTAGGTGACGTGCAGACACCGCAGCCTTCCTTTCCTAAGAGAGAAACAGAAGCGAGTTCTTGCACTCCAGTTGACTTTTATTTGGAGGAAATATGACATAAAAATTTCAATAATGAGAGCAGAATCCAAAGACACCATCATCTGAAGGGAAAACACGCTGAGGCTGAGTGCAGCAGCCGTAGGTCTGGCCCTGCAGTCTGAGCAGTGCGTGGCACCTGGCAGCCCTACGTCCCCACCAAGGACCTTTCAGCCTCAGCAGTTAAAAGGGATATTTTCACTGAGGTGATGATAAACACAGTGTTTTTGTAACTGTTGGTTTTTGGCAGAAAGCAGCCCAGGTTAGGAAAGCCACAGCACTGGTGTGTTCTGGGTATTGTTGCCATCAACACCCCTGACCCCTCTCAGGTCTGGGCCCGCTGTTCTGGGCAGGCTGTCAGCAGCCCAGGGGCTCTTTCCTCTGTCCCAGTGTGCACAGGAGCTTCTCAGCTGCACGTGGGAGTGCTGCAGAAGTGCAAACACAAATTAATAGGAACAATATTTACAATCCAGATCATTACATGCATTGTGTTTGGCTCCAAAATTTAAACTCTTTGAGCATAACCAACCTGCCAACTTTTTATTTAGGAGGGACTATAAACCATGGCCTGCCTCCTGAGATGAGGGCTGGGACAAGGCATGTGCTGCACCTTACCTCCGTGGGCTGCTAGACCCAAAGCTCCATTCCAGGATGAGGATCACCACCTTGGGGAGCTGTGGGAATCCCCCAGCTTGGGGAGGCAGTGAGGGCAGAGATGTGCCCCAGTCCTGCTTTTCCTCTGTTCAGTTCACTGGAGGGAAAAAGCTATGAAGAATAATCAGAGAAAAACATTTAAAATCAGAGCAAACGCTCTGTGGCATTGTGACAGCTCAGAATTCATCACATTCTTGTACCAAGCGAGAGTGCAAATGGGAGTGTGGGGAAAATTCCCTGCACCCTGGCCTGTGCTTCTTATCCACTTGCTGTGCTGCTGGCACCGTGTCCAGTGGGAATATTTAGTCCTCATTTAGCAGCAGACAGACCCCAGCACAGCACGGAGCTGTGAGCTCTCACAGGGCACGAGGGAGGCGGCAGCATCTTGGAGAGGATCCTGGCAATGCCTGCAGTGTGGGGGAAGTGTGGAGAGCACCAGCACAAGGGTTCGAGCTCTGGTTCCAGCTGATTTGCCATGGTCAACACAGCGTGTTTGTACAGCAAGAGGAGATCAGTTCATCAGAGCAACTCCCTTCCTCTGTGTGTGTGTTTCTGAAGTGTAATCACCATCAAAATGCCCATTTAACTCTGCTTCTCTCTTGCTAAGAAACAAGAGAAGGAGGTTATTTTCAGTCACCAAAGGGTCTACTTTTTATTTTCAGTCACCAATGGTTCTACTTTTTATTTTAATAAAGCCTGATGAAAAAGCATTATAATTAAGGCATGGACTTATAATTACTTTATTTCATACTCATTTTTTGGGTTCCTGTTGAACTAACTCAGTCTTTGAACATTTTTTGGTCATTGGGTTAAGATGCTGGCAACAAGCATTGCTGCAGCTCTCAGCAATTTTCTTAGCCCCATACCCCCAGCAGATTTTGGTAAATGCTGCCACTGCAGTGGAATGAGGTACAGAGGTTTATTGATAGTGATTTCATCTGCCTGTGGGGTCTGGGAGATGGTCAGGAGCAGCATGTGTTTGGGAAGAATATATTCCAGCATGATCTGTACCACGCTTAGTTGGCCGTATTGGAAAGATTTCCAGATAGCTATCGATTTTCCAGTCCTGTAATTAGTTCAGAGATTATAAACATAGAAAATATCGCTCCATAAATTGATTTTTTTTTAATTGTTCATAGCAACAAAATATGGTGTGACTGCAAAGCGCATCACATGCTTCCTGCAGAGGAAGACTTTGAACTTTGGAAAAATATTATCCCTGTAAACATGGAGAAGAAATCACGAGGCTAATTCTATCACTATCTCATATAAGGCCTTCATCACTCTGGTTCTGGCCGATTTTAAAAATCCAAGTCTTTTCCACTGAAGGAAGATGTCTCTTCTTTTCTCTGGAGGGGATTTTTGGTCTTCCCCTGGGTGGTGAGTGAGCTGGTCACTCGTTCATGGTGACTCAGTGGCCTTGTTGCACATCCAGGGTGGGTGGTTGTTGCTTGTGGAAAATAAGAATAGATAGATCCAGTAAAAACCCAGACTTTGCCTTCTAAAGCAGCTGTTACTTCTGTCTAGCAGGATAATGTCAGACATTTGCTGTGGTGGCACAGCCAGGAGACCCCAACAGAGACAACAAGGGTACTGCAGTTAGGGAAGTTATTAAAATTATTTCATCTCATTGCCCAACTATGCCAGGCGTTAAACAAATAAGACAAGTCACTTCTCAAAAGAAGAAGGTTGGGCAGAGGGCAAAACCCTCCAAAAAGATAATTTCCTTTTTACAGGGATTACATCTTCTGATTTAGTCACACAGGCAGTCGGAAAATTTGTCTGCTGTGAGGTTTCTTGCAAAATCTGTGAAATCCCAGGAAGCGAGATGTTCCTTTTTAAAATCCCCAAACCTAACCATAATAAAAATAGTCCAACTGGACAATCTGATTGGGTTGAGAAGCTGCTTCTGCAGCTATATAATTCCCAAATAAACCCAGTCTCAGCAAAACCTTGGGAAGTCTGAGGGGCTGGGAAGTGCTGCAAAGCACATCACATGCTTCCTGCAGTTAAAGTAAATTTACTAAGACATTAATGAACCAGGGGCTGTCCCCTCCCTCACCCACAGCAGCTCCTGAGGTGAGTAGTGTCAGACCAAGGCATGAATTCTCCTCCTACACATGCAATCATTGCACCAGCCCCGTTTTATTTTCTGTAGGAAAACCATTCCGTGATTCTGTGACTTTTTTACCTCTCCAAGCAATTTTTGGGGTTACCTGAATTCCTGGGAAGCAAGATTTGGGGTATGGATGAAAGCAGTGAATTGCAAGTGCTTCCCCTATCTCCCTCTGCTCTAGGACAAGTGGATTTGAGGAAAAATATGAAATGTTTCACCCCAAGAATATATCCAGTCTTTGTGTAAGTGAATCTCCCTTCCATGAGGGCAGAGTGGGATCCACAGGGTTCCTGGTATTTTGGGAAAGCACCAGCCAAGCCTTAGTGCCCCTCAACTGTGGACATTTGAGGTTGAGCAACAGCCAAATATTTTGGGAGTTACCCGATCCCTTCCTGAGGTGGGAGGATTTGCCGGATGACCTTCGGGCATCTCTCAGTTCTCTTCTCCCCTCGGAATTCCTCCCGGGATAAGGAGGGGAGCAGCTGAGTTAGCCCAGTCTCATTCTCCCATCTAGTGGTAAAACAAGGAAAAGTGGTCCAGGAAGAAAAAAATAAACTTTCCCTTTCTGGAGCTTTTGGAGGGGTATCATCGTGGGCTCAGTTAAAGCCATAATCCCCAGCATGCTGAGCGTTGGGAATGTCACCAGACTGATCCAGAGGGACACACAGCAAAGTGCAGAGGTGGATCTGAGTCTTTTCCCGGGTCTAGTGGGGTTTGGGATGCCCCTTCTCTGGGAAAGAGTCATGAAGCAAAGAGGTTTGCACACTGAGGGGCACAGCCCAGGGGGAGAAAAAGTAAAAGCACGAATTTCTTGAGCAAAAGAACCTCCTGAACCACTCGGTGGGGGGTGGGAAGTGGAAAAATATGTGGCTGCATCTTCCCACAAATAACTTCTTATCATCAAATGACCACGTGTGAGCCCCACAGCTGCTCCTGCCTTCTCAGAAAGGCCTCTGTGGTCCCCCAAAAAGCAGGGTGGGGGCACAAGCCACAGAGGGTTGTGCACAGGCAAGGTCAGGGACCCACAGACATCCTCTCAGGAAATGTGTTCTTGGAGGTGTGAGCTGAGGCTGCCCTGCTGAGCCCGTAACCCCTGAGTGCAGCAGCCTCTCCTAAGAGGTGATGAGGGGAGGCTGAAGCACGGAAAGGTGGGTTACTCTGGGCTGTAAAGCTCTTTTATTTCAGCCAGACACACCAAGCTGGAGGGGAAGGGTTTCATGTCTCCCACAAAGATTTAAGAGGCTCAAGGTGATACAGGCAAATCCCCCCACTTTTTCCATGCAGAACTGGTGCAAAACCAGCTCAGTAAGGGCCAACCCCATAGGGATGGTTTTCCCCAGGTACAGCAGCCCTGGATTCAGGAGGCTGATTCCCACTCCAGCATCCACAACTCAGTTCCAATGACCTGAGATGCAGGTCTCTTACAGAAGATTTATGTTCTCATGTCAGATAGAAGATTTGTGGTATTTCCTGGAAGGCTGGATGATGTTTTACTTTCAGCAAATAAGGTCAAAATCACAATGGGGAAAAAAAAAATTCATCTCTCACGGATCAGCTGTTTGCCAACCCCAGAGGTGCAAGAGTTTGTCTCACATCTCTGTTCATATAAAAAGCACTTTCCTGGAGCACCACACTGCTAAACGTGGCTTTCCCTCGGGTGTCACCCACACAGTCTGCAGCACAGACTCAGCTGGGAAAAGATAACTCAGAGGAGTACGGCATTCACACCTACACTACCAGATTATAAAAAAACGAAACAAAAAGGAAGAAGGCACCGGGCAGGTTTGGAAGGCCTGGGATCAATCAGGTGAAAAGGAAATCAGCAGAAGGTTCCTCAAGCAGCATCCCTGTGATGCCAGAGGGGGCTGCAGGTTGGATCCAGCATCAGAGGCAGGCGGTGACAGGGCCGGGGCACCTCGGGGGATGCCCGAGGCCGTGCCGGTGTGTGCCCATGGGGCGGGACAGCGCTGGACTGTGCACGGTGCAGCGGGGAGCAGGGTGGGCGCTCACCGGGGATGCTGGCCCGGCTCAGCCGCAGCATCCCTCGGATCCCGGCGTCGGGAGAGGGCAGCCTTCGCCACAGGCAGGTGAGGGCGGGAGGGTCCGCACCCCACCAGCACCGCTCCGCCCGAGGGAAAGCTTAAAGGAGAGCGTTTAGGTGCCCAGTGTGGAAAAGGGGGTGTTCATATGAAGCCGCTGGTGCTGCCGGAGGTGAAGCACTGCCCCGTCTGCGGCCTCGAGGATGTCCCTGGACGTGATCCACATGTCCAAGCGGGGGGATGAAGGCACACCTGGAGCAAGGCTCACCGTGACCTGCTGCTCCAAAATCCCCTCTCCACCAGACTGGTAGACATAAATTAGGTTTCTCTTCGTCACTGCAGACCACCAGGCTCATCCATTTGGCTGCAACAGCACCACATGTGCCAAACCTGGAGACCCACCTGGGAAATCCTGGGCTTGCAGCTCCAGTGACTCACCCACAAACCCTCCCTGGAAGGCGTATTTCCTGCTACAGCACAGGAAAAAAAAAAAGAGTTAATGAAAAGACAAGCTGGAAACGTGGAAGCACAGTTAATGCTGCTGCTGTGATGCTTCATTTGAGCTGCAAAGAGAAGATAAAGTTCTGCCTCCCACCAGAGATGTCACCGGGGAAAATGATTCCTTCCTTCTCTAAATGGCATCACATTGTTTCTTCTTTGCAGCTTGCTGCCAGCTTGGTGTCACAGCCTGTTTTTCCAGGACAATGATCCGGTTAACCGGCAGTAGTGGTGCTCTCCATCCAATCTCCCCGCCACCCTCCCCAGACAAGATCACTACAAAAGATATTCAAAAATAGATTCACCTAGGAAAGAAGAATAAATAAGGGTTGCTCTTGGCGTGTGAATAGCTAATGAAGACCCACTTAGCAGTCTCGGCGGACTCATCAGCCTTGGCGGCTGAGCCTTGATTGTGTGTCTGCAGCTCCTCTTCTCTGCTCATTAGACCCAGGTCAAACGGAACACACACAAACCGTGGCAGAAATGCTAAGAGCCAACGGAGGTGGCCATAGTGGTGACCCATTCCAGCTGGAAAATTACAGGTTAGGAATTTTTATTGCCTGTTACGTGGAGCTGTTTCATCCAGCAGCCGGGGGTAGGTCACTTCTAATCCCCAAGGGTGAGATCCAGCCCATCACATGGTCCCACATCTCTCGTTTACCTGGACACTCTTGTATGGGGAGCACTGGGGCACATTTTGGGGTTGTTCAGGATCCAGAGTGCTGGTACTGCCCAAAGAGCTGCACCAGCCTGGGTACAAAGGCAGCAGGTGAGTGTTGAAGGGATGACACATCTGCCTGGCACCATCTCCTGGGAGCAGCTCTGGAAGTGACTGCCACCCTCATCAATCACTGCACCATTTTCCTCTGCCCAGAAAGACTCTTCCCTCTAAGCATGAGATGTTTCAACCAGCTGTAGAGTTCTGTGAAACTATAGTGAATAACATACATAAATACACCAGGAGCTCTTATAAGGGATCCTCTAACAGGATTTTCTTCTTAAACGCCTTAGGTCACTGACTTCTCCTTTTCCTGAAACCAAACCTGGTTGACTCAGGCACTGCAAGGTGAAGTTAGTTTTAATCTTATATTTGCTAACAACCTTGGAAAGAAGAAAGGGAACAAAGTAAGAAAGAGCAAGGCAGCCAGCTCCTTCCTCACCCTGTCTTGATTGTCTGTCACTGAATTGTGGCAGAGCATAAGATGGGAGAGGGATGCAGAGGTGTGAAGCACCATTGACAGAGAATTCTGCTGCAGTCTGGATTATGCTGGTGTAAAATCTGCTCTGTTCTACTTATCTGTGCTCTGAGACCTTCCTGAGAGTGATTACTCACAGAACATTCCATCTTCACTCCTCTCTGTTCCTAACCTAACAAACCATCCTTTTCTCACCAGTTCTGGGTCAGAGGAAAATGTTGTTATTAGGTTACCTCTATTTTATGGTCTCTTAATTATTTCCACCTCTGTGATTACACTAATTAGCTAACTGGTTTCTAATGGCTGTACAGTAGCTTGCATTACACTTTCATTAATCACAGCCTTAGCCAGCCTAGTTAAGAGTCCCTGGGTTTTTTTCCTTATGATTTGAAATTATTAAATGCAAAAGTAATCTGAAGGGGAGAAAGGAGTCAATTGGAATAGACACCACCTTCCCCAGCAGCTTGGCAAAGAGCCTCTTTAATATATTTAGAAATGTTATGATTCACAAGAACCTGCCAACCATTTACTTAGTGTCTATAAAAATAAGAAAAAAAAGGTAAGTCTGAAGTTTTCAATCACAACTGTTAAAGGCTCCTTCTCACTTTCTTTGATTCGAGGCAGTTGACTGACACATTCAAATGGGATCAAAAATAAAACAACTGACAACACATCTCCTCCATCCTGATGGCTGTGACCGAGCACTTGCTGTAGCTACACCCAGGACAAAACAGAAATGAAAATCAAAGAGGAGCTTGAGTTTTCACTGCTGGAAAAACATTACTCTGACAGCTCTCAAGACCTCCCTATAAATCCTTGCCTAGGGAGATTATTTGATGTGCTAAAGGACTTCTTAAAATAATCAAAATTAGGAACTAAGCATCTCCCACTGGATAGCTTAAATACCTGCGCAGCGGAATGTTCACCGTTGGCTATGACAGAAAGTCAGAACAACAATAAAAATAATAAAAAAATAATATTTTTATTTTTATTATCATTATTGACACCTACGTAACAGGAGAAGTTCAAAAGGCTGTACAAACACCAATAAATTGATTCTACCAACCTGCTGCATATCAGGCACCCAGTTCAGTGAGGTGCTTTACTGCAGCACAGTTTTAGTGAACACTAAGTAAAATGCTTTTAGGAGGTGGGACAAGGGTGGTGAAGCTCTTGCCTGCCAGGGTGTCTTTGACGAGGAGCGAGAGCCAGAGAACCTTCATTTCCTGAAAATAAGAGGCTGAAGAGGCCCCATGACAAGCAAACCATTAAATGGGGAAAAAAAAATAACAATAATACACAGCAAAATTTTGCTTCGGGGGAAAATTTCTGCTTGGTTTTAGCACAGATGTTGATATTGCACACTCAGAAATGGCTGTGTGGAAGCACATTATTAGATGGTGCACAAAAGCAGAGAGTTGGATTTGCAAGGGAGGAACTAAAGCATTTAAAAATTACAATACATTAAAAAAATGCCTCCTGAAAGGCATCTTCTCTCTGAAGGAGAAGTCAGGAGTAGAGAGACTGAGCTTCCCTCAGTCACAGAGTCCTGAAGTCAGAGGCTGTCAAGCACTTTCCCAACACTTCTCTTCAAGGAAAGGGAGCTCTGGTGGGAGCTGTCGCCTCTGCAGATCCCCGAGGGCTCCTCTGCATGTGGAAAGGCTGTGCCTGGCTCAGCCCTCAAAGCCAGCCTGGGTGGGAACTCTGCATCACCTCACCTGCAAATAAATGTGTGTTCATGTGCTCAGGGACACCCCTGGAGCAGGGATCTGCACCCTGACACATTTCCCCAGGGCAGGCCTGTCCCAGACACCCATTCTGCCTGAAGCCTGCCCCTCTGCATGTGAATTCCACACTGCTTATCCACACAGCGCCCTCAGCAGCTCCCAGGAAGATCCCACAAGGCACGAGGACGTGCTTTTCGAATTAATGAATATCATTTCAGAGCCCACAGCCCTCGGGAGGAGGGAATCCTGGGCCCTGTGGGCCGAGGTGGTCGCAGGCCGAAGCAGGGCGGAGTGTTCTGGGCCTCGCGCATGTGAAGGTGGCACAAAGCGAGGTTCACACACAAAGGTGATCACTCTGCACTTTGCATATTCCCTCTGTGCACCGGGCTGGGATTTTTTCATTTCATCCATAATTCATGGTTTGCTGCAGTGACTCCACAGAGGCAGCACAGGACCTCGGCCCCGCTGATAACAAGGGAAAGGCAGGGTTGCTTTTGTTGCCAGACTGCAAACTGTAGAGCTTGGGTCCAGCCAGCCCCTCCACTTCATCCCAATTAACCTGTAGGCAGAGGTGTGAATAAACAGTAAAATAAGGGCTATTTTCCCCTGTAGATAAGTGGCTGCAAGTGGCCACTGCCAGCCCCACATGAATCCATGCTTGACCCCTCCATGGGTTGTTTTGTGTCCAGCACAGCACAGGGCTACTGCTTCTCCTTTTTACACATCTACGTGTGATTGCTCAGTGTTTGATGCCCCTGCACTGCTAGATTTTGGGGCCAGGCTGTTTTTCTTTTTCATCTGGTCCCAGCAGCGCTGAAAGGTGACAGTTCTTGCAGTCCCCGTGCACGGGGAGGTCCCCGTGCCACTCCAGCAGTGTCACACGCCCAAAGCTGCCCACACTTCCTCCCAGGGCTATAAACCTTCCTCCTCCAGCCCCACTGCCTTTCCTCTCCATAACACACAGTCCAAAAAACCCAGTTTGTCAGAAAGGAAAGTGTTCGGGGAGATTAAAATGTAAATGTTGCACTTGGCTTTTCAAAGGGGGTTTGATACTTTACTTGTGACTCCGCAAGGAAATAGATTTTTGATAACTCTGCGGAACTGCTGCTGCCCAGCCACTGCTGCAAACAGCCAAGACCTTAATAAATAAATTCTCTGTCAGGCAGCTCTGAAAACCAACTTGCTGGTGGTTTGGAGAAATATTGGGAATTTCAAAGCAGTCTTGCACAGGGAGACCTGTAATTACAGCAGCCTCTCCTACACTGCCTGGGTTTGGGAGGAGAGGGGGAATGCACAGTGTCCTTTTTGACAGTGCTGGCAATAAACACGGTATATTACTTTTTACTACGTTTATTAACTTGAAAATATGGGGAAAGAGCCATGTCAGGTGTCATGCTTTGCACTAGTTATCATCCATGGATGGGACATTAAAAGAGAATGTGAAAATAATTCAGACAGAATTCCTGACTGGCTTAGCTCTGGCTTGCAATCTCATCTCCTTGGAAAATGTGCAAAAAGATCTGCCTGAACCCAAAACCAGGTCCCTCCTGAGGCAATTTTTTCCCTTAACTTTATGTGATGGATCCAGATCTCTTTTCTCTGACTCCCTGAGTCTGCAGAACCTTGCACTGCCCTCAGCATCCAGCACCATGCACAGCTCTGGCTCCATGCTAACAGACACGACACCATGGCCTGTGCATTATCCAGGTACCTTGTTGATCCAGACTGCTGTAAACACTCCTGAAATTGAGGAGAAAAGTAACTAAAAAGTATTTTCTGACTTTCCTCTGACCACCAAAGCTCTTGTTCCCATACCAGAAGTGTGGCCAGAAGTGAGCTGCTGGGATTTTTGTATCCCTGGTTTGGACATATTGAAATAGTTGAACCTCAGTATAAGAAGTTCTTGGCACAAGGCTCTCAGTAGAAAACTGTGACCATATAAATATTCACAGCTTTATTACTAAAAGGTTTGATGAGTTTAAATTAACCTTTCTTCCATAATACATGTGATAACCTGAATATGACCACTGCACAAGTAGACCAGCAGTGCTCAGAAATGATCAGCAAGGCAAGAATCAATCACGGGATTAATCTGGAAAATAATTTCAAACAAATGAGATCTATATGAAAATGAACAGACCACACATTAATAGAGCCTGGGCCTGCTCTGTAAACTTAGCTACTCACTTTTTATCCCTTAAGTAAACTAGGAAGAGTAATGTATTTATAGCCTCTTGACGTAAGTAGCCTCAGTGAAATATTGTATGTAATAAATATTCTGCCATCTCCGAGAGCCTACAGGACAAAGCGGTACCAAGGTACTGCAAAGGCAAACTGTATGTGGCTAACGAGTCTTGGTGAGCTGCCAGCCAGCTGAAAACACTGAAATGAGAGAAAGCAATGAAAATATAGACTTTATTAATATAGGAGTGAGTTTTATTAACACAACCGCAATGCAAGGTCAGTGGGTAAAGGATTTTTCCCTTTCAGCTCTGCAGAGCACCTTTAATCATTGCTTTCAACCATCATCTTGGAGTTTGGTCAGCTTTATGCCAATGTTTTGTTGTTTGTCAATCGTTTTACCCACTCTTTTTTCCCCCCTTTTCCTTGCTGATGCAAAGATCATAAGATGTTGGCCCTTTTCCCCTACCCCATGCTGCCAACATTGCTTTTTATCCAATTACAAATTACACAGTGCATCTGCATTAAACCAAAATGTGTTCATCACTAATTTTAAATAAGGATGTCATTTGTAAATGCTTTATTCATAATTAATGGAATTATTACTGGGTGCAGCCACATTCTTCATCCATGTACTGTAAGATATGTTGTAAAGTGCATTAGTAAAAAGCTTTATAGATGAGGATATGACAACCCGACTGTGAAGCACATTACGTGATGTACTGTGGCTATTGTTGTAACAATCTTTATGCAAGATTTTAAGCTATCAGTCAGCCACGGGCTGATTGATAGTGTAAATGTTAATAATTAATAATAGGATAATGTTGATAGCTGTGATTCTATGATGAGTATGGATTTTTTTAGTTAGTATTATGCTAATATGCATTATTCACTGAATCATAAAATCACATTAGAGATGAGAAGGTCCCTCTGGCTTTCCCCATTCATATCACTGATGAGTCAATGCTGCTCCTTCCTAACATTTCCAAAGCAGCTTTTTTCCTCTGCCTTTCTGCATGAAATCTCTGGGTTAAGAAGTGCATTTTAAAACAAATTTAGAGCCCTGAATATGTGCTTACCAGAGTGATGTGTAAAGGCATGGCCTTCAGAAGAAGAGTACAACAAGCTGCCTGCTGTAGGCATGGGAGACAGGGGACATGAGGGACCTTCCCAATGTTTAGAAGAAATTAGTTTAAAATGAAGGAGTTGCCACTGCAAATTCCTTTCACTTTGTCACTTGAATCCTCCAGGAAGTTAAAACCATCAGGCACACGTACCTTGTGCAGTGGATACAGGAAAGTCCTCGGGCTGATGAGCAACAGGTAACACAGGTGGGATGTGAAGATGGAGACACAGGAGAGAGAGAAGCAGAGAGCTGTAAAGTGGCTCAATAGTGATGTCATTTTTTTTTTCAGCTGACATTATCTTTTTTTATATCCACTAGACAGGATGAAAACAGGCATTATGTCATGTGGGGGGAAGTGAATGTCGGTTTGCCGCCGGGCACAGACTCCTCAGAGGATGTGAAATGCCAATAGCAGCCTCCAAATCAGGATTTAGAAATGGATATGGTGTAATGGTCCTGGGCCTGTGCTGGATTCCAAGGTTCCCAGCAGGGAAATCTCCCCTTCTCCACCCAGCAGGATTGTCTCCATTGCCCGTCTCACAGCCGCCCTCACAGGACCAGAGATATAATTTTGCCTTCTCCAGTTTCAAAGCCTGAGATTCAGGAGAGCTCCTTCCTGGTACTCAGCTGGTTGTAGATAACCTAAGCCAAAGGCATCAGATATGCTGAGCTCACTGGCATTTTCCTGCTGGCATGGTGTCCAACAAGGAAGGGTGTGCTCTACGCACCCCCTTAATGACATTTTAATTCCTTAAATTGTGCCAACACCCACCCAGCTCTCTGGCAGTGCAGGAACACAGCTTATGGACTAGTGTGAGAGCCATGTTCAGGGAGAGAGGAAGTGCTAGTTAGTGCAGGAATTCTCTTATTAAGGAAATTATTAGTGCTAGCTTTTTCTTAGAGAGATGAGAGTGCTCAGAGCTGATCACTGATTATCTTTCCCATCCCTGCTCCCTCCCCACCTCTTGGACATTATGTTTGGCTTTTCAACATTTTTATTTCAGACAAATCCGCAAGCACATTTCCAGGTGGATGTCACCAGGATCCACTTCCTCCCAGCCCACAGACAGTCTGTCTCTTATCTCACTTACATTAGTATCAATTATTTACAGCGGGAATGCTAAATCATGAAAACCAAGTTGCAGCAAAGCTCTGCTTTGGCTGAGTACCCCACACTCGTTGCAGCTTCCCCAGCCCCTGTGCTACTGGTACTTGGCCTTGAAGAGCAACAGCCATGAACTTCTTCCCCTTTTGGAGCTGCAGAGAAGAGCAGGGTCTGGGCACCCACAGCCCATGTTCTTCACAGAGATAAAAATCATGAG
This sequence comes from Cyanoderma ruficeps, assembly GCA_008694505.1. Lineage (NCBI taxonomy): Eukaryota > Metazoa > Chordata > Aves > Passeriformes > Timaliidae > Cyanoderma > Cyanoderma ruficeps. The sequence goes on from VZDJ01000175.1 coordinate 6,545,774, forward strand.
GGCGTGCATTGGGCACCATGACTGTAGGGAAAGCTTTTCCATGGTCACTAGGTTTTGGAGCAGCACAGTGCTCACCAGAAGGTTTCTTTTGCTTTTTCTTTTCCTTTATTCCACAGAGGCTTTGTGACACTTGAAAGTAACATTTGGGGGAAAGGGGGAAAGACCATCTCCAATCCATGGGTGATGGAGCTGAGGTTGCAGTGCTCCAAGCCTACAACACAGATCCTTCAAGGGATCCTCCAACCACCAGTGGCCATTTCAGTGCCGGAGGGTTGATTTTGGGCACCTTTGAGCCTCCTTGGCTATGTGCAGTGGCTGTGGTCAATGATGTGGAGCTCAAGGGCAGGGCTTGCCTTGGTTGGAGTTTTCCATAGCTCGGCAGGTGCTGCTGGACACGGAAACCTTCAGCCAAAGCAAGTCCAGTGCTCAGCCCCAAATGACCCAGAGCTGGTGCTTTGCTTTCGCCCCTGGATGTGATTTGGGGCATTCACAGGGATCACTCCTGGAGAGGAGGATGGAGAAAAGGAAGGGTGTTTTAATTCCAACCTGCCGTAAGTCACTTCATTAGCCCTGACCCTGTTTGACCCTTTTACTGTTATATCAGCCTGACTGTTTATTTTCCTCATAACACTAAAACCCAATCGATTACCTTTGTCTCAAAGCCCTTTATGTGTCTCGGCGCCCAGGAACAGCCCTGCTTTTAGCAAGGGGTCTGATGCAAATGAAATCTTTGGGAAATAGGGACAGTTTGGAGTAGAAGCCAAGTTGACCTCCCCATCTTCCTCCTTTTTTCCTGATTAAGCTTCATCTATTGCATTTAAAACAGAAACTTTATTTCTTTTTAAGATAGCTGTACAATGCTATCTCTAGAAATGCGCATGGTGTGTCTTTGTTGTATGCATCTATACAATTGATAACTGTGTCTTGCTGGGGATTTAAATATTAGTCTTCAAAATCCAGGTCTAGAGCACCAGATTTATTTGTAGGAAAACATACCCTTTCCTGCTTAAGGAAGGATATTAATTATAGATGCAAACCCATAAATCTTGTGGCTTTAGGTGAGATATTTTCTGGATTATAAATATGAATTGGAGATGAAGGTCCTGCTCTTCCTATTATTACTATTATTATTATTACTTACTGGTTATTATTTGCTGTATGATCCGTATCTTCAGGTGGGTCAAACACCACTGGGGAATGGGGAGCTAAGCCTTCAAAGGGTGCACACATGTTGAATTTATTAAAAGGTTTTCTCTCCCAGCCTTGCCCTCCGCTGCATTTCCCAGCCGGGTGAGTCATTAAACACCCAGTTCAGGTGCCTTCCCCTCCTCTCCAGCCTGCTTTTGGTACCTCATTTCGTTGTGCTGCTTTTGCCTGATCATATCAAGCCCCCTAATGTTTATTAATGTCGCCCTGTGCATCCTATTGAAAATGTGCTATTGTTTTCCAGGTTCTGCTTCAGCACCAATCTCGGAAAGCAGCCAAACCAGGAGCCACTGGGGACCCCAATATCACCCAGAGCTTTGTCAGAGGTGACAATTTTCTTCTCTGCCATTTGTTATGGGAGATCTGGGGACATCAGTAATAAGCCACAAGGGCTGGATTGCCCAAGGAGTTGAGCACCCAGAATACCAAGTGGAGGATTTGCTTCAGGCAGGGTGTGAGAGCTTTGATGTGGCAACTGTGGACAGTCCTGAGGCTGCTCAGCACCTTCAGGGCAGGGCTGGAGGGGCCTCACCACAGAACTGAGTGTCTCTGGTTAATTCAATATCAGCTGAGTCAGGGGTACATCTCAGTGCACTCCCCAGACTTTACCAAGTGCTCTGGATGCCATTTAGTGAGAGTTAAACTGAAGACATCATTGATGACCCCAGTGCTTGCTGATTTGCCTCTGTTTCCCTGCTGACCTTTGCTGCTCCAGCCATGCTGGTCACTCTGTGACACATCAAGGACCAAATCCAGCCAGGCGACAAATGCAAAGGGCTGGATGCTCACCAGCATTAGCAGAAGCAAAAGGCATGGAGCAGGACTGGTGTGCGCTGGGAGGAGTTCCTAAAGGCAGCTCTGGCAGGTGCAGCCCCACAGCAGGCTGCTGACCAGAGGAGAACACGTACTGGGATCTCAAAATAAATTCATGTAACGCACTACCCTGAAATTAATAGGCCCTTGTATGCCAGGGCTGTAAAGACAGGGCTCTGTATAAGGTCTGGCTTCTTTTGAATTAGACTCCTGTGCTTAAATAAATTAAGCGAGTTGTCAGTATATTAAATGATTTAATGCCTTCTTCGGTTTTGCAGAGGAATCCTAATGAAAATACTCTTCAATATAAAATGCTGAATAAATTAAATGGTGAAGTATTTAAATAAATGGTGTGTTGTTACTGTGAACCACATTAAATTAGTGTTTGCCTCTATGGTAATGATGCTGCCCTGGCTTTAAAGAGTTTCTGCTGGCTCAGGCTTTTTTCCTGACAAAATGTAAGTGTTGTGCTTAAGACATTCAGTTCAAAGGGATCTGCACTGTTCTCGGGCCAAAACCTGATATCAGTGAAAATCTTATTGGCTGGCTAACAAGGAACTGGATTAAATGGCATTAGGAGCAAAGGGCTCTGGCAGACTGAATTGCAAATACTAAAGAAGTTTCTGGGTGACAGTCTGCCCTGGGCAGGAGGCACGAAGGTGTGTGCATGGGGAGGGGGGGGTCAGGCAACATTCTGCAGCGCTGCCTCCTCCCCGCTCACTGATAATGTGGATTATCAACTGTGGTGACAGAAGCAGTGGGGACAGCAGCAATGGCTTGGATCACACCAGCGGTAAATCCAGCACAACTCAGGACCCACAGGCATGGTCCCAGATGCTCCTTGATGTGGGCAGAAGGGGAGAGACAAAGTCCCAGCATCCCAATTTACACCTGGATTGATTCTGCAATCGAAGAACCACACAGATATCATGAATAAGCTCTGGAGACCCTTAAAAGTCTTTCTTTGCTGATCTCATTACAAGATAAGATAACGAATGACCTTTCTTTTCTATCCTTTCTATAAGGTACAGACCTGCTTTTAAAGGTAAAGACCTCACCAGAAGATAAAGTCCAGTATATAGAAATCAATTATGAAACAACTTTAGTTGTCCAGCTTTTGGATATCAGTTCTTATCAAATCACTTCTACCAATCATAGTATTTCTTTGGAAGGAAAACTTTTTTTGTGACACTATTTTCTGAGCTTACAACACAGAAATAATGGCCTAGTACCCAAAGAAAGAAAAATGACAGATGTATATATATTTATACCTGTTTGGTCCCTAACTACATCTGGTTGCACAGTGAGATATCAGCTGCCTCTTGCAGACCAAGGAGAAATCCATGAGTGGCTTTGGAGTTTCCTGATTCAGGGGTGTGTAGCTGGGGCTTCTGCTGAATAATTTCCATGGAAGGAGAAATTTCAGCAGCTTCCAAACCAGAGAGCAGAGACGTGATGGAGCTCCTGCAGAAAGACCCCAAGATTGCAGCACTCTCTCATTCTGTATTTTCCTGGGTGTAGATGAGTCTATTATGAAACTACACCTTTTCCACTCGCAATTTTGGCAACTCTTAAGGAACATGGATGTCTCATTTCCCTGAAAAGTCCATCAAGCTACGGCAGCAGATGGGGACCAGCAGGATTTTACTGAACCACTGGAATGCATGTTCTTCATGTACTGTGAGCTTTGAGCTGCTCTCTTTGGCACTGCACTTTGGGTTTTTCTTATAGCAGGGGGATGTAGGCTGGACTTGTTTTATGGGGTTTTAGAGGACTTTTCCAGCCTCTCTACTGGCAAAGATGAAGTGCCAATAGCACTGAGGTGTCTGCGTGAGTGCCCACCAAGGCCAAACCAATAACTCTGGGAAAAGGGAATGGTTCCACTCAGTGCTTGAGGATGATGGCTTAAATATTCATTATTAGGAAGATTAAACCCCCAAAAAAGGCTCATCCCGTTCATGCAATGTGGGTGCCTGTGTGTCGATTCACATTGATCTTTGGTGGATCCAGATTATGCCTTAAAAAAACCAAAAGAAAAAAAGCCAGCATGAGTTTGAAATGGCCAATGATGATGAAACCATCTGTTGGGAAGTTATTCTGCTGTTATTTCTTCCAAACATAAAGCACACCCTTCCCAGATGGAATTTAACAGCGTCAGCTTCCAGTCACCAGCTCTTTTTATCACTCTGTCTGTTAGATTGAAGGGCTCTCCCTTTCCACATCCCTGTACCCTGTCTGAATACATCTGGATTGTCATTAAGCCATCTCTTAACCTTCCCTTTGTTAAGCTAAGCACATTGGGGTCCTTGAGTCTGTCACTGTAAGGCATGTTTTGTGACGCTTCAGTCATTCCCGTGTGCCCTCTCCCGTTCATCACCATCCTTCTGGAGTCGCAGGCACCAGAAATAGCTGCAGTGTCCCATTAGGTGCTACACCAGAGATATTTCACTCCGCTGTTTTATCAGGTTTCCAGCGCTGCATGAGAGGATCCCTCCTCCCCGCAGTGAAATCCGGGTTCCTGGAAGTGTGGCTTTGTGTTAAACCCATCCACATTCCAGCCAACTCCAAATCTCCTCCGCAAACTTTGACTGAAATGAGTTTTGATTTTTTATCATTTGCTAAAAGTGATGAAGAGGAAGGCAGCTGCTTGGGATGCTCCTCGGCTATGTCTAAACTATCACCAGGGTTCTCATCCGTTTAGCGCGGGCCGTGTTGATTTTACATTGTTTTAGCTCCCTAATAAATGAGACAACATTAAGTTAAATGCCTCGCTGAAGTCAAACGTAACAGTGTTGATGAAATGTACTAAATCAATCAAATCTATAATCACATTCTTGAAAAATTATATCAATTTCATTTAATAAGATCTATTTTCCATTAACTCATGTTGATTGTAATTAGTTATTCTCCTTAAATTGTTATTAATCAAGTCCCTTATCAGCTCTTCCATTATTTTTTTTTTCCCCACAAAATCAACATCAAACAATCAGATTTATAATTACGCAAGTCATCCTCCTCATCGACATTTATTCGTTGGCTCAAAGTCAACAGAGCTTTGGTCTTCTGGAAAACTCTGTGCCAGCCTGGGGCGCTCCTGGGACAGATTTTAAAACTCTCAGGCACTGAATATTGGGAGTTGCTGATCAAAAAAAAAAAAAAAATCCTCTCGCTGTAGTAGCAGCTGTTTAACATCCTGGGTTGGAGCAGAAGATATTCCACATCATCATATTACACGGCTGTTTCACTCAGCTTTTTTTTTCCCCCGAAATAGAGAAATTAAATATTTAGTGTCTGCCTTTTATGTATTCTTTTTTTCATGTCTGCTATTCTGTCTAGACAACTACTTTGAGTCTCTTATATCTAAAGAGCACATCCCTGTTGCCCTCAGCTCAGCTAGCCACAGGTTTCACCTGACAGCCTTCTGCTTGAGGCTAGTTTATGTTCATTATTATTCACTTTTCCTTCCTTCTTTCTGGGAGTTTACCTACTTTCACTCTTCCTTGAGATTCATTTTTCAGCCAGAATAACTTTCTCTTTCCCAGCTCTGAGATTTTACTAGATTTCCTAGAAGCCAGAGCTTCTTTAAACAAGGAGTTGATAAATATCACTGACATTTTCTGTTTAAAATCCTGCAGGTGACCTGTGTCACAGCACAGAAAAGCACAGGGAACCAGTGTCAGCTCAGGCTTTTCTGTCTGTGCCCAGCACGTACAATGGAAACAGGGTCACCTCTGGGATAGCTGTAGCCAGTCTTTGGGCCTGTAAACAGTCCTGCAGCTGTCAGGATGTTCCTGTTGAGGATCTTCTTGGTTTTGGTTAGGAAATACTCTTCTAGGACGTTTAGAAGATCCCCAAACCAGCACTCTGAGCTCTCCAGCTTACATTCGAATTGAAGTTCCCCAGGACAGGGTAGGGAAATTTTCTTAAATATTACAGATGTGTGACTAAAAAGTGAGCAATCCCTGTTTTCTAGTGAGACTTGATGGTCTGGAGAAATGCCTTCTTTTGGTTTTATTTGTATTTGAGGTCACTTTCCCTTCAGTTTCTAGTGGTGCTCAGAATGTAGCAATGCCACTTCTGATATTTATTATCTCTCCTGTGGCTTCTTTGCCCACTCAATTCTTACTAAATAGGTTAAAACTATTGATTTTAATATTCCAGGCACATGGATTTTCTCCCCAAGTTTAAGTCATACTCACCAGAAAGAATCTGTACTCATAAATTAGTTGTTCCCTGTTTTTCGTATTGCTCAGACTCTGCTTTACAGCCAATCAATGTTCTTCTCACTGCTGAAGGTGTGTTCATTAGCTCTTTTCTCCACAGCTTCATTTCTTACTTGGGCAAGGGATGGGAATGGATGCTGAAACATTTCTGTGCTTCTTCACACTCCCCCGTGCCTGCTCCTGCTCATCCACTACAAGCTTCCTCCTTCCAGAAAGGTCACCAGCCCAAATGTCTGGCACAGTAGAAGGCAAAACCTCAGCCCAGCCACTGCCAGTCACAGCAGATTCCAGGGTCACCATGGCAGTGGATGCAGGAGGACTCAAGGAACAATCTGTCACGAGTCTGCTGCTGACAGGCTCCAGCCTCATGATCCCTTCTGGCAGCCACTTCCCATGTTCAGCTCAAGCTGCTGCGACCTTTCCCCAGGCCCACAGAAGTGCTTTCACTTGGCTTCCATGGAAATGTCTCATTTGAGGTAGAATCTCGTTTGCCTTTGGTCACCAGAGGATTTCCAGAGGTTTTGTGAATGCCAAGCCAAGAGAGAGGAATTGTTTTGCTTAGGGCACTGCACATGTGGCTGGAGATCTGAAGGTTTCCTCTCACCTCCTCATCTTCTGCCTTTGGCGTGTGCTCCAAGGTTGTGTTGGCTTGAATCCAGATCAGGACAAGCTGTGTTGACCCCACAACACAGAATCCCAGAATCACAAAGCCATAGACTCATAGGATCAGAATTGTTCATGTTGAAAAAACCCATACCACAGCAGCTGTCTAGATTTGGCCATAGCCAGGCTCCATGCCTGAGGATGTGCCTATTCCCACTCCTGAAAATAGCCCCCTCCACCTTCTTTAATCCATCAGAGTGTTTAGGGCCAAATCTGTGAGTAGAGAGGTGGTGAAGCACAGGAGAAGAGACCAGAAAGTCTGCAAAATAAAAAAAAACTGCAAAAAGCTTCCTGGTTGCTCTGAACTGCACACCCTTCCTTTTGGGAGATGCCTTTTTATCTCCTCCTGGATACTCACCTTCATTTTCTGAGATGCCTCTGCTGCGGGTTTATGATTACATTTCCATCCCTTTCACTACATTTCCATGCCTTTCACTGCCTTTTAAACAATTTTGTTGTTGCCTTTTAAAATTCAGAACATGAAGAACAAGGTCCAGCTCAGCTGAGCGGTGTGGGAATGGGAAAAGGATGAACGATCTGTAGCAGAGGTCAGTGCCTGCTCCAGGACAAGCATCATCCCAGACCCCTCATGGTGGGTCCCCCTGTTTGAGCCCAGGACAGATGGACAATGTGGAGCCAGGAGCTTCACTGGGACAAACTGGGACTCCCTGCCTCTTGCCAAAAAAACCCTGGGGGCTCTTCTGGGTAAAAGCCTGAGCTGCTCGTTTCCTTAATGCAATTGGCACTCTGCTCCATTATGAATTCCATTTATAAATTGTAGCTTCCACTTTTTTCTTTCCCTCCCCCCCCCTTTTTTTTTTTTAAATAAAACTCTAAATTTCATTAGTTTGCACTTACAAAAATAAGCCTGGCATCAACTAGTGAGCTCTCCTGAGATTGTGTCATCAATTTACCCTGCCACCGAAGCAGCCCCGTGTCACGCCTGGCACGGTGACAGCACCCAGCTCTAATCCTGCAGCTGCCTGCAGTCACCTGCCCTGCCTGGGAGCAGAGAGGCACTTACATGGACTTTTCTGATTAGGAACTTTGGTTTCAAGGTTTCAAGGGGATTAAAAAAAAAAAAAAGAAAAAAAAAAAGAAAAAAGAAAGTTGATTGTAAATTTAATTCCTGCATGGTAGTCATTTCTGCACCACGGGTCATTAAGCACACATTAGTACTGCCACCCATTTTTCATAGGAGCTGCACCAGAGAGGCAGAGCGTGGCTGCTGCAGCCTGGAACATCCTGCCTGCAGCCCATGGGCTCCACAGGGTGGTGGGGGGCACCCATAGCCTGGATTTTTACCTGGAAAATCCCAGAGGAGAGCCAGGATGGCGGCAACCCTGAGTGCAAGTGCGACTCATAAATATTCTGGGAGTGGTGAATTCTCCATATTGTACATTAAAACACCTCCTTGTCTTATAGAATATCAGCTCAAATCCTTCTCCTTTCCCAATCTCCTGTTCATTTTAAACCCTTCCAGCTAGCGAAGGTCAAACACTCCTGTGCTTCAGGCATGTGGTCAAGGATTTGATCAACCCCAACAGAACCAGCACTGTTTGCTGCCTGCCTAGAGTGAGGTTTTCTGCCTAAAGTGAGGTTTTCTTTTAATAAAAGAGTTCCATGTGCCCAGCAATGTGAAAGATAAATCTGTGAGCATGTGAAAGACCTGAACCCAGACATGCTCAGCACTGGCCAGAGCTGCCTGAACACTGCCCATGTCAGTCTGTCCAGGCTTGACAAACAGCCTGAGGAAGCTGGCTCCTTTAATAGGCTTCAGGGGTTTATTTATAGCCCCTTGGAATAAGTGCAGCTGATACTTAAGATCAGTGGAATTAATGACAGCGAGCTGGCGAAAGGCCAGGTCTGCAAATAGTGCCACTAAAAGTCTTCTCCACCATAAAATTTGTTTAATGTAAGAAATCATATCGTGCAGGGTTTTGTCTGCCATTTTTATAATTACCAGGAGAGATCTCCAGTTTGCCTTTAAGAGCAGCCAGTGTTTTATGGGCTGTCTTCTGGTGCTGGTTTGGAATTTTATGTCCAAGTTTGGAGGGACTTCTTGTGCTCTGTGTCCCACAGGGAGGGGTCCTTGCCCACTGTGGATCTCCTCTCACTTCCCCAGAGATGTGGGGAACAGAGAAAAGAATCAGGACCTGTCCAGGTCCATGTGGGAGCTGATCACAGAGGAGGATCACACCCTGCACGTGCCCGACCTCAGGATCAAATCCTTGCCCAAGGAGCTGCCAGCCAGTGCAGAGGCATTCCTCTGAGATTTCACCAAAAAGTCATCAAACTATCCAAAAAAGCAGCAAAACACATTGAAACCACCCACTTCGGGCTCACTTTGTCCATGTTTGATAACTTTGTGATACTTTTCTCTCAAGACCCATATAGAACTTTTCCAACTATTCCCACTTTTTACAACCCTCTTGATCATACACAAAATCCCCAGCAAATTACCTTGAAATGAGTTATTCTATTCCCCTTTTCTTTTTCCCTTCCCCTAATGGAACAGAAATGAGCTTGGGTGGTTTTGCTCACTAACCACAACAAATGACTCTAATAACACATGCAGCAGCGTTCCTGCTGCATGGGCTGGCATCGTCCCTGCCAGCACATTCCTGGGAAAAGCCTTTGCAGGTGAACAATATCTGCCCTGGGGTGCAGAGGGACCCCATCTGCGCTTGGGGAAGAAGGGAGATCTGTTCAGCCCAACCCACTGCCCACTCTGCTTCATAAAAACCTGATTCGGGGCTCTCGTGGAGGTTTTCCTTCTCTGGGGGAGCAGTGCCTTGAAAAAAAAATTGGTTTTAGGCTAATAAAAAAGCAAGGAAAATGCTAGCTGAAATTAAAAGGTTGGAAATGCCATGAGGTTTTGAATTTAAGTGCATTTCAGGAGCTGTACACCTGTGATCTAGGTACAGTGGGAAACAGATCACCTGCTTTCTCTTCACTGTGGTCACTCACCCAGCATCCACCCACCACCAGCAGAAGGGATGAGAAAGAGGCTTTTGCCCATCTTATTTCCTGAAGGGTCTCCTCCAGATGTGTCCTTTACCCTCACATCTCCGGATCAGCCATCACCTCTCACTAGGGCAGGTACCTCTCACCAAGATGCCCGTGGGGCTGCGAGACAACTTGGAGAAGAAGGGATTATTCTGGACATCGTTATAGGAGCACTTTTTCGTGCAGTTTGCACTGTAAATCATCTGCACATCCTGCCATGCACAGATTTTGGTCCAGCTCCCTCTCAGGACAAAGGTTAACCACGCGTGAGCCCCAGCCTGCTCCATGATTTAGGTTACCCCTTCCTGGAATGGATTGAGCATTTCCCTGCCTGATATTTATAGGCACACTCAGGATCCCAGATAAAATGCTGTATCTTTAGTTAAAGATGCAAGAGATGATTAGTGTCCTTTCCATGAGAAATGTTTTAAAGTCAAAGTACTTCAGGGGTGCCTTAATGCCCTGCTGACCTGAGACCTACATTTGGAGGATGCTTTAAAACTAAAATAGCCAGAGAAAGGAAAATAATTGGGTGGATTGTGCTGAAAAAGGTGTTAGGCATAGCTGTTCACTCTGTCTTTTTTTAATTTTTAGGCTTTTCCTATCATATTTTTCCTCCAGGAGGATGAAAAATTGAAAGAGTCGGGCACACGGTGCCTCCTGTTCAGATACAGGCTAGAAGTGCACACATGGGCATTTATCTAGTGGAAGGAGGATAACTCCATCACACAGAGATGTGGAAGTGTCTCCTGCACATTCAGGGCTCAGGAAGTCACAAGGGGAGCTGCCAGCACTGGGGGGGTTCAAGCACAGGGAAAATGAAGCCCTTACCAGACCCTTCATGTCCTATTTCCAGGTAACAACCAGGTGTCAAGGAGGCACCTTGTTGCCTGTACACATTTTTAGAGCTGAATTTCAAACTTCCTTTGTCTTAAGGGGTCTCAGGAGGCTCCGCTATGCTGCGTGTGAGGAGGTTTGACCTTGGGAGAGTTTTGGTGTTATGCAGGGCTGCTGCAGGCTGTGGTTGGCGAGGTCCCTGCTGTGGCAGGATCCGTGGATTCTGCGCCTCTGGGATGCTCAGCTCCACATCACCCAGGGCACAGCTGGGGAGTCCCCTTTGGGAGAGGTTGATGCTGCTCAGGTGCAGCAGCTCTGGGGATGCATTGTGCAGCGATGCCGGGGCACATCTGAGCAATGAGCCCTCCCCTGGCACTGTGCCCTCACTGGGGACAGGCAGCTTTGCTTTTCGTGGGACACCTTCCTGCCAGAGCCACCTGAGAGGGGTCTGGAGTGATGTGATCAGGCAGGCTGGCAGCTGTGTTTGGAGCTCCCAAAAAGGTCTTTGGAAATTTTGAAATCCTCCCACAGACCTGACCCTGAACAACCACCGTGCAGCAGCTCCAGCAACCCCAATTTCAGCACATTGAGTCTTTCTCCTGCTCTCACATAATGCTACAAATCCGGAGGCTTTTCACAAAAGATGTATCAATTCAAGTGAGTTCCCTGCAGAGTTCTCATCCATGATCCAAATCCAAGGATCAGGAATTGCTCTGCCCACCTCGTGCACCCTGGGGTGATGCAAACCCACCTACAATCACTGTGGGTGGGAGTGGGAGCTCCCAAAAGGATTTCAGGACTTTTCTGTGTGACCCTGAAGCCAAGGAGGGTGATGTCCCCTGTCCCTCGTGCTGTCCTGGAGGTGATGAGCACCCAGCAGGGATCTCTTGGTTGGTTCTTGCAGACTCACGGGGTGGTTTCAGCGACTGGGGGTTTTGCTGATGTATAAAAATTGAAATTATTTAATGTAGGGCAGAGGGAGAAATCCCATGGAGCTGCTCCTGGATCCATATAGGACCAGGGGTTGATCCCTTCACAAACTCCAGTGCATCTCTTGTGCTGTGCAAGGCACAGTGCTAACAGTGCTATTGCTGATAATTCATTTTGCAAGTGATTAATCAACAATTAATGCAGCGCAGCCCAAGCAAGAGGGATAAACATTCACATAACAATTACACATTTACAGATCAAAAGTGATTTTGCTACAAAATCTACAATTCCAAGCAGTGAAAGCCCTGATCAGAGCGCACTGTGCTTTGCTAGCGTGCCAGCCACGAGCAGAAGAGGACATTTCACCTCATAAAGCTGCATGTTGCAAAATAACCTGGATTTTTATGTCCCAAATTACTAATTGCAAATTATTCACCCAGTTCTCATAGAATGCCCTGTTTTTTGCTGAACTAAACCCAACTGTATAAAACCCTGTTAGCCTACTGGGCTTATATCCAGAGCTCAAAGCTGTTCAACTTCCTTGTCTCTCTTTTCCCTCTCATTTATTTTCTATATGATAAATAACAACAACAAAAATAAAAAAAAATCAGAATAAGACAGAAGTTTTATTTTTTAGGGAATGGTTTGTTGAGGCTTGGGGAGAAGTCTGGAGAACCTGAACTATTATCAAGAATGTCACTCAAATTACAATATCATTGTTCGAAAAAAAAATTCTGGCAGCTAATTCTGATTGCAGTGCACATTTCTGTGCCTGTGACAAATGATTTCTAAAGTTAGACTCAAGGACACAGAGCTTCCAAGAGGTCACTCATCTCTGGTGTTTATTTTATTTCCCATGCCCAAATAATTTTTAAAATAGTTAAATCAAGAAGATGGAAAAAAAAAAAAAGGGGGGGAAGGAAAGCCATGATGATCCGAAAAAGATTGAAGTGTTTTGTTTTAAAAGGAGTGATGCTCAGAGCCATAAAGTATGAAATACAGGAGAGGAAGCAGATTTGGGGCTAACCTGTGATATCACATTAGACTTTAAAGCTGTTCCAACAGACTAAGCATTTGAGAAAGAATCGGAGCTGTTGGTGATAAGTTGCTCCTCTTATCGGCAAACTGTCATCTGTCTTGAGTGAGAACATTTTGTCCACCCTACCAAAACAAGTCAGAAAAATTGGATAAAAACAAAAATATAAATCAGAAGGGTAGCTGGGAGCAGAACTGAAACGATGGCAATTTCCTGGCAAGGATCGCTGTACAGCTAAATGTCAGATGTGGCAGAAAGAATTATATTTTCGACCTGAGGTCAGGAATTATGTGTGAGCATGTGGTGGCCAGAGCCCAGCCAGCTCAGGCACTGCAGGGCCCGTGTGGCCTCTGGTGACAGCCGTGGTGTCCCCACGGGCAGCAGTGCCCGGCTGCATCGCCCCGGAGTGCCACAGCTCTGTCCCTTCACTGTCCCCTGGGATGCTCTGCTGGATCTCTCTGCTTGATTTCAGCAAGGACTGCACTGCTGGGTCACCCCCTTCCCCAGCAGCAGCAGCTCTTGGTCCTGCAGGTCCCTGGGCAATCTTTGCAACTGGAGCTAAACATTGCCAGAGCCGTCCTGCCCTGTGCACAGCTCCCCACAGACACTTCCCCATGGCACAAGTGCTTGCAGATAGCAAAGAAATGAAGTGCTTCTCAGGCTCTTTCTAGATTATTTCTTTTTAATTTAATATTAAATTCAAATCTCAATGTACTTTTTAAACTGTAATTCCATCGAATTTGCAGAGCACACCTGGAGCCAGGGTGTCGGATGGGGAATGGAGGTGCACGATCTCCCAAGGAATGTTCATGTGTGCAGGGTCCTGGGTCCAGCTGCACTGCAAGTCCTGGGCTCCCCCTCTCCTCTGGGTCTCCTGCAGGTAAACCCTGCTCAGGTCAGGGGGAAACATCAGGATGCTGATGGCTTAAGTTTTAACTTTCATGTTTTTTAGATTCTGTGCTGCCTAGGGGTGCAGGTCTGAGCCTCATATTCAATGTTAGTAAGCTCTCCTCACAGAGTAGGGAGAGAAAACAAATCATTTTCCTGCTGAAGACCAAGGACGCTGAGTACAACTTTCAGGCCCAAAAGCACGAACAGTGGTGGCTTGAAGAGAGAAACAAGAAGGATGGGACCTCACAACCTGAATTGGACAATTAAACCCCAATATGCAAATGGACCAAAACTTATAAAAGTGTAAGACTTTGTCACTGGTTGTCCATTTTGTGACTATTCTAAATCCACCTTGGGTGTAGTTTTGGTCAGGCTCTTGTGCTGCCCAAGCTGTACCCTAAAGGACTTTCAATAAATACCTGCTTTATTCTCTAGCTCTGTCCAGTCTCTGTTTCAGGTCAGCCCTCCCAAGGCATCGATACAACCCATTCCTTGGCATGGATCACCGCCCGTTCTGCCCTCCCCTGCTCACGGATGTTTAACTGCACCCAAAAATCTCAGTGCTTCGTGTCCTCAGGCTGAGGGGACAACGCACAGGAGGTGACAAGTGCATGTGTGCCTCTGGAGCATGGAAAAATATCTGGGGACATTGGCACGATGTCACGGCAGCACCTTGGCATTTGAGCTGGAGGTGTCAGTGACACCCCCAGGATGGGCTGTGCTCCTGTGCCCTCAGCATGCTCCTGTCCCCTCAGTGTGCTCCTGGTGCCCTCAGTGTTCTCCTGTCCCCTCAGTGTTCTCCTGTCCCCTCAGCATTCTCCTGTCCCCTCAGTGTGCTCCTGTCCTCTCAGCGTGCTCCTGTCCCCTCAGCATTCTCCTGTCCCCTTAGCGTGCTCCTGTCCCCTCAGGAGGCAGAGGCCTGGCAGCCCAGGAGGGCAGACATCGCTCCGTGCTCAGGGCGTGCACCAAATTTGGGCAGAGCAGGGTGGAGGGGAGCCAAGGTGCTGCCTGCCAGCCGTGCCTGCACTGCACCTGATGCTCCCAAGTGTTTTTCTCCTTCACTTCAACACATTTAACACAGTGTTCCCATTGCAGCAGCCAAACTGATATCACTGGAGGCAAGACCTGAATCAGATCCTGAAAAAATCAGCTATTTAAATGCACCGTGGCTGCTGCGCTCTCGGCAGCAGCGAGACCACAAGACACACAGTTTGGAAGCGGAGGAACAATGAGGGAATGTTTGGTGGTTTTACAAAATCACTGAATGGGAAAAGAGAGCTGCTGGGTGGAAATGAGGCATGTGGTCCCTCAGGTGACTGGTGAAGACATGACAATGTCAAAGGCTTGTGCAGCCTGGGACAGGGACGAGGCTGTCCTCTGCCCTGAGGAAAGGAGCAGATGAAGGGGAGTGACTGGAAAACCCCCCAAAATCCTTTGGGGCAAGATGAATCCTACAGCCCCAAGTACTGCTCCCTGCCCAGCCCGTCCCAAGGTCACTGCACCCTTGTGCCAGCAAATCCCAGCTCCTGGTGCTGCAGGAGTGGAGTATCCAACACCACGGGGTTGTTGGGCCTGTGCTATGGCAGGCTTCTCTGCTGCAATTTGGGTTTCAATTGTTTTTCGGGTTTTTAAAATTAATTTTGCAACAGTTTGGTTTCAGGACGCTGCAAGTCCTTCTGTAATTCAGGATGAATGAGCTGAGCCTTGCTTCAACCCAGCTGGGAGCAAAACATCCCGGGAAGGCTGGACTGCAGGGACTGCAGAGCCCTGGTGCTGACAGCCGGTGCCTGTCTCCAAAAGACTGAGCAGTTTGTGATCCCAGGAGTCTGGGATAAGGAACAAGTCATCCCTTGTTGGAAATATCCCAGTTGTAGGACATCAGGGCTTCCCTTTAGGCAGAAGCTGGTGAGAGGCTGGTGCAAACTCATCTCCTGAGAGCACCATTAATGCACGTTTTGCTGCAAGAGGAGGGTGACCCAGGCAAGGGTTAATCGAGGCTGTGCTGTGCACCTGGCACAAGTTCACTGCCTCTGCAGCACAGTGGGTGCATATATATCTATATATATCTTATAGAGAGATATTTATTTATCTGTGGCATGCGGGCTGGGGAGCAGACAAGCTCTCCTCTCACCATGGTGGGGTGTGGAATGCCACACGAATTCTCTCTATCATTGCCCTGGAAATGCTGGCAAGCCCAGGGGAGCCTGCAGTCAATCAGCTCTGTACCACTGTGTACCACTGAGGGAGATCTCTGCAGGGTTTTGGGACACCCAGGAGCAGCCATCACCCACACAAACACATCTTCCCCGGTACCCCAGGGACAGCCGAGCGCTCAGCATCTCCTGGGCTTCACCTGCTGGGTCCTGGGTTTGCTGATGAGACCTTTTGGTTCCATTTAGAAGAGTTTATTGGCTTTTTCTTTTTGAATTGCAATGCCCCAACTTCATGGTTTGTAAGAAAGAACTGGAGGATCAGCCAGGTCACAGCCATCAGAGACACAGGGCTGAACTTCTGCTTTGGCTGCTTTTGGCTCTGTTGTTTGTTTGCTTGCTTGATTATCATCTTTCCTGCCTGTATTGTACCACTGACAATAAATTCAAAGCAACCAGGGGCCAAATTTTTGAAGAGGTTTCCCTGAGGGAATGTCAATTACCTTTCCCTTCCAGCACCGCAAATGTCCTCTGGCACTTAAAAATCACAGCTTTATTGTGAGAAATGCAGCCACTTGTTCTAATTATTCATGCTGCACTCTAAGGCAAGCAAAAAAGTAATCAAAGTATGTAGTAGGTAAACTTGAAAAGGCAAGGGGTTGGTGACTCTGGGCATGGAGAAGTACAACCCCAAACAAAAACAGTCCATGCAATGGTTTGTGCATGAAAATGTGGAAGGAGTGGAAGAGAATTGTAAACTAACTCTGGAGGTCTCATTTTGGGTGGAATTTCTACTGGAAGCAGCTTGTATTGCTTTTGCTGCTGAGAATCCGGTTAGACAAAATACTGCAGGGACTGGGGGGGTATTTCTGCCCCTGCCCAGCACATCTGAGGCCACTGAGACCCCTGTGCTGGTGGATGTGACACACTGGCTTTGGAAGGACAAACTCAAGAGCCTTTGGGTCCTGGAGAGGATGGAGCAGAGCCTTCCTTTCCCTGGTTTGACATTGCCACAGGGACCAATGGGTCCTCCTGATGCTGGAAACTCAGGGCATTCCTCAGGGAGGAACTGCCCTACTCTGCCTTTGAGGGGTATATTCCCTTCCCAGCACTTATCCCCTGGGTGCTTTGTCTCACTCCATCCCCACTCCTTCCTTTCCCCAGATTTTTTTTTCATGAGCTGCCTGGCTCCTTCCACATTTAGATGCCAGTCTGTCCTTGCTCATTGTTATTCTCCACCCATCCCCTTAGCTCAGCCTAGTTTCAAACTGCTTTGTCAAGGTGCCAGGATCCCCTGGTGGAGGTGAAGGTTGGCACATCAATGCCATGAACGCATCCCAGAGGATGAGCATCTCTGCACGTCTTGTGCCTGGAGAGAGGGACCAGGGGCTCAGAGGTGCTCAGAACCCCTCCCTGCAGCAGCACTTCCAGATTTGCAGCCCCCCCTCAGCTGCCAGCTTTACTCCAGCCCTTGGCTTTCCCCTGGGCTCACCAGCCCAGCTAGGAGTGCTGTAGTGTTTGGGAACCAGCAGCCTTAATTATCTTTTAAACCTCATTATGCTCTTTCCTATGATCTCCTCTTTGTTCTTCCTTCCAACCCTCTGTGTCTGCGGGCGATGGAGAGCTCTGCCTCTCCCTACAGTTCCTCATGGCACCACCACGTTCCCAGACAATGTGCACGTGGAATTTTCATCTAAATCACCCCGAACGCAGTGACAAAATCCAAGGTTCATCATCGTGATTCAAAACCAGGCCACAGGCAACGACAGCAACTCAAGAAGATGCAAATGCCAGGAACATGCCCTGATGCTGACAAGGGCTTCCCAGGGATTTCCAGCCTCATCCCATGGGAGAAAATCGTGCTATCATCCCAGGACACAGAGTCTGTCTTTGTGTAACATATTATTTCTAAGCAAAATAACCCTGTTTGTCCTAGACCAGCGCGTTCTGGAGGCTCTGAAATTAGATGCCATTACCAGGTGTTATTACTCTGTGGGCATAAAGTTGTACCTAGCGAGCAGCCCAGTGAGCTGCAGACAGATGAGGAGGATAATTTGATTCCATCTTTGGAAATGTCAGACTTTATGGGTGAATAAAATACATTCCATTTTCTTCTGTTTATCAATATTGGGCGAAAACAGACTAGAAATTGCTTATAAACGGGGAACGTTGAGAGAAAGGCAATCTATTTGTTACCCCTTGCAGATGCACAGCACTGCCACAGCCACTTCTGTACTGTGTGAAAGAACCACATAAAGCAACAAAACAAGGCACAGATGGGAGGAAGAGTAACCCTTGCTGCCTTTCCATTTACAGCTCTCATGGCACAAGCAGGTCCAGGTCCTGCAGCTGATAATGGTGGTCACACGAAATAAAACGTTCACAAAGCCACTGCAAATTCTTGGCTTTGAAGGGGAATGTGAAGAACCCCGTAAGGATATGCTCACCTGAGCTCTGAGCCAAAGGCAAAGCAGAGGCCTGGGGCTGGACAAATGGAGCTCTGTGCCCTGAAGAGCAGGTGAGCCCATGGGCAAAGCAAGAGGGGGGAGATGGGGCTGGTCCAGGGAAACACCAGGACCAGGTTCACTGTGTGCTTGAATTGCCCAAACCAGGTCAAAAACTGGGCACACAGAAAAGATGCAGCCCTGAGAGCACTGTAATGCTAAAGGGAGGGGTTTCAGGAGGGAGAATAGCACAGCATTGAATGAACTTTTCAGACAAATTATACCTAAAGAGGAATGAAACATTATAGTTTCAATTACTGCTGTGCCCAGCCACGCAGGTAGTAATTCAAACAAGAAACAATTGCTGGATTGTCACCCTCAAATCAGACACATACCATTTAATTCCATTTACTGAGGGTTCAGTGACTGTATTTTGAATCAAATACAGCCATTAATGTGCAAAGATCTGAAAAATGCATGTGTCCCTTTTACAAATGTGACAGTGAGACTGTAATTCCTGTAAAATCTGTTTTCTTCAGGTTGGCCTGCTCCTATTGCCGTTAGTTATGCAGATATTACTTATTAAAAGTTTCACTCTGCCAAGCTTGATCTTTTTGAAACGGCTTGCACCTTTGTGTTCAAGGCACAAGAAATGCACGGTCAAATCCAGCCTCGTATTCCATCACCCAAACTTAGCAAACTGATTCAATCACAGCAGCAGCCACTTTCATTAAAACAATTAAACCCTTGCTATTATTGCCATTCCGGCACAAATATAAATCAGCAGTTACGGGAACTAAAAGCTTTCAGAGGGAATTGCTCTGACACCTGCCCCGTGCAGTGGGCACAGGGAGGGTGGTGTGAGCCCGGCTTTTTCGGGGCAGCGCTGCTGCCTAAATAAAACCCTGTCATATGCAGAAAGTGGATTTTATTGTGCTGCCCTGCTTAGCTGTGGCAGAGAAGCAGCACATGGCTGTGGGCAGGCTGAGCAGCAGGAGCAGTGCTCGGGATGGGAGGGGATGAGAAGAGCTGGCACCTCTCCCCAGGTGATGTCTTGTCCCCAGCAGGGCTGTCACAGGTGACCCTGGCTGAGTTTTGCATCACTCAAACCCTGCACAATGGCTGAAGTGATGTCTCCCTCATCGAAGAAACAATTCCATGGGTGGAAGTGTCCTGTTGAGTGGGATACAGGGGAATGGGTTTGGCACAAAGTTTGGGGGTTGTCTGGAGTCCTTTTCCTTTTAGAAAAAATACCTGCACATATTCCCTGTGTCAGCACTGTCACACATTCTCCGTGGGGTCACAGAGTGCGTTGCCTAATAAAACCAGACCTTTCCATAAAACTGCACTCGCCCTTCTGCTCTGGCAGAGGATGCATCAAAGGGCAGATCGTTTAAATATTTCACTAGTTACGGTGTGGGTCATCAGAACTGGATATATGTAATTCCAAAGGCTTTTCTACTCCTGCTCCTCACATCATTCCAGGTCACACTTCCCTCCAGGTGCTCACTGTTGACTCAAGGACACTTCCAGGCAGCAGAATATCAATGGGGCAGGGATGGACAGGCCGGCTCATCCTACACATTTTAAATTGCTTAAAAAGACACAGAAGGCTTCTCGCAAAGAGAGTCTGTGGCAGGGACTGAAGTCAGTGCTCAGCATGTGGCTTAGACAAACAGAGTGGTCATTAGTGACTGTTCTCATTGTCACACCGGTGCAGACTGTTAATTCAGCACAAGAGTCATTAAAAGCAAGCCTCAGTGGAGAGAGAGGTTTTTGTAAATGTCAGATGACTTGGCAAAAAGTGAAGAAGACCCACAATATCCTGCACTGCTCTGCTTGTAAATTCAGAACAAAAACTCCCAGGAATTTGCTGGCGACAGGATTAGGCACTAATTATTTTCTTATGCTGAAAGCTGTTAAAACTCAACCCAGATTTCCCTCACCCTGGTACCAAGATAAACTCACTGGTCATTCCATGGGTCCCTCTCTTCCAGAAGAGTGTCACTACTTCCAAAGCTCTCCCTCTGACTTAATTTCTGGGTTGAGAGAATGGTATCAGCCTTGCACTGATTGATGGCTTTGGCACAAAGTTTGGGGATTATCCATGGACTCTCCCCAGCCCTGCTCCAGCCCCAGGGATTTAATTGCCTGTGAGCTCACAATTGAAGAGCAGCCTCCACTCTGCTGCATGGGTGTCCCTCCCTTAGAGTTCCTCCTACCAGGTGCTTTTAATTTATTTGTATTTCTAGCAGCGATAATTGAGTTATCAATTTTGTGCTCTTTTGGGCCAGAAGCAGAGATCAGAGAGCTATTTTATACACCTAATTATGGATTATTTCCCATAGCTATAAAACCATGGAGAGACAGATCCAGAAAATATGTTGTGAGGTGATCTGTGTCCTCTTCATCTCTACTGGTTTCTCCCTATTGCTTCCTTAAACTCCAGGCTGGATGCCCTCCAGACAAAACAGTTGTCAAAGGCAAGGGATACCTATTTCCCCACAGGACAAAATCTCTTTCCACCCCAGCAGAGAGCTGCTTAAAATTAAATTCAGCTTTTACTGAAACGATCTGTTTAAACCTTTAGCACCTCGTTGAGTCAGGCTGAGATTTATCCCATTTCTGTGCAATTTGGCTATAATCTGACTCATAATGGTGACCCAGGGTCCTGCTGAGGAGTGAAGAATTTGATTTTCTTTCCCACTAATGGTTTTGGGGGGGGGGGACGTTGAACGGGATGATCCTTAAGGTCCTTTCCGACCCCACCCATTCTGTGGCTTCTATGAGTTGGATGTGGCCCGTCATACCCCCCTTAGCTCCCAGGGTTTTTTTGCTGCAGAGCCTCCCTCCATCCCAGGCAGGTCTGAGCTGCCTGGAGCATGCTGCAGTGCAGAGCCAGTGCTAAAGTCCAGCAGATCCTATTTTTATATTTACAGAAAGAGACTGGAATCATCTGTGTGTCGGGATTAGGTTTCTGGTGGTGACATGCAGAGGCCATCCAAGATGTATGACCCAGCAAATGCACTGTAATGCACACATCACATTTGTTCCCCGAGTAAGTAGATATTGTCTAGAGTATATTACAGCTGTGCTTTGGTGTTTAATTTAATGTGAGTGAACTGCCTTAATTTCTCTAAATTGTAGTAATAAACATAATGCTAACGGTGATATTGCTAATAATTTATTTTGCAAGTGATTAATCAACAATGAACTATTTTAATTACCTGTTCGGAAATGCCAAATTCAAAATTAATTATGTGTCATTATATGAGTTCACATGTATAAATATATACACTTATATATGAATTCCAAGGCTAATTAAAATGAATAAACCATCAGATTTGGTGAATTCATAGAGCTGAGGGAGGATGTGCTCTCCTCTGCTCTTCTGCCTTCTTGCATTTCGTCCTCAGCACAAAGAGAATCTCATTCCAGTGCTTTATGCAAGTCATTTGTGGTCCTAAAAAAGATATTACCTGGAGAAAGTAGCAAATTCCCTGGATCCCACACTGCAAAGAGCAGTTTGGAGGCCAGGGGCGCGGGAAGTGGGAGCAGAGAGGGGGCTGCTGCATTTCTGTCTGTGGGAAATGCAGAGTGTGACTCTTTGGGGTGATCTCTGTGCCAGACCTTGGAATTTCCTGGAAATAAACCCCAATGGGAACTGGAATGGGGGAGAAGGAGGTGATCCTCTGCCCTCAGTTGTTACCAACAATTTTGGAGGGAGATCAGGGATTCCGTTAACAGATTCGGAGCACAACCAAAGAGTTTTCCTTTTCACCTGGGAGGGGGCTGCATCTAGAGATGCTGCAAGGCACAAAGCTGACAGTGTGGGGTATTCAGCAGCGGGAACACCCCCAGGGGCCCCAAAATGAGCCTGGGCAGAAAGGGGAGACCATTCCTTTGCAATAAGAGTCAAGCCCAGAGCTCATGGCCAAGAGGCCCCCAGCCATCCAGCACTGGCCCAGCAGCAGCAGCAGGGGTCCCCAGGAGCTTGGTGGCTCCTGTGGCACAGAGGGGCAGGGGAGGGAATCTCTAATTTTGGGGTGGGAAGCGAGACAATTCTAATGGTTTGTAGCACAGGCTTGAAAACCAGAATGATTAACGAGAGCAGTGCCATGGAGGAACCGGAATCTAAGTAATGAGACCTTTATTTGATACATAATACCACTGGGACCTTCTATAAAGAGAATACCAGGAGTAGGGCTAAGTTTTGCTGGCTTGGGAGTGCATGAGGAAGGAGGAGAGTATTGCTGACTCTGCAGTCAAATGCTGGGGCTGTGCACAACGGGGCTGCAGTGCTGTTCAGCGTGAGCCTGGGACATGTTAATTCAGCCATATATTTTCAGATGCTGGGAAGACACCCTGATTTAGTGTGCTGCGTGGATCTATGCAGAGTTGTGGGTTTAAAATGTAGTGTCCAGAGCCTGATTCCATCACCACATGGTTGAACTCAAGCCGGGAGATGAAGAAGCCATTAGACACATATCAAGAACTTCCAGCCAAAAAATTGCTTATGGTTTCAATTGAAGGAGAAGAAGTTGTAGAGATTTTAGGTATGGATGTCAGAAGCACAGCAGTTAGCAGCAGAGATGTATGAGAGATTGGGAGGTGATAACTTAGATAAATTGGTGTCTCATCCATATTAAGGAGACAGCTCATCCTCAGTTGCTGCCGGATGACATGAACGGTGGAGCGTATATGGATACTAAAATACATTGGTCTTAAAGTTAAATCCCCAAGAACCATCAGAAATAAGTCTCAGAGGCCAAAGTGAGATTTGATGCACACTGCAAAAATATGCAGTCTGTCAGAGCCTGCTGCTCTCTCCATATAACTTCCACCGTTTGTGGGACAATTATAGGGAAAACAATACTGTGATCTGTAAAGCAGTTCCTGGAGTGGTTTTATTCACTAACTCAATGCTATGCATAATCATTGCCAGCAACATCACCAGAGGTGTGTGCATAATAGAGAGACATCAAGTCAATGAGTCAAAACATCAGAAAATAAAATTCAGATGAACCTCACATTCAAAAATTGTATTATCTGTCATTTAACACTGTCTGAAGACCTCCTTATTGAAATAATACATCTAAACTAAAAGCTATCCTAGGCAGTAATACCATATTGCACCGCTGTGTTCAGCAACTACCAGGAACTGGGGTTTTCTGCACCTTCAGCTGGCTGCCAAAGAAGGGGAGCTGGGGTTATAAGACCTGTGGGGATCTTCAAGCTGAGGCATTCAAACGACTCGTAGAGGGGAAACAGAGGGCACTGGGAGGGTCTATTCATCTCCTGTACCCATGTCAAAGCCTGCTAAAGTGAAGAGTGCCCCCCCAGCATCACCCATGTCCTTTTCTGTGTAGATGTGTACAATAATTTTCCTTTCAACAGCCAAATTTGCCTCTAAAAGAGAGCTTGTATCCAAATGCAAACTTCATTTGCCCTCACTGACATTACACTTCACTGGATTAGATCCTTCATGCCTCCCGTTCCAAAACACCCATTGAGATAAGAAGTTACCCTTTTTGAAAATGCAGCCTTGGAAGACCTTTAACTCCCCTAACTAAATTCTTATCGTGCTATTTTCCCAAAGCACCATGTACAGCATTGTCTCTGCACTGCAGCTTGAAAGGAACAATTCCCTGCAGATGCAGGCGCCTGCAGCCAGGAAAATCTGCTCTGGGATGCTTTGGCAGGGATATCACAGCATGGGCCATAAGGCAAGGATATATACGTGCATATATAAAATGTATATGGCCGTGTATAAGCTGCACAGGCAGGTGCAGGCGGGAAGCACCGGTGCTGGATAATGAGTCCGAGCTGCTCCAGGGTGTGAGAATGAGCAATGAGCATCTCTGCTGGAAGCAAAATCAGGAACTTGGGTGAGCTTTGCTACTTAGACAACAAATCACTGGGTGTGCTCGAGGGTTCATTTTTCACTGGGAAACACCAGTGAAACGAGTACTTTGCTGCTTATCTCTTTATTGCTTATCAGTGCTTCTTTGCCCTTCATTTCTTGGAAAAGGCATGGTGCTTAAATGGGTTGAAGGGTGGATGCTGTGAAAGCACTAAGCCACCTCTTTAATCCCAGAGGCTTCATCAAGGGTTCATTTTGCTCTCTGGGAGAATCTCTGTCTTCCCAGATCACTCGCCTCCCTCTCTCCGCCATCCATCTAGGTTGCTTCGTCTGTATCTGAAGTCATGCTTGCCATCCTTTGAAGAGGTAGTCTCCTTTAAAAAATCAATAGTTAACATTGTCTTTAAATAGTCTGACATTTACCTTTACTGCAGTTTTCATTTCTTTCTGGGATTGCTCAGACATTTGTATTACCCGTGTACATTCCTTATTTCTCTGCCTGTAGCCGTGGACCAGGAGCTTTGCAGGGATGGCAATCCTGGTGGGGTAGCTCCCAGCCACAAATGAGGAGACTTTTGCAAGATAATTGAGAGGACCGGAGCTTGCTAATAGAAGCCTCTTTAATTTATGGAAGGCATCAACTGAGAATAATTACAAGCAAAAGGGTATCGTAAATCCCTGAAGAAAATACTTGCTGAATGCAGTTTTCCCAACAAGCAAATTTGAATGCTAGCCCAAAGGTCAAAAGAAAAGACTCTGAGCTTTAACCTCCTGAGCCATCCACCTTTCCTTTGGCTCTTGTCAGGAACTTGTCTGGGGGTTCATTTAGAAAGCTGCCTGTTCAGAGCAGGGCCATTTGCAATCTGGGAAAGTTAAGCAAATTAGCAGAATTATTAGGTAAGAGGCAATTCTCCACAGCCTGCAAAGCAACTGCTTGTTAAATTAGCTCACACAGGAGAATTGCACTGATCGAATGATGGTTGCAGTGTTTGCAGAGGGAAGACTGTGCAGGCATTTCCTTTGAAATAACGCTGCTGTACTCCAGCTAAAGAATAAAAAAAAGGAGAGTTTGTGCACATTCCCTTGGCAGGCTCCCTGCACGGATATACCGGAAGATGCCTTTGTCTTTTAAACACAATTCTTCTACCCAGTTCTTTCTGCAACAATAATAATAACAATAAAAGAACTAATAAAGAAGAAAAACCCAACCCCCTCGAATTATCTACTTCTAAAAGAAGGGAGGGTTGCAGGAGAACTGATGCCATGAGACCCCTGGAAGCAGGTGGCTCGATGCTCCCGTTCCCCTCTGGGACTTGCAAGAACACCTGGGGTTTTGCAGCCTTGCAGTCCTGGGAAGACTGTGGGAATGTGGCTTTCAGCAGCAGAAACAGAGTTCCCCAAGGAGACAAGGAGAGGGTGGCTCATCCATGGTTTCTGGTCTGTCAGTCTCATTTTTATATATTCTTTGGTTATTGATTTAGTATTTTTATACCCTATATAGTGCACTAAGTACAGGAAAAAATGGATTCACCAAGTAAATGTGCTTTATTAGCAGGTCTCTGATGGAAAATTATGTCAGTTTTCCATTTAAAAGATGCATCAGATTAATTCACTCATGAATCAATCTGTCTATGCTTGAAAATCTGCTCACACCCCACATTAAATCGTCCGGTGTGACACTGCAGGCTGGAGATCACAATGGAAGTTTTTAAATGATGAAGAGGTATTATTGTGAAGTTTTTAGCACTTCCAAGGCAACTGGGAATGAAATTCTCATCCCCAAAATGAAGTGAGGGTGTTACACCAGCTTCCCTTGCAGGAGATGAAGCTACATCAGTTAAAGTCATTTGGTGTTTTGTCTTTTTTTTTTTTCTTTTTTTCTTTTCCCGCTTCTTTCTCTGACCGACGGATGTCCCAGCTCAAAGGGCTGTCCCAGGTTTTGTCCTTCACAGGCTTTTTTTGGCTCACAGAGCCATGATCCTCGCCATGGAAAGATGGATTATGCCTGTACTTTCCAGGTGATCCACAAAAGGGGGATAGAAATTAATTCCTTTCCCTGTGCTGAGCAGAGGCTGCAGGATCATTCATTATTTGTTCCTGAGTGAGTGCTGCACGGGGCCACCTCTTACTCCTGGCAGGATACCAGTGCATGGCTGAACACTGGAATATTTGGGAAACTGTTTCAAATCTCTCCCCCTCTCACTCTTTCCCCACTCCTGTCCCTCTATGCAGAAGAAAGCAGGAATCATCTGTCAGGCATTGCACAAAATGATTTATAGAATGGGAGGGCAGAAGGAGCTGGAGGCAGATTTTATCAGAGATGCTAAGAGATGTGAAGTAACTATCCCACATAGAATTGGAAAATAAGCCCTTGGTGTTGAGTTTCCTCAAGAGAAAGCCTGGCCATGCTCTGCCCCATCACTTGGTTACTCAGCTCCTTGTATCCCCCCTGTAGCAGATGCTGCTTCTCCTCAGCCCCAGCTCTGTGGTGCAATCCCACCTTTCAGCCCCAGGGCTACATGAAGCATCTCAGTGTTTGTTTTTGGTGTTGCACAATAAAAGACAAGTGCTTGGAGCCAGCTGAGATCCCTGGGTGCACGTCAGTACCACAAGCATAAGGCAAGAGCAGTTGAACATTAAAACAGGGAGTCTCTCTTGGAATCATTCAGGTTGGAAGAGACCCTTAAGATCATCATCAAGTCCAACCATTAAATCCATATCCAATCCCGGCAGGCCAATTGCCTAATATAATTTACATGGGGCAGCGAGCGACAAGCTCTTTTCTGTTGTCCCTCTGCTTGCTGAATACCCCAAAATGAGGGATTTTAGACCTTGGGAGGAAAAGGAGGACAAATCCACACCCCAGGCTGGGTGCTACTACAGCTCAGCACTGCTGCAGGAGCTGAGGTAATGCATGAGGCCGCCAGGCTGCTACGCCCGGCCACGCGCCTGCTGTCTGGCCACGTCAGACACAAAGGGAAGGACGTCTGCTCCAACCTCAGCCAAAGAAAGGGCACGTGGACGTGGTTCATCTCCTGTCTGCAAGCAGCTCAGGCTGTGCAGGTACTCGCCCGTCAGGCAGCTCAGAGGGAAGGGTGGTAAAGGAGCAGCCCACGAATAGGAGCTGAGGGATTCTTCCTCTGCTCCTGCTTGGGAGTGCAGGAGATCCCATCATCCAACCCTTCCTTCCTTCCTTTGGAAAACATGTGCAGCACATCCCGCTGTTTGTGTTCAATCCAAACGAATGTCCTACGGCTATGATACGTGTGATTATGGCAGTCGTTTTTAATTAGGGGTTGTGTCAATGTATTGACATTTTTATCGCTTTTGGGGGATATAGAGGATATTTTCCTGCAGGTGAACTCCTCTCTTCATGGCTCTCTATCCCTCCAGCTGCACCGCTTGCTTATTAAAAAATGCAATGTTATTAAGCCCATTCTCTGTGCAAGTTAATTAAGCAACTTTACACAACACCAAATCCAAGGAATGCAGAATTCAAATTCCCTCCATCCTATGGCAAGATTTATGCTCTTATCCTGAGTGGGATATTTATCATTAACAAAAGCCCTGCCAGGATCTGGGAAACAGTGTGATGAAGGGAATGCATTCAATGTCTTGCTGGGAATTAGACAGGAATGGCTCAAACCACTCAACGCCCTGCAGAAGATATTGTTCACCCAGAAAGAAAAGGGAAGGCAGATCATTACATTTATTAGTCATAGATATTCAAGAGTCAATAAAGACCTACTGGAAAAGACATGGTTAGTAGCAGGAATATATATTTTTTGTCTATCTCAAAAATACCTTTGGCTCAACAGCTTTATATAACACCAAAAGAAGATCTGAATTCCGCCTGATATGTCAGGATGAATCTTCCTCCTAGATGATGGTCCTGGTGTAGATGGTGCTCACATTGTACAGTTTATAATGTCTTTAACCATCTTTAGCTTTGTATCCTGATAGCCCCTTCAGGCTATATGTCAATGCCATCTGGGAGGAAAAGAAGAGACTTCTGCTCACTCGCCGCTGTAACGCAGATCTCTTGACTGAAATTGTGCTTCCATCACTTGACAAACTGTCAGCACCGAACAATTATCTGCCTGTTGGCTTGGCTGTCCTTTCTTTTCTCCCTTCCCAGAAAGAAAAAACAAAAAAACAAATAAATAAAAGAAAAACAGGTGAAGGAAAAGGATGCACAGAAAAAAAACTCCATGGACAGAATTCAGCTGATTTGGTCACACCACCTGAGACACTTGAAGATGTATCAAAGGCAGAAGTGGGTCCCTTCTTTGCCACCTCTTTTGCCTCCTCCTCTTCCTATGCTTGGTTGGTGAATGCTCTCAGGTCTTTGGGACAGAGAATGTGCCTGTTTTTGTCTGTCTAAAGTCCTGTACAAATATGGATATTAGAGTATTAGTGTATTTAGGCTGATGTGTTCAGCAGCTCTAGATTATGAATTTCTTCTCAAAATAACGTTTACATTCGCCGACAAAGGTCTTTATTACAGAAGAGGGTCAAGCAAAAAGGATTATTCTTGCTAATTATTCGCTGTTATTTAATATTTGCAGAAAAGGTTTGCAGGACCGAGTCCTCAGGATTGCCTTGTTTGAGGAGCTAATAGGGTTTCCAGGAAACCTGCAGTGTCTGGTGAGCCATCAGACCAGTCTCTTAGAGAATACGGGGAACAATTAGATTTGATGTAGTTAAGGATGGTTGGCTAAAGGTTTCTAATGACTTAGCCAGGACCTGATCCTGAGATTTTCAAAGCCAGGGGTAAGACTTCCACTCAGAGCTGTGCTTTATGGGAAATGGACTGAAGCAGAGCCAGTTTTCAGATTGTGGATGGGTTCAGGATCTGGGCAGCTCCTGGCTGCAAAGGGCAGATATCAGTGAGCTCCAGACCCTGCTGCTGCCTTAGGAAGGATTTGAGAGTGAGCAGGACTGAAACACATTGTTGGGAAGGATATTTACAGCGTTTTGGCCCATGTCTTACATTTGTTCCTACACATTATCAGTCCCTAAAGAGGTCCGTGAAGTCTACCTGCTGCCTTCTTCTTGGGCCTCATATTTCCTTGACTAGACCAGAGTGCCTGTATTGTTATAGAAATTCCATGCTAAGTGAACTGAAAATCTCATTCCATAAAGATATAATTAGGCAATAAAAACACAGCCAGAAATCTTCAAGCATGGGTGCCTGAAGGTGGGATCCACACGTAGGCATTTAAATGCATGGCCCAACTTTTGGGATCCTTGTGTATTCATATCTTCTCTTGCTTCCAGAGAACTGGAAGCTTTCCTGCTATTCAAGGTGGCTTTGGGGGTACCAAACTTCTTTAGGAAAAAAAGAAAAAAATCATTTACATTCCCTGGTTTTGTTCAAGTTGCAATGCCTCCAGCTTCCCCATTTGACATTTTTTAGTAACTTAATTATCATTACCAAGGAAGAATGTTAATAATGGGGCTGTTTACATTGGATGCAGCCCTGGGGAACAAGAGAAAATAACCCAGATTGTGGGAGCAGGTGGGAGGAGCGTGGTATTTTGGAAACCCAGGCCTCAACCTGCTGGAAGCATCTGTTTCTGTTCAACCTTTTCCTCTAGAGTCCCAATATCATTCACAGCCCAGACTGCCAGCAATTAGGGACTTGTGCTGAGGATTTCCCTTCCCTTGTGCTTTCATCCCAAGGATGTTCAGGAATCTCAGGACTGGCAGTGACAGCGTTGAGGTGGTTTGTGTGGACAGTCATTTCTGCCTCAGCAGACGCCTTTGCTTGATGCTTCTGAGATGGGAATTAGGAATTGGGATTGAGTAGTGCACAGAAACCAGCACAGATAACTACAGAACAAATAATCATCCAGGACAGGTAGTGTGTCAAGAGGTGACTCAGAGTTACAGAGGTGGTGACCACTTGGCTGTTTTGCCAAGGGCAGAGCTGTGCTGTGAGGCTCCAGCTGGAGAGCCACGAGCACCTTCACTACCCACGGCTGCAAACTGGCTCCATGCTAATACAGGGATTTGTTGGAGCTGCTCCTTTTCCTCTGTTTGCAGGCAAAAACATCAACAAATGCATCTTGCATTCACTGGAGTCTTCTATCATGTCAGGCCAAAGCCCTTTTGGGTGCATTGTTGGGTGCTTAGAAAGATGCTGCAGTTGTGAAGATAAATAAATTTAAAACTAGAACTGTAATTTTTTTACATGTTCCTAAGAAATCAGTTGACGGCAAGAAGGAGAATGTGCCTGATCTGACTGAAGCACATGGAGAAAAAAAACACATGTAGACTTCACTGGGATATTGACATGGATGTTTAGGCACTGTTAAAGTACAGAAAAATGAGCCAGCAGGATCTAGTAAGCGCTATTTGCCTTTTAGCTGATGAAAGGCAGTCCTGCAGTAACATTGCTCCTCATGTCTTTGCCTTTTAAATACCCAGTGACATAAATATTAGATGCATGTTAAGCCTCAGATCCATCAAACAACTCCTTATCTTGAAGCACATGAATACTCTTGGCCCTAGTAAGAACACTTAAACTGTACCTGAAGGACCATGGATGTGAAATGAAGTAAACCTAATTTCTAGCGTGTGAAAAGAGACAAATCTCTGCACACCCTCATGCCAGGGGTTAACTTAGGCCAGGTGTTGTTAAGAAGTAAAGACATGAATAATCTCCCATCAGACTTTTGCATCCAAATGGCTCATTAAAGCGGCAATATTCATAGCTCGTGAGAGTCCTATAGATTTACGATGGCTAGGAAAGGATGACGCCCAGCTTACTTTCCCACCAATCATTATTACACGGGAAAGTGAGCGATTTTCTTTAACTCCATTAGCATAACATTAGTGCTTATAAGGACCAGACTGAGGTAGAGACTTTACGAGTCTTTTAGGTCAACAAAGCCAAACAGGGAACTCTTTTTTAGGAGCACAGCTTTTATCTCATTAGCAAAAAAGCATTGTTGGCTAGTGCAGACCGTGGATATTTGCAGTTTGGGGCGGTGAGGAAGCAGTTGGTATTCCCAGCTCCTTCCCAGCTCTGTAGCAGCTCATTTCTCCACTGGAGCTGCTGAAGGAACATCTCGGCGCGTGGTACAAAACACAGGGAGGGAACTTCAGATCAAAACCTTTATTCTTCCTTGCAGCGGATGAAACACTGAGGCACGAGGCTCCTGGGTGGACATGAGCAAACACATATGAAAATGCACAGCATTTGCAGTGGGAGCACACTGGGTTATAGCTGAGATCAATGGAGGAGGGTGATAGGGATTATCAATCTTGAGTGGTCTCCGTTAGGCAGAATTGACTGGCAACCACATAATGACTCAGGCTCAGCCCACCAGTTTAGAGCCCGAGTGATAGATCTGTAGATGCCAATCATCATCATTTCCTTATCAGCGGCGTTCAAGTGGTCATTTGTCTTCTACCTGAGCCGCCCTGGTCGGGTTCAAGTGTTTCATCCTCCAAGGTGCGTCTGAGAGATCAATGCACAGCTACAGCTGGTTGAAGGGGACCAAATCCATTGAACAGTTGATTTGGTTCCATTTTACCAGCTTTAGCAAAGCATTTGGCCTCATGGGCTGTGGCAGCAGAGAAGAGAATTCCTCGGGGTCTTTTCTTTCCCAGCTGCCTGGACCTCTTCTGAACTTGCTGCCTGATGCTGCACTGGTTCAAATGGCTTCTCTTTCAGGCAGTCAGGATTTATTTAAGCTTCTTAGAGGCTACGGCTGAAGAGCGGGTCTGAATTAAAGAGGCAGGTTGAACAGCAGTGGAATAGTCTGCAGCAGTAACCATCAGCCTGAAGCATTTTTAAACTTGATATTTGGCTCTGTCTGTTTTGAGAGCCACGTTGCTATTACAGTGTGACATAAGTAACTATTGTTTTCATCCAGATGCTTTAATTATCACCTGCTGCCTCCTTTCCTTTCAGTGTTTTATGGTGTGCTGTCCTCCTCCATGCCCTGTGTTTCAGTGCCTGAAGTGACACCGAACACGCAGCAGCAGAGATGTCCTCTGTCTGCTCCAACCAGCCCAGCCCACAACCAAGGAACTCAGGCTGCAGAACTCTTCTCCCCTCAGGGCTCTCCTTGAAAAATGGGAGGGAAAAGACTGGAACACCTGAAATCTTTTTTTAGAGGTTAGCAAACTTTACTTCCCTACTGTGAAGCCTCCTGTGTTTTCTCATCTGGCATTAAAATCAGCATTTTCAGGAGGTTTAAGACCTGCTCAAGCAACGGTTGCATTTGCCGTCACCAGAAACCAACAAGAGAGTGGTGGAAAGGAACCAAAAGAGAGGAATGAAAGAAAAAAAAATTAAAAAACTCTTTTCTTTCTTGCAATCTCATAATCTCGCAATTTGTCCCCAAATGGGGAAAGCAAGTCCCTGCTACACCCCTGCTGTCCAAGTCACTCCCGTGGTGGTTCACATCTCAGCACTGGGGTGTTGATTTCTCCTGGAGAGAGCCCTGCGGCATGAACACCCCACTGCTAAAAATAACCCAGTAAATCAAATTTAAAAATCACAGCAGCTCCGATCATTTCTGCAGTGGGAGCCAATAAAGTCAGGCCTTTCCTTCTTAACCCGGAGCCACGCGCAGATATTGCACATTGCCATGTGCATAACCTATTTAAAGAATTTATATGCGTCATAAGGCAAAGGTGACTTTTCCCCCCTTCTCCCTCGCAGCCCACCATGCTGCAAGATGATACCAGGGGAAAGCACCTGTGCTTGGAACCTCTGCACACAGAAATATTGCAAGTGGGCCAGCATTTTATCTCCTGAAGAATTACAGGCTTCGCATTGTCACGGTAAGCGCTGCAGATCACTTAACTGCCCAAACCCGTTACTCTCAGCTGCCTATAAATAAATGGAGAGAGAGATGGAGACAGAAAGGGAGAGAGAATAGTTTTTCAAAAAGAGCTCTACAATTAATTTAATCAAGTTATCTCTAGGTACATTTTCAAGAGATAATCAAGCCAAGGAACTAAATGGAAACTTAGACAGTGAAGACCTGGAAGTATTAAATTCATCCTTTGGTAACTTATGGGAGGCAAAGGAAAGTAATTATTTACTGGTGATTGGGTACAGGTGAAAGTGCCATAAGTGACAGAGACTGTGCAGAGCTAAACCCTGATGGGCACATGTATTTTGGGATAGAGCGCATCAAACTGCCTGAGCATCACCACCTCAAATACAGTCTGCTCCCCAGGGATGTGCGCACTGTCCCAGCCCTGTGGATTTGGGGTCAGTTCTTTGAAAGTCTGTGGGAGAGAGATGTGGGATTACACTGAGAATCTTCTGCTGGGGACCAGAGCGCTCCCCTTGTTTTGCTTCAGGGAGTGCCTTGGAACATATTTGAAATCAATGTGAGTCGGCGTGGATGTTCTATATCATTTTGTTTAAATTCTCTGCACTGAGTTATGGGTAAGGTTTTCCTTTTTAGAAAATTAGGTTTTCTCTTCTGGATGCCATTAATCAAAACTAATGATGTCTCTCTGGTGGCGAGGCTTTCCCAGCAGCTGAGAAAGAGCAGCCCACATTATAAAGCTGGAGAGGGCTGCAACCCACAGGGACTTGTGGCCTCCCAGCAGGGAGGGCCCAGGTCTCTGCCAGCCCAGGCACTGCCAGGCTGGGCTCTGGGGCTGTACCAGCCACCCTGACAAAATGGATTACAGATGTGCTCAGAGGTCTGAGCTGTGCTGAAGTCCCTGATCTCTCCAGTGAGGCAGTGGTCATTTCCAAATGCCTGTGGGCCCTCTCCACTATGAAACAGGAGGGACAGGGTTCACCTCTGCCTGCTGGGTGCTGCCAGATTCAACAGGCAGGATCTGGCAGCAGTGTGCCAATCCTAACAGCCAGGCAGGGATCGGTGCTGCTCTCCCTTCCTGCCTGTCCCAATGTTGCAAGTGCAGCCTGCAGCAGCACCCCAAACCATGCCCAAAACCTCAACCACCCAACACCAGCACAGTCAGGTTTGTGCCCAAAGCAAAGCCAGGTCTAATCATCTCCTCATGAAATTGGGTCTTGCATTGGAAAGATGTGGGAGGAGCAGGTGCTGGTGCCTCCCTGCACATGGCCCTGCTCCTGCCCCTGCCATCCTGAGCCAGGCAAAGCCTGCAGGAGCTGTGGGATGGCACTGGAGAGCCATGGGCACACTGCGTGAGAGCCAGAGGTGAGAGGTGAATCAAAACCAAAAGAGCAGAACGAACACATGCCTGGTTTTTCCCTCTCTGGTGACCCTTGAGGGGTGCCTGTGCCTGGCTGCTGGCTGTGCTGTCCATGATTATGTCCAGGAAAATGGGCAAAAGCCTCGGTGCTGCGGCAAGTAGGATCAGTAGTACCCGACACAAGAATCTCCTCTATTTGCAGATCTTTCCACTTCAGCCTCAATATTCTAATAAAGACATGTTATAGACAGTACAGAAAAGCCAAAGAATTTATCAGCATTTGTCGATATTCCTAATGAAGCAGAAGATTCAACATGCAATAGAATTAGCCTACAACGAACCCTTGCATGGGGCCCATCCTTCTGAGTCCAGAAATCTCCTGCCTCTTCCAGTCCAATACACTTTTGAGAAATGAGCAGCCCTCCAAGCCATTATCATTATAAGCTAAAAGGCCAAATGAGACAAAGTACTGTTGCTCTTCATCTGAATAAACAAATCATTTTTAGATCAAATGCATGAACAATTTATCATTCTAAAATCCAATCAAAAGGAAAAAACAACAATACAGAACATTGATTTCCTACAGCTTTATCTTAATGAAGTGCACATTCCCTTTGTAATTAGCTTTGGAAGGTTTTTTTCCCCTCTTTCTCAAAGCTAATGTGTTATTTGATTTCCATCCAAACATTACTAAATTGGAGGAAATTTCCTCAAAATGAAGTGGCTTTTGATAATTCAGGAAAATGTCTACTCTCTCACATTGCTATTTTTTCCCCCAAACAGCCATACTTATACTGCAGATGATTCAACTTTATTGCATGGTGTCTTTGTGAGGATGTTTAAATCAATGCCACAGTCGCAGGATTCTGCCCAATGTGCCATTTGTAAACCAGAAAATACAAGCTCGCCGCTTTTATTCTTTTCCTTACAGACATCAAATATTAATTGAACTTATATTATTACAGGGGAAAAAGTAGACTGTGTTTTATTAACATTTCTAAAATTAAAGATGTTCAACCCAAAAAGTAGACTCCAGACAAGGCTCAAGAGCCTCCTGCTTGGATTTTATTTGACTTAATTAAAAAGCATTCAGTTCCTTTGTGCACTAAAGCAGTTGCTGACATTGCAGTAGCCACTCAGTCTCTCAAACCAAAACTATTACCTGAACTTAATAAAGTGTCTATTTAATTTATACACCCTCATGAACTCACCTGTCTCCAACAAACACCACGTGGTCCTTGCTAATGAGCAACAAAGGCACCCCGGGGTAACTCTGCTGCCCCAAAATATTATTTCCATCTCCTTTAATCTGCCTTCTCCACCATGGCTGCTGTTATCCAACATCCCTGATGCGCTGCTGGGAATGCTCTTTGGCCACCTCTCCCTTCCTCCCCCAAATCTCTCCTTTAGATCTCCTTTAGAATCTTCTTTAAACGGTGCTGACCAGAGGACTGTTGCTTTCACTCTGTTTCAATGAGTACTTGCTGAAATGAAGTGGCCAATTTGATAGTCTGGTTTTATTCGGGTGTATTGCCAAGGTACACGGCAGTATCCACGACAGGGAATAAAGTCCCAAACCCTACAGTTATCACCTTATTCCTTGGTTATACAGAGCATCTAAAGTGACCTTATCTCTGTCTTAACCCAAATTTTGGTCCTAGGCCTCCTGTAAAAATAACAGTCAAGCACAGAACTGCTCTCTTCTGACAATGCAGAGCATCGTTACCTGGAGGGAGCTGGCTCCACGTGGGATCAAGATGGTCCCTCCAAAGCTCTTTTCCCGAAGCACAAGACTCTGAGCAGGTCTCTGGGAGCTGCACCTCCTGAAACCGGCTGTGGAAATAGTTGTGGAGTTGGATTTTTTTGTTTTGCTACTCACACTCTCAAAAGAGAACAAAGCCTGCTCCCTAATACAGTTTGTGCATTTTATGGACCTAACAATTAAACAGGTTTTAAAACATGTGCTGACTGCATAATCCCATACAGGGGAGTGCACTCAGCGTTTTTAAACAGCAACAGATACAAGATACCACTTAACAGTACAAAACACCAGCAGTCCCGTTAAAATCAATAGAAAATTAGATCCTATGAAAATGCAATATGTGTCCAATTAGTTATAATTGGAGCAAATAGTGATGCAGATAAACTCCTGGAGGCAGAGGGATTTGTCCGGAACGCTCCCCGCCGGCCACGGGCACGGCGCAGGATGGGCCCTGGCGAGCTGTGCCGTGCCCTGGGCAGGAGGGATGAGCCACCTCACACAGGAATGTTAACTCTTGTCTAATTATGGAGCTGCTCCGAGCCAGCAGGACGGCCCTGGTGCACCACTGTGCCTGGTGAAAAACAATCGGCTGTCACACGGAAACCTCCCTGTTGGACTTGACAAATTATGCCAGCAAACCTGTTTAAGGACTAAAAAATCCTTGGACGCGGTGACAGGCAGAGAAAGATGCTGTGTTATTTATTTATTT
Organism: Cyanoderma ruficeps; assembly: GCA_008694505.1. Lineage (NCBI taxonomy): Eukaryota > Metazoa > Chordata > Aves > Passeriformes > Timaliidae > Cyanoderma > Cyanoderma ruficeps. The sequence continues at coordinate 6,582,471 of VZDJ01000175.1, forward strand.
GCCCAGCAGAGTTTAAGAATTGTGGCTTAGTCCCACCAATGCTCACTTTTTTCCCCCCTCCCTGACTGTTGTTATATCAGTTTAAACTCCTTCCCACCAATTATTTCTCAGGCTTCTTTCAACTCCTAAAAACTCAGCTGCATGGCAAAATGGGAACTAGGTTATGCAATTCTAACGCTTTATTTTTAACATCTTTGGTGCAACATATTGGCCTCCTCTTTGTTTCATCTTATGACTAAAGAAAAAGAGCGAAGATCTCCTATTGCAGTGGTGCCAAGGGACATCCCCAACCAAACATCACTCCAACCCCTTCCTGCTCTCACACTGGATGAAAACACATCGCTTGCAGTACAACAATTATTAATTTGCAGCGATTTTTTAATATGAACACTATAAAGTAACAGTTATTGTACCAAAACTATTGGTTCAGAGCTAAGCGGCAACAACTTTCTCCAGGGTTCATATTTTATTAATTTAAATTAGTTATTCATATTATTAAACACTTATGGTCGCAGAGAGAAACGGAGCCTCTCATGTTTATGCAGACCTGAAACCTTTTTTGCATTACTGGACACAGTTACTTACACTGTTAAGGGAACTGTCTCTCAAGAAAGGAAAAAAAAAAAAAAAAGAAGTGGCAGCTTTTATTTGTTACGCTGACTCAGCCGAATGGTGGAACAAGAAACATTAAGCCCCAATCCATAACTTTTGTGGCCGCTCAAAGGACGTATTCTTCCTCGACACTGATAAAAGTTTAATATGTAGTTGCCCAGGTTTTTAATAAACTTGTCAACAAAAGAGCAAGGCAAATTGATGGGGACCTTCCCAGGAATAAATTCAGTTTCAAATAGGCCAAATGAGCGTGGAGGACAGGGAGGGGACGGTGCACGGGCGACTTTTGCTGGGCTTTGCAAAAATGGCACAATAGATTTTTAGTGGGTGCATCTTATTGTCTCAAAGACAAGGCTTTAGGACAAAGCTGGCTTAATTTAAAGAAGGCAAAGTGGTGCAGCACAGCCCTGGCACCGTGAGGGACAGAAGGGGCAAAGCCTGACACAAATACCCATCTCACCCTGCCTGCAGGTCCCGGTGCCCATCCCACAGCAGACCTGCTCAGGGACCAGCTGCAGTGTTGCTCCATGATTTTGTTCCCAATCTCCCACTGCACACATTTCAGGACATCCTGCAGGTATCACCTGCACAGCCACCTCCTCTGTTTGGCCAAACATTCCCCCCCTCCCTGCTCCATCTTTTCCCTTCAAGTACTCAAGGCTGAGCTTAATTCAAGCACAACACAGTCCTTTTCCTCTCCTCTTTCAGAAGCTGTTTCACTTTCCTGCAGTCCATAGCTACAAGCACCCCTCAGTTTTAGGGACCAGTTACCCTACATCCCCATGGCCACGAGCTCCAGGCACTGCCCACCTCCTGTCAGGTTGGGAGTGAAATGACCTCATGAGATTTATTACTTTCTGCTAGTTTCAATCAAGTTGGTGTCTTAAATTATTAAGACTTGGGGTGTTTTTGTTAATTTGTTTACCCAAAGTAAACACAAATATTAAATCAGAGCTTCCAATAGTCTCGCTGCCAGGAAATTAACAAGCAAATTAACCCGCAGCCTCCCAGAAGGGAACACCAATCTTTTCATCTCAGCAGCTCCTTGTGACACTTTGCTTCCCAATGTCACCATCTCCCTCCTGACACCTTCCTTTTCTTGCACCAAACAGCTCGAAAAGCCAAAAGCCAAGTCCTGTCTCCAATGCCAGGTCACAGCTCAGATTGGAAGCTCTGTTGCGGTGAACTTTATTCTCAGTTGCTCTTAGGTCACTGGATTCCTGCTCCTGTGGCTTTATCCGACTCCCCAAATGCCAGGGTTGACTTGCCTATGTAAGGTCTTTGCAGGGATGGCTCCTGTCCTTACAGCTGCTGGGTGACTTCTGCGGTTGGTGGTCACGAGTCCCACGCCTCCTGGCTGCCCAGATGCCACCTAATCCTGTCCCCCCAGAAGGGCAGCTGAGAATGAGCACTATTTATAGCACTTGTTCCCCAGTTCCCCCAGGCTCATCAGTCTGCCCAGGGCGTTTTTAGATAGTAGCACAGGTCCCAGCACAGGCCATATCTGGGCATGGCGAGGCATTTACAGGCACGGCTCTGTGCTACAGGAGTAAAAAAAAAAAAAAGGAAAAGGAAAAAAAAAGGAAAACCCTGCATCTGTTGGAGATGTCAGTCGCCTGCTTCCCTTGAGCCTCCTGAGCACCACCAGCAACTGTTCCAACTGCTAAAACCTTTGACTATCAAATCCTGTTTTAGTCAAGACCTATCTGTGTCTGAAAGCCTTCCCGTTGCACACAAGGGGGTCATCCACCAGTGCTGCTCCTCCGTGCAGACTGCTCTGGAAAAATACAGACTAACCCAGGGATGCTCGCTGGTGCTGCTCTGCACCCTGCAAGCAAAAACACCTCAACAGCATCACGGAGTGCTGCAGAGGTGAGGAGACAGCAGCCCACAGGGACACTGCTTCACCTGTCGGGCCCCACCAAGGTGCTCAGGGCCGAGCAGGTACAGCTGGTTAAGCCTGGGATAGCCCCTCCTACAGGGATACCCCCCAGACATCCACGGCTCCACGGGCTCATGGGTGAGGTCCAACCTCCACACCTGTTCCAAGGTGTGGAGAAAACAGAGGGGTCTTTGCAAGACAGCACGAGGGGAGGGGGGCACAGTCCAGGCAGGCTGTGCCATCTCCCCTAATACACACAAGGGCAGAGCCAATGCCAACCAAACCAGAACAATCTTGGTCTCACATCGTTGCCTCCACTTGCCTTGGCCACCTCCACCTTCAGCCTCACAGTGCAAACACAGCTTCAACAACTCCTCAGCAAGAACCCACTTTGCCTCGGAGGGAAACTGAGGCAGGCGAGCTACACAACTTGCCTGCAAACCCAGCGAGGCAGCAGCGGAGTCCATGTTCTCTCTTGGCTCCCATCCTTGGAGCACTGGGCTGCTCCCAGCATGACCCCCCACATCCCAGGGGGAAGGCAGCTCTCAGCATCTCTGCCCGCTCGGCTGAGGTCAAGAGCAACTTCAGCATCACGCGGCGAACATTTAACCCAGCGCCTTCTCTGGGAGGCACCCACCAGTGCGGCACTGAAATCAGCCCTGGGCTTTCCAGGGAGAGATCCGAGCTGAGGAGCGAGGATATTTCTCTTGCTAGGAACACACCACCCCCTCGCCCACAGTCACTGCTAAGTGCAAGATGTGGTGAAAGTCTTTAAAAATAGATATATTCCCAAGCAATTCATGCCGCTTGCATCTGGCAGGGCAAACCTAGCATGGAAGCTCTTTCTTCCTGACTAAAAAGGATTGTTAGCAGCTTGAGGCTCGTGCAACCTTGACTCTCTCCTCCTCTCTTCAGGGCCTTCTCTTGTTCTTGGCCTAAACCAGTCCTGGGAAACACAAGGGAAGCCCTGCCCAGCTAGGCTGGTGTCAAAGGCAGGGAAAGATACTGCAGTGCAGTGCTGATCTCTTCTGCAATCGGACGTGCAGACTAGCCCGAGTGCTGAGTCAGCACAATTTCTTTTTTGATTGGTTGATCTGAGTAACATATTTTCAATGTATGCTAAAGGGGCAGCAATTAATACCTTTCCCCCCTTTCCCCACTTTCCCAAACCGCTTCGAACCGAGTGCACAAATCTCACCCCCAAAGTCACACTCTGGTCCTAAACATTCTGAGGCTCTTTCATTTTTAATTTAGGGCATTAAAAAAAAAAAAATTTGCAATCTAAGCGATGCTCACTTTGATCGACTTGTGCTGCTGCAGCTAAAATATCTGTCCTGCAGGTCAATCTAATCATGCTTAATAGCAGTTTATTCTTCAATGCAACATTTTTCACGTTGGGTCGACAGTTTTAAATGAGATTGCTGATGCACCCCTTTACTAATGCTTTTACCAGGGCCAGCACATCCCTTGAAATACTTGTGCAATAAAATGCTTTATTGCTCTTGATGAATGCACTATTAAACTTGAATTGCAAACATACCCCCCCTTTAAAAAAAAAAAATAGAGGGTGCTAGAATTTATGGGACCACCTGTCTTCCAACATTAAGTAATAGTAACAACTGTAATAATGGATCATCAATGTAACAAACACTCGAAAGTACAGAAAAAAGAAAAACTCGCCAGGGAAAACCGCCTGGCACAAATTTGTCCCTGTGCTCTCATGTGCACGTGCGAAATATCCATCTTATACCTGCCGGTAGTTCCGCTTACATGCGGGGAATTCATCTCCAGAACGGCTGGATTTTGTGAGGCATAGAATAGAAAAATTTAACTAATTTGGTCCACTGGATTTATGGCTTTTACAATTCTCAGAGCTCCTGTTTCTGCGCCTGGCGCTGCGCAGTCCTCGGCTGGCAGGACGGATGGGCGCACCTGAGCATCCCAGCGCTGCAGGTCCAGCACGGGTGCTCCTCGTTTCACACCCACCACGGCACTCAAGGCCAGGAGACGCTCACCAGCTTATAAAAAAGTTTAAGAGAAGTTTAATTTAGCTGTAAAATAGAGCGGGCCCAGTGCAATGCAGCAGCCGCAGTTTAAACCCAAAGAGGTGTAAATGGGATGAGGAGCTGCCATGGAGCAGAAGAACGGCACAAAGTGGTTGGAAAAGGTCTGCACCATCACCTGCTTCCACTGGGGTCAACAGCAGGGCTACCATGGCTCCTGGGGGGCCACATCCACCCCATTTCATTTTTAACATGGTCCAAGCCCAGGTGACACTGTTCATGGCAAAGCCTCCCCTGCCATGCTGCGAGACAGCGCTCAGAATTATACCTTTGAAAATATTTACATAAAAAATAAATCTGAGCACTTAGCGACTTCCTAAAGTTAGCAATTCCATGTGATTAACAAGCGTATTAATTCAGAGAGGCGGGGGGAAGGAGATAAAAATTGCATTACAAATGCAGGTATCTGCTGTAAATCAAACCGTGAACACCTTTGCAAGAGCAACATGCAGTGGCACAGGGGTTTTAGTATAAACTGTGCTGAGAAGGGGAAGAAAACAGAGAGAGGGGGAAGAAAAAGAAAACTAAAAAAAAAAAGAAAATGGAAAAAAGGAAAAAAGGGGAAAAAAAGAAAAGGAAAAAAGGAAGGAGAAGGGAAATGGGAAGGATTGGGACAAAGGGTCAGCAAGGAAAGGAGGGGAAATTCATATATAAATTATATATTAGATGTAATGTTATGTTATATTCAGAATGGTGAGAATTGTTCTCATTTTTCATCCAGAGACTGAAGGTAATATTCCTGATTTACAAAGGAGCGGAACTGCAGTCCCGTGTGGAACCAGTGCCTCCCTACCTGGATTCAGCTCGTTTCCCAGCATCCACCAGTTTCATATTCAACTCTGACCCTAAAATGGGGCTGGACACCCACAGGCCCGATCCTTGTGGGGTCATGGGGGCCAAGGATTGTGGCCAGGCAGGGTGGCTGATGGTGGGACTGAGCCCAGGGGCTGCTCCGTCCCTGCAGCCGGGTCCTGAGGGACTGCACCGCGGCCAGCCAGGAACACCTCGCCTTTTCAGGGCCCGGCACAACCAGAGCATCTGAAAAAGCCAAGAGGATAATGTGCACACCAGCCATCCTCCAGCGCAAACCCAAGTCTTCCCAAAGCCACCTGGCAAAAAAATCGAAGGCTCCTCCTCTGCTGGGAAGGGGCTCAGCACTGCCCACGCCTCCATCAGCCATGGGATTTAATTGAAACAACAACAACAACAAAAAGCACCTCGATAAACCCCACAAATCCTACAGGTAGGAAATCTCCCCAACACCCAATCTGCCTTTTCTCAACCACTACTCACGAGCACCTGCTTACAGTTCAATCCCCCTTGGCGTACCTGGAACAAGTGATGAGGCGCTCACCGTGAATAGAGATGGATAAAGCCTCCCCAAAATCCAAACACAGAGCCAAGCCTGTTCCCCATGCCTGGGGGAGGATGCTGCCGTGGGAAAGACTTGATTAACCTCTGCAGGACATGTCCTGGCACCACAGCTACAAAACGGTGCCTGAGGAGCCCGTGAGCAAAGCGAAGATGGGGTTGAAATCGCAGGGAAATCACTCAAGAGCAAAATGCTGCCCTCAGCGGCCCCACAAAGATGGAAACTGGAGTTTGGGAAACCGGGGAGTGGCTTTTTGAGAAGTTCAGCTTTGCACATCACTGCAACTTCACAGAAACATGAGGAAATTTGGGGCTGAAAGCTTTAAACGCTTGGAAGTGACTCCCGCCTAGGCAGAACATTAAACATGTCTCTAAACCAAATTTCTTTTATCTCGCCACATTATTGTAGGATCCTGGAAAAATGGCCAACTATTTTACATTGGAAAATGTTAAAAAAGAGAAGGCTTTCGTAATTAAAGGATCTAATTTTCCTATTTTCCTTTGGGAAAACAAGACCCCTATATTCAGGGCACTCCTCTGGCTTTAGCTGTGATCCGCTGACTCGATGGCTCACCACACTGACAAGGAAGGTCTCCTTCTCACCAGTTTTAAGCACAAAAAGTTCCAATGTGGGAAAGATTCAAAAAGCGGAATTTGCACACTAATTTAAAGCTAAAACACCGCACACCCTAATCACAACTGTTGTCTCCTTTTCCTCTCTCTTCTTCTCCCCCCACCCTCCATCTCCTTTTGTTGTTCCTAGATTTAAAGACCAGCCAGCTTTGTTTGCTACCCAGCCTTATTTTGGGGGTGAAAAAGGGTGGATGGGGAAGCAGGAAAAGGGAGCGATTGGCCTGCATCCCTGTTAAAACCCAGGAGCGGACAGCCAGCTTTCCTCTGGCATCGCCTTTCAAAGCCCATGCCGCAGTCAGCATATTGAATATTTAATGTCCTGATGAGCATTTCCACCTGCTGACACAGGCAAAGTGACAGAACAATACACGCGCTGGAACAAGATCATCAATTGACTCCCCAGTCAGTCTGCCGGGTCAGGCAGTTAAAAAAAATAATAATATAAAATAATCTGTCTGTCTTTCTCCCCCGCCTTGCCCGGGGTCACACATTGCTCCTCTGAGAAGGATTCCCACCTGAAATACATACTTCTTTACATTCCATAGCTTGCCAGGTTCATATGGGCATATAAAGAAGTATGTCTCTCAAGCAGGTAGTTTCAATATGCGCATTTATATGGTCACAGGAGGAAAAATAACGCTGATTTACAATTTACATCCTGGGAGTGAGTTACGGCTCAGTTCAAACCAGCAGACTTTCCTCCTGCCCAGCCCATGTGCAGACAGACACACACCCCAGCTCCCGATCCTTGCCGGTAATGCTGGGCTGAGCCCTCGGCAGATGATGGATTTTGGGGAAGGGGAACTGCATAATTCACTGGACACAAAGCAGCAGACGTCCAGTGGCTGCCCTGGCAGGGGCTCTTTGAAACGTAAACGGCACAGAGTAAAAGCCAGCCTCCCACTCCACCTAAAAAGTAGGTGTTTCATTCCAAATCATAAACTTCTAGCATTTAAAAAAGACCAAAATGTGGTTTAGAGGAAAGCCTTTGCTGTATTCGCATATAGGTTTCATTTCAGACAAAGCCATGTGGGAGAAAGTTAAATATGTATCAATTCCCAATTGCCTCCATCCTACAATTTGGAAACAAAAAGCCAATTTGTTTTCAGAAAGCCAAGAATCGAATGGCCAGCTACTGATTTACAAACCACCACCGGGAAGGACTGCTCCATTCGCCAGAGTAAGAGAACTCATCAGCCCCAGACACGCGATTGCTTTATCAGTAAGTAGAGATTAAAGCATAGGAAGAAGAAAGCATCTTACCTAGTGAATCCAATGATTTTTCCTCTGCTGGTCACTGGGAGAGAGACACTACCCCGCAGATAAGCAACCCCCAAAAGATAGCACATGCCTTTTGGCGCTTTCAGGGTGTTAAAAATAATAATTAAAAAAAAAAATTTAAAAATGCTTCTAATAACTCATCCGGTTGAGCTCCACGCCAGCTGAGGGGCTTTGGGAAGACCTGCAGACATAAAAGGCAGCCAAAGCGAGGTGCTGGGAGCTCGGGCCAAAGCCTCGCCGAGTTTTTCCCGCAGCCCCCGTGGGCTGCGCGCCCTGGACGGCACCGCGCTGTGCCCCGGGGACGGCTCGGTCCCGCACGCAGCCCTGCCTCTCTGCCCCTCTCCCTCGCCTCCCTCGCAGCCGTGCTGAGCTTTAAAGCTCCCTGAACAATGTGGGCCGAGTGGCAGGGCTGCGCTCGCCGCCCGGGCTGAATGGGAGACTATAATGGGCAGGATTTAGGCAGGAGCGCGGCGGAGGTCACGCCGGGCGCTGCCTGCTCGCTCAGCAGGGCGGGCACGGTGCCTCCTCACCTGCGCCCGCCGCGGCCGCCGATCGATACCAATTTACAGGCAAATGTGCAATGGCTGCCTCCGTGTTAATGAATTTTACCGTTCCTCACAGTCTTCTAATGAACCCGTTAAAGAGGGTTTAAGTAAACTTAGCAAGTGGCAAACTAAGCGCTTTGGAATACCTAATTGCATCGATGCTTCTCACTGCTTTTTGAAATATCACTGCCAGCCGGGGAGCAAATATTTCCCTGCGCCCCAGCGACTTCCAGCACCACTGAAAAGCAAAGGCCTCATGGAGCCCGGGTGTAAATCCGCTGTGCTCAGCTCTAACCCCCAAAATCGCTTCACACCCCTCATGCAACACCGGCACATGCCTCGGTCCTGGCTCTGTGCAGCTTCCCCCTCATTCCCTCAGTCTGTTGGCCCTTTTAACCATCATTATTTGTCTCATTTAAAGGCAAATTTCAACCTTTAGTTTGGATTAAGGGAAAGAGAGATGGAGCTGTGGCACTGGTGTAATGCATGACTGCAGTGAAATTAAAGCAAAGGGAGAGCTGAAGAGTGTGGGGGAAAGTCTGAGTGATTCAGATTAAAAAAAAAAACCCAAACAAACAACAAAGTGGTGATGGCAGTGGGGTGTTGCACAGCCAAGCGCTCCATGGTATTGGATTTCCTTCAGACTGACAGCGGTAGGACAGCCACTGGACTTCTTGGGCTGTCAAACATCTGCACCTCGTACCCAATTTGATTTCCTCAAATGCATTTGACATGGGCTGTCCTAAACAGTCCCCAACTTCCGCAGACCAGCGGGACAGCAGCTGCCAGCCACCTAAAGCGAGCCCTGTCTAAGGGCTTTTAAAAAATGACTTTTCAAATCCTTACTAGAGCTGAAGGCAGTGGCACAACCACAGCAGCAGAGTTCATCGTGGCGACTTAAATTTGCTTTGAGGTTCTGGGTGGAATCTTATGCCTTCCAGGGTTGTGTCTTCTGGTGGAGGAGCAGACAAATGGCCGTGATGGTGCCTTTAATGTAACATCAGAGGCACCCTGTGGATCCCAACCTCCTGCTACCACCAGGAGTAGAGTGGTGGTGGGTGAACATCAGCCACTATCCTCAACCCACTTGGGCTCGCTGAGCTCCTACGCTTGCTCTTGGCAGAAAAACATGCGCAATAAAACTGTGGCTGTTCTGGAGAGAAAAATGGATGGAGTCCTGGATCATGCGGAGGCCAAGGGGCAAATAAAAGGGGAGGGAAGAGCCTGAGGTATTGCCTGAAGGCGAAAGAGGAAGGAGCGGGGTGAGAGGGATGGAAAGCAACATGCTGTATATTATATCCCTGCTCTGCCCCTGGCTCCAGGTGCTGCTCAGGTCCAAGAGGCAAAGTCAAACTGAAGCTGTGCAGCACAAATCTCTGGGGACTTTGAAGTCAGCCCCTGTGTAGGGCTGGGCACTGGAATAGGGAGACACCAGTGGGGCCGAGGTGGAGGCAGGCACTCGTCCCAGCACAGCCCATGGCAGAGAGACTGGGCTCAGACCTTGGGAGCCACAGACACAACCATCTGCTCGAGAGGAACCCAGCAATTAAACTGACAGCACAAATCACGGATTTCTGCCTATACAATTACACAGTGCACACTCCCTCGGGCACAGGCACACATATACCTGTATCCACACTCCCCACACAGCCTGGAGACGGGCTGTGTCTGGGTGATACATTACACCTGCTCGTATATAGCATTTATATACCTATGCATAAAGATGCGTATAAAATATCCATATGCATGCTGTAAAACGTACCTAAATCTGCGTGAGTGTGTGTGTGTGTGTGCAGCACAGCATCCACCTCACCAAACTGGTGTCTATATATTCATGTGATAGGTACCACCACTATCATATAAAATATAATGAACCACAGTCAACTCTGAGTTGCAGAAGCAATAACAGTCAATTGATGCTACACTTCATGTAACCTGAATTCCAAACCCTTGCAGGGAAACCTAACTTCTCCTCCTCCCCATGTTCCCTTCCTGATCGTCCACAAACCATGCGCCTGTAATTAATACTCATTTCTCGGCATTTTAACAGTTAATCACCACGGCATTGAGATCATTGCAAGTTAGGCTAAGTTTAACCACATTTCACCCTTTTGCTCTGCCTGATATCAGCTCATAGCACTAGTTTGTTGCAAATAAATAAATAAAGCCCCAATCCCCCCAGGTGTCATTAGCCAGCCTGTGTCTGAATTAGGCATTTAAAGGCCGGTTTAACCTTGCAGAACGGTTGCATGTCAAAGTTCTAACATTTCAGTTCAGATTATTCTAGTGCACTGCTGGCTCTGCAGTTTGTTAGTTTTTGTTTTTTCTTTCCTTTTTTTTTTTTTNAAAAAAAAAGAAGACATACCAGTTAGGAGCTTCTGTTGCAGCAGAGGACTCACCAGAGCACTAGCTGAAAGCTGAATCAGCTTTCGAGAGTTAGGGATGCATAGAGGAGGGTCATGGAATCACAAGGTAATAATGCGCTTCATGCTGCAGCCGTCAGCCTTCTCCTTATAGCCAATCTCTAATGCAGGAAGGGAACAGAGAGCAGGCCCAGGGATGGGATTAGTCCTCACTTGGAGAGAAAAAAAAAAAATTTAAAAAAAAAAATCACCAGGCAAACCCTCCCCTCCCACCCACCCTTACCTCGCCCCCGCCGCCCAGCACCGCCACAACTCCATCCCTCCATCCCCGCCGCTGCACCGCATCGCAGCGCGGTGCCGCGGGGTGCGGGGAGGCAGCGCGGTGCCGCGGGGGCTGCGCGGGGCGGGCGGGGAGCGCGCTCGGGCAGCGCCGCGGCCAGCCGGGGGTTAAGGAGCAGCCACCGTGCCCGCCCGGATTGCAGCACACCTTGATGCGAGAGGCTGCGCCGGCACAAGTGCCTGCGCCCCCCCCCCCTCTCAGCCTTCCCTCCTCCTCCTCCTCCTTGTCACCCCCCCGCCCCCCGCCCCGGGGGTCAGCCCGGGCTGGGGGTCAGGCTGCGGGGGGATGCGCACGGCTGGGGGGGGGCTGGCGGAGGGAGGGGGGAGCTCTGGTCAGGACGCGAGTCCACCTTTCCAGTGCTTATATACCCAACGAAGCATCCCAAACACGCACCCCCGGGCGCGCGGCCCCTGCTCCTGCTCTTCCCTCCCTGACCATATTTAGTCAACCACGGCAAAAAATAGCCCGTCAGCTGGAGCCTGCCGAGCAGGGCTTGGAGTTCAATCGCTCCTCGCAGCCCATTGACTACTGGTCCTGCAGGGTCCTGACTCTGCCTTTTTTTTCCCCTCTGCTATTTTTAGCTAGGCCAAATAAAGAGGGAGCTCATCTTACTACTCTGTGCCGGGCCGAGGTTTCGCGGGGCCCTGGCTATGTTTGGTAAGTGCCAGGGTGGAGAGACACGGAGCGCAGACCTTGTCTATGCCGGAAAACCTTAGGCTGCCTCGCGCTTTGGTTCTTTCCTTCTCCTTTTCTTTCTTTCATTTGTATTTCTTCCTCCATGGTAGAAAGGTTTCCAGGCGAGAAGGTGAGGAAGAAGCTCAAAAAGATCCTGATTTTCACCTTACAGAAAGAAGAACTGTGTTTCAAAAACCTCCTGCTGGGGCCAAGTCCTTCACCACAATGTCCTGAGCACCTCATTGCCTGGCCACGTCTGTCCTCCTGTGTCTCCAAAGGTGCTGAAGGCTGGGAAGGTGTTGGACTTTCTGCCCTACATGGAGAGCACTGGGGAGCCTCATTGCCAGGCAGGGAAACCCCCCTGTCAGGGAGGGTTGATGTGGATCGCCAGCACAGCAATGTCTCCTGGGTTATGAGGCCACAGGATCTTCCCAACCTCCAAAGTTTCACCCAGCGCTACAGCAAGGAGGGGAGATTTTGGCAGTGCAGGCACTGCCCTTGGCTTGTGCCCAGAGAAGCAGGTGAACATCTCCAGAAACTCGAGTTACACCCAGCTTCAAAGTGAAGATGTCCAGGGCCCTGGGGAGGTCACCTGGGGAGAGCAGGAAAATGATGACAGACATGGCAATGTCTGCACTCAGCCAACCTGTCCTGCTTGCTTGCAGCAGACCCCCATCCCAGAGCACCTCCCCAGTCCCATGTCCCTCCCTTCCAAGCTCTCTCCAGGTCTCTACACCTCACTGAGGCTCCCCAGAAGGGCCATGACATCTCAGCACCCAAGGGCACCTCATGCTGCTGACAGAGCAGCGCTGTGGGCGGGCTTTGGGGGATCGGGGCTGGAGGGACCAGCACCTGGCAATGGAAGCTTGAATGGTGGTGGTGGCTGGATGTGGATCTGGGCTGGGAAGTTTGCATGAGCCTGGTGAGGTGCCCAACACCCTCTGCTCCTATCAGCAATCCACACATGTGGAGTGGCATGTGACAGCGACAGCCACCCACAGAGACCCAGCGCTGTGATCCCAACAGACACCTCCACTTAGGACATCCATGTGAGACTGTCAGGCAACTCATCTGAGGCTGTTACACTTGTGGGGAGCTGATAGCATGACATCTAAGGATAGGAAATGCCTGCAGGAATCACCCCATAGTGCCACGAGGTGGGAAGGGCTCCCAAGAGGTCCCAAAGGTGCTTCCATGTGCTCCTGGAGGTCCCCAGCTCTGAGGACAATGCCAGAAATAGCCACTACTGGTGATGTGTCTGCTCTCTGTTCTGGGCTGCTTTGGCTTTTTCTCTGTCTTAGCCTGAGCCTGTGCTGGGAACCTGGATTCCTCTCTGCTGCCTCCCACTCCCAAGGACAGGCTGTTCCACATTGTCACTGTTTGGACAGCCCAGGACAGGTGTGGGGCAGCAAAACCACAAAGTCTGGTGTCTCTGTGGTGCCAGAACCATCTCTGTAGTGACCACAACACAGAGCAGCCATCAGGCAGCTCTGTCTGACCCCAGGAACCAAACCTGCCCCCCCATCATGGGGCTGGCTGTGGGCACAGAAATTGTAGGAAAATCTCTCCCCTGTCCCTACTCCTCTGCCCCAACACGGTCCTTGTGACCACCGCTGTCCCCTCTGCACCCTCAGCTCATTTTCCCATGGAACAGCTGGAAAATTCTCCACAATGACATGAACCACTGTTGGGTTTTTCTGCTCCCCTTTTCCACTGTTGCAGGGATGTGCAAGCTGCTCTTCCCTGGACATCAGTCAGGACTGTCAGTGCTTTCCCAGCCTGAGCCCTTTCAGTAACTGAAGCCATGGAAGCCCTTCTCCACCCTGTCTCACCTTAGGATCGCCCCAGGAAGGCCTTTTCCCAAAATACCAGCTCAGCCAGCACAGGGGAACATTGCCTGGCACTCCCTGGGGCTTTTGAGAACCTGAGTGCCAGGAGCAACAGGTTCTCATGCTGATTTGGGGTGTATTTGAAATGACAAAGTGCTCGGGGTGTGTGACTCCCTGTGCCCCAGCAGGACCCTGCCCTGGCCACAGGGGAGTTTTTAAGAACCACTCACTCTTATAGGCACAACCATGCCCTTCTTTGGGTTGAGTGAGTTGTTATCACATCCCTGACAGGTTCCCTGGGGTTGAGAATCCCTCCCGACACCGAGATATGTTGGGAACAGGAGCAAACTATAAAGGGATATGAACCAACAGCAAATCTCTGAGACGTGAATTAAGAGATTGTTTAAAACCCAGACCTGGGTTTTGCACACAGATTTCTTCTCTTCACTAATTGCTTTAAAAACCACGCTCACCCTTGAGCTCCTAATGGCACTAAAATATCTGTGTTCTCTCCAAAGTACGTGGCATCTTTTTATCAGGACTTGGTTTGGGGCTGGTTCCATGGGCTGATAATGCTGGGAGTTTGGGATGCAGGGAGTGCTGGGAGACATGGGGCCTGGATGTCAGACAGGCTTTATATAGATGGAGATACATATATATATATTTGGATACATATATACACATATGCCTAATAATATATTCATGTGTGCACATAATAATTCTGCATTAAAACTCCTCTAAACGAAGAAACCTGAGGAAGCTGCACGGCAGCCTGTAAAACCGAGCCAGTTCAAAGCGATATGTGAGAGATTGCAACACTCCCAACAAAATGCAAGATGTTACTTTAAAAGAACCAGGCTTGGGCTTTTGAATTTATGTAACCTAAACTGATTTTGTCTGTTTAAAATTGTTGTTGCGTGTTGGGAATCTCAAAGAGGTGAGGAGCAAAGCTGCAGACGTTTCCTTTGGAGTCCAAGATTACAAGCCCCTTTGCTTCTCCCTTCAGCTCCAAAGCTGTTAATGGTTTGCTTCATTTTATTAACAGCAGACAAGAAAAAAAAAAATTCCTCCTCGGAGCCTGTGTGAGGTGACAAGTTGGATAATAACAGCTCCTTTGGAAGTTTTTATAGTGCATTAGGCAAACATAGTGGATGTTTATAGACTTTTAAAAATGCTGATTATATAAAAATGCATTTATAGCCTTCTAAAATACCAAGCTACTGTAATATAAATATTTCCAATAATAAAAACTAAAAATGCGGATTATCGGCTTGATTGGAGCATTTTTTTAATTGATTTCTCCTTTTCTTTGGGCCAAAATCTGATCTCAAACCATAAGACTGGCCAATACGCTGCGAAATGAGTCAGGTCAGTCAGGTTTTCACATCCTGCAGAAGATGCTGCACTGTCCTGGGATGAAGCCAGACTGACTGAACCATGCCCCCCATTCCCCTCTCCAGCACCTCGAGCACCTCTGGCTGAAGGGAGCTCCTGGAATGCCCATTGCACCTCCCAGCAACCTGCTGGCCCAGCCACCTTCCCACCTCGCTGGTGCTGAGGAGCCTCTCGGTCACCCAGTGCTTGGTCTTCCTCTGTTCTCCATAAGAACTTGGATGAATAATTAATTTTTTATTGGCACAGAAGCCTGAGTGTGGCTCTGTCCTGCTCCAAGCTGATAAGGTTGCTGGGGATGTGCCTTCTCCCTTTCTTGTCTTTTTTTTTTTTCCCTTCTTCGACACGAAATTCCATCAGTAGGTGGAATTAGCTTTTGCCAATGGCAGTTGTCTCAACACAGATAAATTCTTTCAAAAAATTAAGCTTCTGACAATTTGGCATGTTCTTACCAAAAAATATTCCAAACACTTAGTGAAAAATGAGTTATTCTTTATTTTATAAAAGCAATTTTTTTTCTTTGTCTTTTATTAAAAATTTGGAAAGACCAGCTCTGGACTTTGGAGCTGCCTGCAAAGTCCCTGAAGTCAGCATGAGATCAGGCTTTTACATCATACAATACACAGTTTAACCCAAAAGAAAAGGGTTTATTTCAATTTCATCTCCTTGGAGGTAATTTTCTTCCTTCTGGTCACTTAAGTTCTATTTTTTAAATAAAAATCACTTTTTTTTTTCTCAGTGTCCCACCTCTCCAGTAACAGAGCCCATTGCAAAATTTCGCATTTGTTAAGAAAATCTCAGCCCCACTGGCGAGGAAGGAAGGAGGGAAGATGCTGCCTACAGCTCTGCCACCAGATGAAGGCAGCAATTGCATCACCATTTTGCAACATAACTGTGCTTAAAAACACGTCTCCTAACTTCTCCCAGAGGCCAGCTCCAACCTCCCCTGCTGTACACACACACAGCCCATCCGAGTGACACACACAATTCATGCCGTGTAATGAAAAAGGTGAGCTAGGTTTTTTCCCCCCGTGGTTTTTCCCTTCCATTTAGTGCTTCTAACGAGAGAAAGAAAATAAAATCATTTTCCAAACCAATGACAAATGGAAGTGGTGTCTATTGACAGTGCAGTAGCGACACCTTTTCCCCTCAAAATCCTAATCCGGGAGGCAGTGGTGTGTTGGTCTCCCTTGCTTGGTTGGGAAACTGAGGCAGGAGAAGGAGTTGCTTTGCCTGGGAGGGAAAGGACAGCCGGGGGGTGCTGGGGCTGTTCCCCAGTTCAGCCACCTCCAGGGCTTATCAGCCTCTCACTGCAGTCAGATAAAACAGTGACATTGGAGATAACTCAGCCAATTACCCACAGCTAACTTGAGTTCCTTCACATGTTGGGGGCTTTTACTTTTTCTTTTTTTTTTTTGCTCAGCAAGATGTGAGGGTTGGGTTTTTCCTGGACTTTTCAGGAATCCAGCTGTCGGATGCTCTCGCCAGGATGAAATACGGCTGTTTGAGGGGCAGCCTGGGAAGCTCTGGCGCTCTCTGTATGCACATATATGCAAATCCAGCATGTTGTGCCTGCAGTTTGCATGTGTAATTCAATACTCTTGTTTTGGAAGGTATTTCCCTGAAGACGCTATCTACCTCACCTCCCAACACAAATGTTTTTTAATTATTTGCGGGTTTTTTCCCTTCATTGCTGGAGCAAAATGAATGGTGGGCAAAAATACAGAACGAAATATTTTCATAGTGCTCTGCTTGCTTTTAAAGTACCCATCTCTCAGATACTTGGCTCTTACTATAGTTTTAAAAGATTATGCCATCATATTCTGAGGGAAAGAACAAAGGACCGCTCATAAATTTAACCCAGCTCCCCATATTTTCCAATCTGTCTGATGTCTCTGAAACCTGGGATCTTCTTTTGTGTCAGGGACATTTATGTCTTCTCCAATGTCCTGCCAACAATACGTGTTCCAGCAACAGGGATTGCATTATATACTGTGGTTTTGTTTGTGGCAGAACAAAATTAAATGAGTACATAAATTACTCTGCTCCTGGAATAAAGAAACAAGCTAAAGAGCGCTGTTGCTTTTTTTTTTTCCCCCCCAAAGTGGGGTGGGGTTTTTTTGATAGGATGAGTTAGATTTCCTGAAACCATGTGCAAATTAAAAAGTTCACAGTTCAGGCTTATTGTGAAGACTAAATCTCTGACTCATTTTGAGAGGCAGCATATTTAGGAAGACACATTTGGATTTATATAAGAACTTGTAATTGGCTTCCCGCATCTTCCTTGAGGAAGCATCCCTCTTCCCTCCTCCCAGATTAACTCTGGTGCTGCTTAACAGCAAAAAAAAGGACACTTGTGGCTTGGTACACTCTAGAGAAATATCTCCTGATGGTCGTGGAGCTCTGCAACATTCCTCTGAGAAGACTCACCGCATCGAATAACCCATTCCTGAGATGCAGCGGCGCCCTTTGCACCCCCAGGTGCAGCCTGGTGCAGGGCACTGTCCTCAGAGAGGTTTTAAAGCAGCAAGAAGAGCGTCCTTGCAGGGATGAGGGCTGCAGCAGGGACACACGAGTGGAGAGGGTCCAGGTCCCCTGGAGCACCTCCACACCACCCACTAAAGCACACACCTGCTCTCGGTTCTCTTGCCAGGCTCCTCCTCCACTGCAAATCTCAGACCGGGAGTGCCTGGGGTCACTGCTGGTGCCTGGTTTGGGAGCAGAGGAACTGGGGGAGGATGGGGAGAACGCAGACCAGGAGCTGACATGGGAGATGCACAGGCTGGTGGGAAAAGCAGAGTGCTGGAAAGGCTCAGCGCTTTATTGCTCAAACACATCTTTTCCGTGCACAGGCTAAGGTAACAAGATGCATGATTTATTTAGCACAGGGAAAGCAGCTGTTCAGAGGCAGTGCAGGAGTTTTTAGGCAATCATGTTCAGTTCCCGAGGAGTCCCATTTACAAATGCTCACTGCTTCATTTTACCCCCTCCCTGCTCTGGCTCCCCTGCCGTTATCTCGCCGTCAGGCTGCGCTGTGGATGCCTCAGGCTCTCACTCAGCCCTGACGTCTGCCTTCACTTCAATTTCCTCAAGTTCTTGGGACTGCCTGGCTCTGAGGGTCACCTCACCACCATTATCTAATCTAGGAGACTATTTCTGAGTTTCTCACAGTGTCTGAGCCAAGGAACTCCGGCAGCACTGTGGCATTAAAAACAAGCCACCCACCACAACATTGTGAGGCTTTGCTGCTCGCCCAGGAGCAGGTGAGACATCTTTGAGGGACCTGTGCCAGCAGCTTTGTGCCCAGTGCTCAGATCAAACCCTCTGCAAGTTCACCTTTCCTACAGGGCCTGTGCTCCCACCCAAAATGCATTTTACAGGACTCGTATGTGTGGCTATGACTGGGGGTCAACTTCATCCATACAAATAACATCTTCTCCTCTTTTGTCCCATTCCAGGGCTGGGAATGAAACCACAGAACTTCTAACCACAGTGTTGGTGGTGCAGGGTTCCCCAGCTCACAGGGTTTGGGAGTCACCTGGGAAGCACAGCACGTACCCTCAGCCCTGCTGCAGAATTTCTAAGCGATCTGGAATTAACTGTTCTCCTGCAAGTAACTCACTAATAGACGTGATTAGCAATTAAGAAAAACATTATTATCTGTCACATGGGAATGAGGAAATATTCACTGCAAACCTGTGCGTGACAGCAGTAGGAAAAGGGCCCAGGAAGGCTAAGAAAACATCAGTGAGACAGTGCCATGGCAAAGGTTATCATGGGCAAAGACATAATGATGGGAGAAGAAGCCAAGTTGATCCATGGAGGATGGGAATGAACAGCAGTGCCACAGCAGAGTGTGCACCATGTTGCACTAACAGGAGAAAGTAATTTATTACTAAATATGGGGAAAAGTTCTTCTGAAAGATCCAAGAAACCTAAGTACAGCAGGTTTAGATAGGACACAGCCCTCGTGAGCCATGAACTTACAGTGGCACTGATGAGATTTTGTCCATTCCTTTCGGTCATGCTCCTCTATTTATTTAACGTTAACCAATTTATTCAAGTGTAAGCGACGAACCGCTGGATTATAATAAATATTTATTGAATTTTAACAAATCTGTAGGACCTGTATGTATATTAATCCTCATTAAAAGTGCTGCCACTTGCCACTTAACCTACAGAAGCTGTCTTCCAAATTTATTATATTAAATACATATTTGAGATGACTAATTTACAGCATTAGCAGAATACATTTATGTCACTTTCCATATTTCCTGGTTTTGCCAGCTCCTTATTCCTGAGAATCCCTCGGGAACCAGCCAACAGGCCCCAAAACTAGAAGCAAAATGAGTATTTTGAGAAGTTCACAGATCACTTTGTAAACAAGGAGTCCTGAGAGAAACAGACCCCAGACCTGTGAAGGACAATGCTGAAGCCAAAGGTCTCCTTGGAGGTTGAAGCAGAGACCAGATGCCCCAACCTTCTCCTTCTGGGGGCATCAGGAGTCTGAGCTTTTCCTCAGCCACATGTTCTGCTGCATAGATAGAAATCAAAAGTCCTTTTGTCTGCAATTCCTCCCATGAATGTGATTAAATTCAGCTTTCACATTCAAAATTTAGTGAAATGTCCAGATTGTGAATGCCCAATCCACCTTCTTTTAAGAATCCATGCCAAGAAGCCTGAGGGTCATCATCCAAAACTCACTGCAGTCAATAAATGGCTCATTTTGATGCCAGTGGCACAGACCCAGATTTTCCAAGTCCAGCCTCTGAAAGCATCTGGGTTTGCACATATCTGACTTGGGGCTACAACTTTCCAAGCAAGTTCTGGATCTCTCCTGGATTTTCGTCCCAGAATTGAGCGTGTCCCACAGTGAGTGTGCAGTGAGGTGTGTCCCCATTCCATGGCAGGGGTGAGGTGTGTTGTTCTGCAGTAATGGGATGGTAACTCCATTAGAAATAATGGTAATTATATTGTGACTCACCTTAACGCTACCAGATTGTATCCTAATGACTGTTCAGTTAATTCATTTTTATTGTCTGTGTCTTGGAATGGAGGTTTTGGAGTGTGCTGCTAATGCGTTGGAAATTAAGAGCGTACGTGGGCCGGTGGGGTGATCTGCCCCCAGCTGCATATTTGTGCTCCTAAAGCAAAGAGGCTGTGAAATCAAAAGGGATTTAGTCGAGGAATAGGAAGTGCAGCCCTGCCACGAGTCCATCAGGAATGTCACCCTTGTTGGGAGGCAGTGGGAAGTGCAAACAAGTTCCTGCGGCACAGAGCTCCCCGGGAAACTCAAGTAGGTGTCACTGGATGCGGGAAAAGTGGAGCAGCAGCTGAATCATTGCCTGTTTTGTAGGGAAGATGGCTGGGGCACACACTGGAAGCTGCACCGAGAGTATCTGCCTGGGTCTGCCCAAACTGCAGCCCCAGCCTAATATTTTCTTCGTTAACCTTTGTGCTAATGAGAGATAAGGACCAGACTCTTGGCTGAGGCTGGAGCCGGAGCTTTCCCTCCTGCTACTTTGTTTACAAGGAAAGGGCTCCTTTTGTCTGGTGTCTTTGTGGCTCATTATGGCCGTAATTTATTTGGGGACAGTGTTTTTGCAATGTGCAAATTGCCTTCCTCCAGGGAAGGCCCGGGCTTCGGAGCGGAGTCACCACCTCTCCGGTTCGCAGCTCTCCAGCCACCCAGACGGATCACCGCAGGTATTTTTAGAAGGTCATTCCGAAGCAGCAATCTCATCTAGTGATTTTATCTCCTGCCTTTTAGCAAATATTGTTGTGTGGGGGTTTTTTTGGTTGTTTTTTGGGGTTTTTTTTCTCCCTGCTGTTTTAGATGGTGACAGGTTTTAATGTCAACTTCAAATTACCCTATATTTCTCAGCCCAGTTCCTGCACCAGGACCTCTGCTGACACACAGAGTCACACTAGTTGTCATTCTCAGCAGAGGGACCAAGACCGTGTGAGCCCGGATGAATAAATTTCTTCCCTCCCTTTTAGAGGTGGTCCCTCGAGACCATTTTTTCAGGCAGAGGGATTTTCCACTCTGCAGGACAAACAGTGCCATTCACAGAAAAAATATGTTAATGGAAGCAAGCTTCATGCCAGAATCTCTCTGTGTGTGTATCAGGCTCAGCAGCGATGACAGTGCAGCTCCTGCAACAGGCTGCTCCAGCTAGCCAGGCTTGGGAGCTGCTGAAGGAGAAATGCCTGCATTGCTGTGCACCCTAACAAAAGGACCCAACGTTTTTCTTTCTATTTCAATCAGGACTTTTTTTTCCCCCTCCCCATGTTTCTTTAATTGTGGGCATCAAATTTACCAGAGCAAGTTTGCTCAGAAAAAAACCCCCAACAAAATAATCTCGATTTTAAAGAACTACCACATTTAATAAGAGCTATTTTAAGGTAGGTCGAACCCACAGCCCGAAAACCCTTGGCAGTGTCCCTTTGATATATTTCAGTAGCCAGCAAAGGGTTCGATACAGACACAGATTTTATAAAAGAGCAACCTGGATTACGACAGTTGATAATCTCATTTTGGTGAAGGACTTTTATGTTGCCTTCAGCTGGAGGCTGAGGTCTCCAGCAGGAGTTGGAGGCAGCAGCAGGTGGCCAAGCCCAGCAGGCACACCTCAAGGGGCAGGAGAGTGTAGCCATGTATTTGAAATTCCTGCAGAGACAGTCAGCCAGTCACCCACGTGGGAGTATTAATTCTCCTCTTATTGGTGAGAACAGCACCCAGAGACAGTCACAGCCAGCTCAGGGAAGACTGGGTTCATTCTTTTCTGCAAAAGAAACCCAGGCAGGTGAAACCCCGTTCACCCTCACCACAGTCCCAGCCAGGATGGGATGGTGCTGGTGTTGTAGGTGGCCAAGGGGAATGAGCTGATGGAAAACCCACTGCTACCTGCTCCTGCCACCCATGTCTCTTCCCAGTGCCACCATGAGCAAGGTGCCTTGTCACTGTTCCCCATGCAGGAAGGGGCCAGATGGAGGCAGGAAGGACTGGAGGACTCTGTTGGTCCTCCCAGAAGTCGTGAAGTCGACAGGTACCACCCCTAGTAGTGACAGCTCCTTGCTCAGAGCAGGGCCCTGCACCACCATGGAGTGATTTTCATGCCAGCAATGTGACATGTACCTCGGTCCTGGAGCCTTTTCCAGTCCTCAGAGCACTATTAACAGGGAATTTTGTCCAACATGTCCTGGAGGTATTAGTTACATTTACTGGTCTGCCAAATAGCTATTTCTTTCTGGTTTGGCAGGAAGCTTCTCATTCAGGAGGGAGATAATTGCCTGGCTCAATAGCTGATCTGTTTTCTACCCAATGATGGTTTCCCTTTTTGAAAATTGATGATCGATCAGTTATGTTAAGGATCACTAGATGTAATATTTACCACATATTATGTTTATTCCAGTGTGGGAGGAATGCATTAGGCTTCATATCATTCAAAGGGGATATTTCTGATGTAAAACTGTGCTGCATTAATGAGACTACCCATCAAGATGGATGGGTCAAATTAAAGTAGAACAAATTGCAGACTCCTACTTAAAAGTCACATAGGAACCTCCAGCCCACATTATTTGTAAATTTCAAATTGAGCCCATTTTTGGCTCAGACATGTTTACATTCATATTGAAAAATATATTAAACTGTATTTAATTATATCCATGAGAAAGTTTGTATAATTTTTTTTTTCTTGATGCCATCCAAGATAACTGAACCTTGAGTTCAGGACTTTAAAATACTACTGTAATTCGAATACTGATATTATCTCTGCAATATAGGTCTGGGCACAGAAGAAAAGCCTTTCCTCTTTTCTGAAGGAATTGCAGTGGTTTAGGAATCATTTCACCTTCTTTTGTTACATTTCAAGCTTTACATTGTATTTTAATAAGTCTGTCATACTGTACAGACAAAAGGATGTTCAGCTTCTGCTGTAATTAAAGAAAATCACTGCAATGGATAACATCAACTGAGAAGATTCCAATGATCTTGCTTTCAGCACTCCAAACTCTGCTGCTCTTTGCATACTGAACTAAACCAGCACCAGTCTCCAGGCTGCTGCTCTCAGGGTTCATCTCTCCCAAATCCAGCTTCTAAAGACGGGCACCAGATCAGTCAGAGCCTCCCTGCAGCAGATGCCTCCCAAATTTGGCCCGTGCCAGTGTAGCCACCTGTGTTCAGCCTGTGAATGTCTCCTGCAGCAGCTCTGGGAGCAAACTGGGCAGGAGGCTGGCAGTGTGTCTCCAGCAACACCAGAACTATCACTGTGAGGAGTCCCAAGGAAATCCCACGGGAGAACAATGCTTTTGGTGCTCCCGTTAGCATCCCTGGCCAGTATCCAGAATTTCTCCTGGAATTTCAAACCTAAATCAGCTTGCTAGACCAGAGCCACTCCTACCTACAACCACCATCACCTGGTCAGAGCATCCCCCTGCAGATGTGGAGGAAATCCTTCCAGTCCCGTATTCAACGAATTTAAATAAGCAGTGGAGCTCCCCTTTAAGATTTTATTGCTTCCTCTCCCTCGGACAAGTTAGCTGTGGAAAAAATCACCTATAGTTAAAGTTAGTTAATTGGAAACCGTGAATATTTTATTGTCCTTTGTGAGAGAAAGGAATTAAAGAAATGGATTTGGCCTTGATTTTTTCATTTGAACTTCTCTGCTTGAGCTGCACTTTTCTATTACCTCTGCAACTCTGCCTTCGTTATGTTATTAAAAGAAAAGTAATTTATGATTGCCAGTCTTGCAGTCTCTAATTATTTCTGGCTGCGCATCACAATTATTAACTTGAGTATCCACCCTCTTCCTAACAGGATAAAAGACTTTCAACCTCTTCTGGGTGAGTTACTCATAGGTAGCCATGCATCCATCCTTGCAGGCCACTGTCTCCAGCCAATAATCACACTTTTCCAGTTTGAAGTGTTGCTTAAACTTTGGTGCAAGCCAAAGATTGGATTTACAGTGAAGATGAAACAGCCACAGGTTACTTGAGGCCTGGGTTGAGCACCTGGATGTCCTAAAGCATCTTGCACTGTTCATAGTCTCCTTCAAGAGTGGGCAATAAAGCACCACTCAGCAACAACCAGGATATCAACATATCACTGCTGTTCCTTTTCTTTTCTCTTGGTTGCACTGGTTTTCCATTTACTTCTGGTGGGTAATGAAGACATCTGTTCTCATCCCAATAGCTCTCTGCGACTTGCTTCCTGGGAAATGGAATAGCAGCACTTCAGCAATTTTGATCAACTGAGAAAATACTGCCCTGTATTTATGGAGGTCAGGACAGTCATTATATTCAGGACATTTCCGTGAAAAGTCTCAAGGAATGGATGATGAATGGAAAAATCAGATTTCTGAAACAAGTTTGGATACCCCAGAGATGTTTTACAGGTAGATCTCAAGCAGAATTGCCCTGGCCAGGTATAGTGCTCATGAAAAGCAACAAAATCCAAAAAAAGGCTAAGAAATCCTCCACCTTTCACAGCAGAAACTCCAGAGCCCCTGGGGAAACTCATTTTGTGTCAGTGAGTGTGCATTCCCCAGCTCCCATGGCCCCCAGCCCCTCCATGGACTAGTGTTGGAGTAAAAGCCTGAGAAGTGCTCTGCTGAATTCCAGGTTTCATCTGTATCAATCATTTTCCCATGTACCAGTAGGAAAAATATGTTCCCTGGCCCAAATACAGCAATCTAAGTGCTGCATGCCAAACCACACATCTCCCTGAGTGAAGCCAGGCTAGACTGCTTTTTGGGTCCGATCTCTCACTTCTCTGTAACAAGACCATTTGTCTACAAAGCACCTCATTTTTATCATCTTTAAGATAGCCTTTATGGTAGGTGTAACTCCATGCAAAGGAAGGAGGGGGGGGAAACCCTTTAAGCATTTTGCATTTATAGTTATATGCAGCTTTATTGCACAGTCAGTAAAAATCCCTGCTGATTATGTCATTGCTGAGGCAATCAGGTGCCAAAAATATTTTTTTTTTATTTCATCCGAGCAATAATCATTTTCTGCCTGAACAATAGACCCAGTTATTGTTTCTTCCCTTATGTTTTCATTAATTAGAAGGAAGTGGAGAAGTAACAAACGACTCCCTGGATGCTGAAGTGTACATTTTTCACTGTCAGGTTATAAGAGGCAATGGGCAAAGACAATATATCCTGTCAGATGTGAGAGTACTTATTGTCAGCAGGGCTTGTAAAAATAGAAAGTGAGGTAGCTTTTCTGGATGGAGTTGAAGCTATCTATGGATGGGCTTTAATCTGACTAATTATAACTAAAGACTTTGGCAAACAGCATCATGTAGCTGCGAGAACACTGGACAGTGCTTTTTTTTCCCTTATCAAGCCCGTGTGAATGTTAATGTGTGTAAGTGTAAAATCGACTTCTATTAAATCTTCTAAATTGCCAAGCACTCCTTCACCCGCAGTGCCTCGCTCCTTCAGAGCAGCGCCGTGGAGTTACTGGTAAAAGTACTAAAACTCTTTGAAACAGTCATATATCTTCTGGTTTACAGGAAGTGCTTCAAGTGAAGGGGAAAAAAAAAAAAGAATGCTTTCCAAGGAGCAGAGAGGAGAAGGGAGTTTCATCTCCAGCTGAATGTCTGGCCAGGCTCCATTTTATTGATCCCCACCACAAGGAAGGCAGCCTGGCTGGTGCAGATGAGATTCCCTGCTGCAGGGGCACTGAGGAGCAATAACTGGGGCCCACGCCTTGGTGTGGGCATCTCAGGGAGCTCAAGCAGCTCCTTCTGACCTTCTCTTGCCAAGATGTAGCCCCTGAAGGGTGCAGGAGCCCAAGACAGCCAAGACTCTCCAGCCTGACTCCCAGCTAACTGTGGGTTCATGGAGAGCCTTTGCTGTTGGAATGAGGAGTCAGGGGATTCATGGAGATGAGTATTGGGGGGAGTGAGGGTTCCATGGAGGGGAACACTGTCCTGTGCACCCTGAGCATCACCCCAGCCCCTGTGCCCCCTGCCCCAGGGCCACCCCACCACTCCCCCAAGGCCCTCTCCAAGGTGAGCTCCTGTAGAATATAAAAACAGGCAAGAAAAACCAAACCAAAGCTTTTCTGGCGTGCAAACCATAAGTTAAGCTCTGCTTTTTTTCTGCACTGGTGAACCCCATCTTAATTGCACAAGCTGTTTGAGATTCCCAGATGCAGAAACTCTGCAGCCATAACCATCCCCACCTTTCTTAGCCCAAATGCTTTGCTAAAACCACCAGTCACCCTTTGCTTCAGAAAGGTCTGAGCAGCCCATAAGAGCCAGAGACGGGCTGTTGTGGTTGGTGTGAGCTTTCTCATGCTCTTCTCAGAGCACTGTGAGAGGGACCCTCTGCAAGACCACCCCAGTGTCCAACACCCCCCAGTCACAGAGAGCTCCTCTCCTCCTGCACAGACATCAAATCTAACAAGCTGATCATTAGCAATGCAAAGCACCGAGCCACAAACCAGCTCCAGGCCTGAGGAGAGGAGGCAGGAGAGGAAACCTGCCATGCATGACAGATGTGAGATGCACCACTTAGTGCACACATGGCAAGGGAGNTTACAGATACGTCCCCATTTTTAACACACCCTATTTTCTGTTCTAAGAACAGCAGCCATGAAATCCACTCTGTATGTGCCAGGAGAAGGTTGATGTTCAGGCAGATGAAACAAACCTCACTTCATTTTATTCTGAGGATTCATTTTGCCTGTCTGAGATGGATCTGAATTTTTTTCTTAGTTTTCTAATTAATAGGTAGTTACTGACTTAGTACCAATGTTAATATGCAGGAAACAGCAACCAAGTTACAGCTGAGGTGCTCACTGGTTTAATTTGATTCTTTCTCACTGGTTTCAGTGAGATTAGAGACTAACCCAGCCAAAATCTGGCCCAGCTCTCTTGGCAGTCTCTGTCCATAAATGCTATGGTAATATTTCCAGTGTATAGCTCTGGGTATTTCACAATTTCACATTCCAGAACAACTATGATGACTGCTGAGAGCTTTTGCTTGATGGCACTGCTTCTGCTTGGATGACTTTTGGGGATATGTGCAAGAAAGAAAGTAAGAAAGAAAGAAAAGAGAGTGAAAAAAGAATTAAAATTTATTTGAATCAAATGCAGATTTTATCTTTCATTCTGCCTAATCCTAAATGTGAAAGGTTAGCCAGGACATGAAAAGGGAAAGCCCGTGGGGTTGATATAGAGGAGACTACCAGTAAATTTCAGCAGTTTTATATAAGACTGCAGCTCCAGCATGGGGAATTAGGTGACACCAGCCTGAGGGGAGGGCCATCACCCCTGATGGCCAGGGAGGCCTGGGCTGTGTCCTGGTGCAGCCCGAGCCTGGGAATGGAGCCTGTGCCTGGGTCCTCCCGCAGAGGATCCTGCTTCCCCCTTAGAGCTTCTCTTTGCCACCATCAGGGCAGCCTGGCATGGCCAGAAATACCTCCCCATTCCCGACACAGCGCTAAAATCACTGAGAGGGACCTGTCGGTGCTGCTATATCATAAAACACGTCTATAAAATGAGGAAGGAAGAGAGAGAATCAAACGCGGAGAGCGGCATTGTGCACAATCGAGCCTTTTGCCCATCTGAGAAACAGTCTTGGAGTTGCCTTTGCACCGTGTGTGATGGGTTTGGAAATGAAGGATGAGCACTGAGCAAACCTGTGGCCATCAGAGTGCTCTTTGCCCAAGGACATCCCTCCTCGAGCCCACGCACGCCGCTGGCAGCTGCCAGTCACTGTGAGGAAGATGTTTTACGGCCTCAAAAGGATGAAGTCCCTTGTGACACTCTGCAGGTTTTATTCCCCCTGCCTGCTAAACACGATGGACATTGAGGGCCTTTCCCAGTGCATGCTCAGCATTGCAGCTCCCAGAGCCAGCACTGCCCGCAGTAATAAAAGGTGATTGCTTCCAAAACTGAATATCCCCTTCCTTCGGGTCATTCTTTTAATTGACTTCATTAATAAAGGAAAGGCCCTGTTTAAACATAACTTCATCTTGCTGGCAGAATATAAGCAGATGTCATAAAGAAAACAACACACACTGTTTTTAACTCAAAACTTTAATACTAAATTGCATTAACTAATAACATAAAAACACCAACCATCTGGCTTTTTGGTGGGAGGATTCTAATTCCATTAGGACTTTAATAAATGTACTGCACTGTAGAGACATTTTGCTCTGATAGCCTGGGCAAAAATGAGGAGCGTTTACAAGATTAGTTTACGCAGCAGCCCCGGGATCTCTCTCTTGGAAAAGCTTTAGATGGAGCCAAGGGGACATCGCTGAAGGACAGAGATGATGTAAAAAGTACCTGCACTGGGGGGGGGTGTATTGGGTCTCTTGGGTGCCCTTGGGTGCAATGTCCTGGCATGTGGATGTGCTGCAGGGGAAAGAGCTGGTGGCTCTGGCACTAGTGGGGCATCCTGGCTTTTGGTGGAGTCGGCAGCAAAGATGCAGGAAAGGAGTGGATTGTTCCAAATCCTGACATTTTTGTCTCTCTGGGGTGACCGCTGTCATACCCAGCACAAAGCCTTAGCCGTGCCACGGTGGCTTTCTTGTGCCTCACTCTGTCAGCCCTGTGTGTCTGCCCTCCTGGTACAGCCCAAACCCTCCTGCCCCGGGCACATCATAGCAGCAGACGATAGTTTGGGTTGGAAAGGACATTAATGGTCAGCTCATTCCATCCCCTGCCATAGGCAGGGACACCTTCCACTAGACCAGGTTTCTCCAAACCCCCATCCAACCTGGTGCTGAACACTTTCAGAGATGGGGTGGCCACAGACTCTCTGGGCAACCTGTGCCAGGCCCTCACCACCCTCACAGCCAAGAATTCCTGAAATTTGATCCAACCCTGCCCTTTGTCAGTTGGAAGCCATTCCCCCTTGTCTTATCCCTCCATGCCCTTGTAAAAAGTCCCTCTCCAGTTCTCTTGGAGCCCCTTTATGTTCTGTTCCCTCTCTGTCTATCCCCGTGCCCACATGAGTCACTTCTTCCCCTTAGGAAAAGGAAACACAAGAAACGTCACATTGATTGCAGGAAAGGTGGAGCCTGAAACACACCCAGTCGCCAGCAGACTGAATTTCTGAGCTGGGTAATCACTGGCAGCATTCATTTCCCTGCTGCACTGGCAGGACCGTGGAGGTAGAGTCCCGTTTTTCTCTTAGGATGAGGTGAATTAATCTGAGTGTGCTGTGAGACGTAAGGGCAACTCTGTGTCCTTCAGTGGGGTTGATCAACAAGCCCTGACTAATGCAACGTGCGTGTTCCTGGCATGCTGAACTTCCCTGGATGAGTACCAAATGGGAATCAGTGAGGGTAAAACCTGACAGCATTATTTTTCACTGAGATTAACATGTGACACAGAATTATAGGTCTTCCTTCACGTCAGTTTTGTTTTCCCTGGCTCTATTTTCTTTCAACACATTCAGAGCAGATCCTCTCCTCTACTTGTAGTCCAGTTCACGCCACAATAAGAAGGAGTAAACAAACAAGGCTAAGAACATCAGTGTATATAATCATTATTTTTTTTAACAGAATTCATTTTTGATGGGCATGTTTGGGTTCTGTTGAATAAATTCCACACTGGTCTTAATGTCACTCGACCCTCGTGATCACCTAGTCAGGCTAATTACTGGAGCTTTTTTAAAAAGTGTCCTGTGCCCAGAAATATTTGTGAGTAAAAGTGCATTTTCATGTCGGTATCTTTGGAACACAAAGTCGATTTGCAAGGAGTTGCAGTGTCAGACGAAGCTTTTAAAAAGTTGGCTGCCTTCCAGATTTTAATTTACATGATCATTAATACTGACTTACTCCAAATATATCAATCAGTTTAAAAAACACCATGTCTCACTCCTCGTGCAGGGAAGAATCCTTAACCAGGTGAATGCTTGAGCATTTGCTTAGCTTTAAGCAAGTGCTTAAGTCATATTGAATGGCTCAGTGTTAAGCACATTTTCCACTGAGAGAGAGCTGGAACTAAGTCGTCAAAATGCAGCATCCAGATGTGATGTGAGAATAGATTCCCTGGGAAACCTCTGCATGGGGGACGGGTGATGGTCTGCGCTCCACAGCCCCCAAAATCTGATGCTGAGCCATCCTGAGGCAAAGGTGAGGTTTTCCAGGAGCCTGTTGGCATTCAGACACGCTGCTACAACCGAGCAGATGTAGCTCTTTTCATTAATGCTCCTTATTATCAGCTGAAATAATATTTCCTCAGCTGCCAGCACTTGCACAGCACGGCATTACCATCAGCCGGGAAACCCCGCAATCCCTTTAACCTGGCCAAGGATCAACCTGGGGCTTTTTTTCAGATAGGGAAAGCTATAATAAAGCCATCCAGAAAATGACAGGTTACAGGGCTCTGTGATTTGGAAACTGCTTCTATTAAGTTGCCTTCTTGTCTGGTGGCGGCGGGAGGGATGGTGATAGTGGGCCCCAGCCGAGCCCTCGAACGCGCTGCTGCGAGAGCGGCTAATGCCATCCTTGTACCCCTGGCTGTTAGTGTCATTTCTCTGT
The DNA here is from genome assembly GCA_008694505.1 of Cyanoderma ruficeps. Classification (NCBI taxonomy): domain Eukaryota; kingdom Metazoa; phylum Chordata; class Aves; order Passeriformes; family Timaliidae; genus Cyanoderma; species Cyanoderma ruficeps. The sequence continues at coordinate 6,612,967 of VZDJ01000175.1, forward strand.
AATACACTGCAAAATAAACACCCTTTGGGTTTTCTACCTAAATCCACCACACAAAAGGGGAGTTGACTTGAATTGCCCGGCTGAATCATTAGAAAATGAATGCTTTGGGGGAGAGAGAGAGAGAAAAAAAAAAAAGAGAGAGAGAAAAGAATTACATTAGTGATCCCCCCAGCTTGCCTTTGTGTCTTTTCTCTTTCAGAAATCTCTCATGTTGCTGCTCTCTGCATTTTTCTCACAGTATTGATACATGAAATAAAGCATAAATAACCTCCCTTTCTATTCTTAAGCCTTCGATCCCAGATCACCCTGAGCCTCTTGCCGATAAGACCATTTTCAGCATCCGCTGGCCTGGAAGCAGCCAGCGACGGTCAATGAGCTTAGGAAATTTGTCCTGTCACCATCCGGGGTGTGCTGTCATCCCATCAGGCACCTCTTTGGTTTTCTTCCAGGTGTACTGTGGGGATTTTTTTTTTTTATCCACAGATGAGCAGTCACGGGATGTGCTCAACATTTTTGGGGGCGTTTCAAGGGTACGGGTCGCGCTGGGGTTTCAGGACAGGGGCTGCCCTGTCGTGCTCTGGCGATGGGTGCATTTTGGTGAACAGGCTTAAATTAACCCAGAACTGCCCACATAAACAGCCAGTTTTACATTAATTGCACTTTATTCTGCTCTTACACACAAAGGTTTCCATTTGCAGCAAGGTCGCTGGTAAGGTGTAAAACCGATGATATATGGAAGAGGGAAAGGGGATTACTTGGTCCAAGCCCATCCTGATTTTACTGCTGTCCACCCTTTTTGGTGTTTATGTGGAGCTTCCAGAGATGCTGTTAGCTCTTCCAATGAGGTGATTGCAGAATGATTGCTTTTCAAGGTCAACAATTTAAGTTTTAGCACCCTTTCTCCAAAAGGACAAAAGAACAGCAGCAGGTAGGCAGAGATGCATAGATTAAGCAACATGATCAGCTGTTAATTAAAGTCCTTTAGGAGGAGGAAGAAATTACTTAACCCTTCCCATCACTGTGTGAAGCGTCTTATTAGGGGCAGTGTGAAATTTTCCTTGCTTGCCTGTCATAACCTTGTATTCCCATGCAGTCCCCATCACTGTCTCGTGTGCTTTGCTCCTCAGTTTTCATTAGAAGTTATCAGACAGAAACTTCATTTTTACTCAATATTTCCTGACCAGTTCAGTGTGTAATTGGTTCTCCTCTTCCATTTTGATGATTGAACAAGAAGCGTTACATATTACACATACATATATTTGGGGGATGGGGTGTATATCTTTTATTTTATATTTTTTTAAAAAATATTTGATACATCCTCCCTGTAAAGCCCATAGGAAACTCATGTCACGGGCTGTGTTCAATGGCACTGAGAAACCAGTTCAAACCACTGTGATTTATATGCTGGTTTAACTAACATTGGGGCAGTAAATTAATTCTGCAAGGCTCCTGTCCAAAATAACATTGATTCTGATTTTCTTGAGAATCGTCCATTAGCCAAGAATTACTACCAGTGTTAGTGGAAATGCTGTAGTGTCATTAATTGGAATTAATGGATGGGTAGTTTTTATAGGAGATTTGAATGAAGGCAATATTCCTTTCAAAAACCATTTTATTAGAAATTTGCTTCCCAGCTGTAAAAGGCAATGCCACAACAAGCCATTCCATAATGTTTTATCCATGGCTTGATGTGTTTTTAATTAAGGGAAAGCAAAGCAGTTTGAAGTGTTTTTATTTAAAAAATAGCCATATAACAGATAGTTATTTATTTACTGCATAATGGGGAACTCAGACCAAGAGAGGCTGGGAAGGGTCACAGCAACACTGTCCCTTTTTATTTACTGGATCCTGAATGGTTCTTCTGGGTGTTTGAAAGGGCTGCAGGTAATTGTTGGTGCCTTGTAAATTGTTCCATTCACTTACTTCTCAGGAGTAAAAAAGAAAAAGGAAAAAAAAAATCTGCTCTAGCTCTGTCCTAAGAACAGTTTATAACCCTGGAGGGTTAATACTGGAACTGCTGGAATAGCCCCAGTCCTGGCTGAACTGGGTCAAGCCCAGCTGAGAATGACCCATTTTCTGGCCTTGCCAAGGTGGGCACAGAACGGGAGAAGAGACAAACTGGTGATGCTCCACTGAAGTCAGGGGAGCTCTCCTGATCCACGGTGTGTGAAGATCTTCTGCCCTGCCCTTCTCATCTCGTGGGGATACAAGAAGCTCTTTTATACACCCCTTCCATGGCATTTGAAGCTTTTTACCGAGGCAGGGTGAGTTGGTGTTCTCTCTTTATGCTGAGAAGGCAGACGTGGAGGAGGTTAAAGGTTTTGCTTTAGACCACAGAGCAGGAGCTCACCAAGCTTGTTATAAAATATCACCCTCCCACCAAGAGAATATGTGAAGGTTTCCTACAGCACTTACTTTAGCTTTTAAACAAAACCAGATTATTTTTTAACTGTTTCAGTGCTACCAGCACACAGCCACTTGCTGTCTTTTCTTGCCTCTCCTTTCAACTGGGGCTTATTGATCTGGTTGCATTTCCCCTGGAAAAAAAAAAACCCTCCAGTGGTGCAGCATCAGCATCCTGTCCCTGACTCTGGCAGCAGGAAGGCACATGTGCTTTGTATGACCTGTGTGCAAGGATGCTGCTTCTTTTAAAAGAGTGTTGGAAACAGCAAAGCTTGAGGTGAGTGCTTGTGCCAGGGTCTCAGAATCACGGGGTTTAGGCAGAGGAAAGGACAGCCCGTGTGTGCATAAACAGGGGAATTGCATTTTAAAGCAGTTGAAGGCGGTGGTTTGCTCATCCTTTAGGCGGGTGGCTCATGCGGACGCTCACCTCGAGTCCCCGACCTGCCCTGCTCACCTGGAGCAGCAGTCCCCAGGCTCCTGCCCGCGGGAGCGGCTGCGCCACATCAGCGCTGGCAGAAACCCTTCACAGTCACACTCAAGGACACTCACGCAGCCCAGCCCACTTGGAAATGATCTGATTCCCTCTCCCTTCCCACATCGCTCCAGCGTTGCTCTCCAAACAATCTCATTCTCCCCTAAACCCAACACAACATTTTAGCAACGGGAGAGGGGCACATGAGAGTCTTCAGCTCACAGAAACTTCCCGTTCTGGGGTTGGAAACAGGGGCTGGGACCCTTTTCTGCTGCCTCAGGGCTCCACACACAGGAGGGGTGCAAGAGACACGGTGGCTGTCCTTGGGTGGTGGGGTGGGCACAGGGTGTTGGGGGGCTCTGGTGGGCACAGCGAGCTGAGGAGCCCCTGCCTGTTCCTCCCCTGTGCCACCAACCGTGACCCCTCACATCAGAGCTGGGCAGGTTTCAGAAAGCCAAGGGGAAGCACCACAGGAATAAAATGGGGTTGCATGATCAGAATCCTAATTAAGGGCAAAATATTGGAAATATGCCATATTAGAAACGCTATTACGATTAATAGTGACAATACCACTCTTGGGAAATAGGCAAATTTACACAGTAGCTATACATAAAATTTACTTAAGCATATTCCCCTCTCTACCTTGTTTGCACACTGTGATAACAAATTGCTTGTATACTGTATGGTGGAGGGTTTTTTTTAATATTTAAATATTTGAGCCAGCAATTCATTTTGTGAGGAGGGAAAGGCATGTGGAGGTCTCGGAGCTGCAGAGCAAAGTAAATGATGGGTGGTGATATATTTAGCAAGTGATAATGCAAAAAACACCAAAAAAACCCAAAAAACCAACCAAAAACCCCAAGTATATTGGACAAGAAGGTAAACACAGTAAGAAAGAGCTTAGTTAGGGATTTCCCTAGCAAGAAAGAAGAATTATTCTGCAGATAAGATGTGAATCTGTCAACCACGGTACCATGTTTGCAAAGTTACTTTATCCTTCAATTCTTTATTTCCTGATTAAAAAAGAAAAAAGAGGAGAGGGAGCATCTGTGAAGTCTTTGTGTTGTGTTTCCACATCTACTAATGAAAATATTTTTTTGGTGATAAAAACGACAAAATTATTTACTGTTGCTAGCTCCTCGTGTCACTTGACTGCGCCATCGCCCTGTCAGGCAGAACATTTATATGATACATTTATACACAGATATATATGTTTATACACCTATACAACGTGTGCCAGGCATATATACCTGTCTCCCACTTGCTCCTCTCCATAGATACCCTGAGGTTCAGAGGGGGAGGTGGTGTGGAGGATGACACTCGGTCATCATTAGTATGGGATGGCTGTGGATCTCTCTCCTTCGTGGGTAATTAAAAGCTGCTCTGTGCTCTGAGCTGCGGGAGCCAGGAGAGATTCTCATTGACATGCATGCCTGCAAGCTGGAGGGCAGCGAGGAGCCCTCATCCCATCCCACCCCATCCCAGGATGTGCCAGGAAGGATATTCATCCCCACTCTGGGCTGTGCTGCCGGGCTGGATTTGTCACTGTGCTGCCCTGGCAGGTTTATGGGGACCCTCAGCTCCAGATCCTCCTCCAGACTGATGCTGGGGTAACCAGTTTTCTTCCAACTGGTGATGTCAGTTGAGAAAGAACAGGGGGAAAAGGGTTTCTCCTTGCACAGAAAAAGAAGTAAAAGGAGAAAAGAGCCCACTGGAAGCTGTGCCATGGTTTAGGCAACAGGCAAGCAGCTTGCCTTGGGATTAGTGCCAGGATGAGGCTTTGTTCCATGGAACCAGTTTCATAGGTGAAGTTGATCTCACCTGGGAAGGAGACAAGATGGGCTCCAAAAGAATAAAAAGCTTCTCTGCATCCCAGGGTCCTGGAGAGGCAGTGGCTTGTTGCTGGCACATTCCAGAGCTAGTCCACACAAACCCTTTTCCAGTCCCACACGGGGGGCAGGCCCAGCAGACCCAGAGTGGTCATGACGCTGCATTCACACCCCAAGGAATTACTCACACCAAAATCCATCTCCCATTGGGGACACCCCGTTACCAAAACAGGCCAAAACTGCAGCTCTGTACTAATCCTCATTGGAAATGCAGGACAGATCCCCAGCTGGTGAGAGCTGTCAGAGCTCCCTGAAGCTTGCAAAGGCTTTATCATTTGGATCAACTACAGATTGCCCCAAAGGCTTTAAAACCAACAATTCGCAGCCCCGACACAATGCCTATAACTGATCGCTCTTAAGACTCCCACCTTCTTATTTAATAAAGCCTTTCAAGTCGCTTTGTATTTTATTCATAGGAGCTGTAAAAAATCCAAGAACCTGGTATAAAGACTCATTTATTCTCTTCTACATAGCACTATAAATTTACACTGCATTTGCAAACTAAGAGCCCATATCTTAGGGCAAAGCAGAGCTCCAAAGTGAGAGCAGGAATGGCTTTCAAAAGGCCAATCTGTCCCAACTAGAGATTGTGTCGAGAGCTCAGATTTACAGCCACAAACCCTGAAAATGAGAAATTAGATATAGAATTTAGTTACATTGTTAGAACAGCCTTGGCTATTTAAAATAATACCAACACCAGCTTTTACCAGTTTGCAAGTGCAGAGCATTGATTCCTCTCATGTGTAGATGTACAGTGTGGGACAATGGGGCTGGAAATGTATTATGTGGGGCAGAGACACTGAATGCCCAGTGCCCCTGGGGTAAATCTCACTGTATGTTGTTTTGCAGCCTGTGCATGATAGTGGCACAGAGGTCTAGCTAGGGGAGAAGGGGAGATGCTGGTTGTAAATACCATGAGGTGACTTAAAACACTCTTTTTCCCTTCTTAGAGGTCTCTTTGTCCCCTCTCACCTCAAGTCACCAGAAAGGGTGACCCAGGAGTGACAAGCACCAGCACTAGGCTCTCCAAACCGAGGCACCTTCAGCACCCAGCCCTGCTCTGCTCCCTCCTCTCCAGCTCCTGAACAGGCACTGGGGCTGTTTCCAGCTGGCCTGAGTGATGCAGCCATTGATACCTCAGTCCTGGCTGCCCTTTCTGTGCATCAACAACCTGCTGCACCCATGAAATTCCCCAGGCTCTGCTGCTCCTTCAGCTCATTCAAGTAAGCCGCAAAATGGCACAAATCCAATGTGATCAAATGCTTCCTTAGTGTCAGTCTTTTCTTTCAAAGGACAGAAAGGAAAGGGTATGTGGTGGGATATTTATGAGCCTGTCAAGCTCGCTGCTCTCACCAGAAAGTGCTCTCAGGTTTCCTTCCTCGCTGGGGAAGGGACAGAGCGAGTGCTGGGGAAGGGCAGTCGTGGCTGTGGGGGCTGAGCTGCCAACCATGAGGCATCTCCTCAGTTGTCACAGGCATGGTGGCATCACACAGAGTCACCCCAGCTGCAAGCCTGGCCCCAGCACTGACAGGCTACAAATGTGGGAGCTTTTGAGCAGAAGGGGTTTGGGGACACAAGTGCTGTTCCTTTCTTGAGGTCAGTCATGGCATCCAAACAACTGTCTGCAGGACACAAGGAGACAGGTTTGAATATTGCCCTGCCAGTTTATTTTCCCCACTTCCACAGATGACAAGTGTATTGTGGAATGCTCCTATTGCCTTTGGTTTTGAGTGTAAAGTGCCACATATAAGGGAGAAAACATGAGCAGGGGCTGTGCTCTGTGCTCTGGTGGGAGGGTGGCACAGTTTGTGTTGGACTGTACCTCCTAACTCACCCTTGCTTTAAACCAACATGCTTAAATCTGTTCAGAATTGGGAAAACACTGTTTGCTTCTCATCTGTGTGCAGATAGTTCGCCGTGTTGCTCCCCTGCAGGAAAATGATAGAAGCAAATTATAAGTGGTGCCTCTAAAACTGAAGGGCAGATCCTCATCGGCTGCACATCAGCGCCATTCCTTTGATTTAAACACACGTTTATAACTGCTGAGGAGCCTCCAAAATGAGAGGACTGTAATTACAGCTGTATGATAATGCCTTCTGCCACATCAAGTGGAGGACTATTGACAGCGAGCAAAGACCTGAGAAACACTGATAAGAATGAACTGCAAGCCCAGTCCTCCAATGTGATTCCCCACCAGCCGTGATTTATGAGCCCAAATTAGCTGCCTTGTCTTCAGGAGGAATTGGCCAAGAGTGGTTTTCCTTGGAGCACCGTGCCAGGAAGGTGCCAATATCATACATGCTTCTGAGTGGTATCTGACCTGCCATTGATCTGTGGGGGTCACAGATGTCCTCTGAAAGATTTCCTTTAGGCTCAAGGAGAGCGGCATAATTTGCTACAGTGATGGTTGTCCTGCTGGCTCCTCATCTGAGGAAAAACAGCTACTCCTTTAGGGCCATTGCCAGGAGACATCAGAGCCTCCTCCTGACCCTTCTGACCCATCATCTGCTTTCCATACCCTCAGGGAAGGTGGAAGGAGTAGGTTTTTGAGCAATTAAGCTGGGTTTTTTTTTTTCCTAAGAGCTTGTAAGTGTGCTGATCTCTTGGCCAGCTAAGGTCTAGGGCACGTTGATCTGACATTGCACAGGGAGAAGATCAGATCGCTCCTCTGGTCCCTGCTGGGAGCTCACAGTTCCTCCCCTCAGGTTTGAAGCAATGCTGGGTCTCCTCAGTCAATTATTGGGGCAGATAAGGTCTTCTCAGACAATCAACTTACCACTTCTTTAGTTTGAATCAAGAGGAGGATGGCAAGAAAGTTTTGATGAGTGGTGGCCTTGGACACTGAAATTTTCCTCTCTTTTCATCCAAAACCATCTGAAATGCTTGGCCTTGGTTTACCCCTCAAAGTTTTTCTTTTCCCCTCCATTTTTAAGAAAAAGGGCAGCCAAGCCTTACCTCTTACAGGCCAGGGAAGTAATAGCTTGTCATTTGAAAAAGGTTTATGAGCTCTGATTAGTGACCCTTTCTCTCTTGTACATGTGCTTAGGGGGAAAGGGAGGAATTCCTGCAATGGCAGAGAAAAGGCTCACATTCATTTCAACAGAGCTGGCACTGTGCTGTTAAAGGGAAAACCCCAAAACATATAAAAGAGACCCTAATCAGTTATTCAGCATGTGACCAGGCTGAGAATACAGTCAGAAACACAAAGAGTAAAATTCCAAGATTTATTAATGCTATCATGCTTTCCCTAAAAGGATAATCGATGTACCCAAAGTCTCTGAATCAATATTTGTCCTTCTCAGGCAGGGTATGGTAAAGAAATATTCCCAAAAGCACTCACTTCTGAGATTTTGTCCGTTGCATAACATTTCAGTCAACTGCAGAATGTCTCCGATAATGGTGATAAATAAGTATAAAGCCTACAGTGGTCTGTCTTATGGAGGAAGTAAAATAGACACTTATGTGCTTGGTAACAAAAGTTCAGCCCCAAGTAGACCTGACCTCGTGATCTTTTAAATGTATGGCAAAGATTTTATCCACTAGATTTAGGTTAACAGCTCTGGGAATTTGCAGGTGTTAAATTAACCACAAGAGACAGTTTCCTAAGTGCAGCAGAAACACACTGAGCATGATAAGGAACAATAATTAAAAAATTGAATTAGAGGGCTGTAGAGTTTAAGGAAAAATATGCGGCTTTGTTTGTACAAAAGTGGCGCACACCCAGGAAATAGGTCTGATGCTGTGTGATACCCCAGGGCAGTAGCTCAGGTACAGCTCCACCATCTTCAGCAGGGACCCAGTCTGTGAAATCTGGACACCCCATAAACCCCAGGGTGCCCCGGGTGCTGCACTGGCATCTCCCTGGGGAAGGGGACTGGGCTCTCCGAGCAATATGGACTCCATCCCACAGTTCCATTTTGCTGCAGTTCTGGCAGAGCCAAAGCTTTAACTCCTGCCTCCTTCCTCTGAGTCCTAATGCAGAGCAGGGCACAGACCCAAATGCCTCTTAGCTATTTTCTTGCTGACCCATTGACCTGGTTTCTAGGTTCACTAAACATACGAGTAATCAAACACTGTTTCATTCCAGGCACAAAACCTAAAGTATATGAAACCCTACGAATCATTATTCATTTCTTTTTCTCACCCACACACAGCCTTCTCATTTTCCAGGTGTGCCTCTTCCTGCAAGCATGCTCAGCATGACAGATTATACATTTCTGCAAGTTTGGCCAAGATTTAGGCTTATAGATAGTGCCCAGTGCTATCAGCTGAGCTGGAGTTCTGCATAGGTAATTATTGCTTTAGCAGGGTGCTGAGTAAGGCTCCACAGAGGTTTTCCTGCTTTTGGCTCCTTGCTTGGCTCCTTCAAAGCCATCAGACTCGGGCACTCTCAGGATCCAGGAGCCAGGATGGTTGTTAGCAGTGAGGAGTGTGGGGCATAGATAGCCAGCTACAGGGATGAAGGCCAGCATTTCTCCTCCTGATGGGCAGCAGCATCTCCCAGGGCTGGTTGTGGGAACCCTCCTCTGAGATGCTTAAAAATACACTGGACAAAAGTGGAAAGTGAATTGGTGGGATTGGGGCTTGGAGCTGCCAGGTCACTCATTCTCCAGTATCCACGATTCATGTATCCCAGAACGTGACAGTCTCCCTAGCAGTCACTTGGCAATGATATTAGAAGTTGCCTGGTTATTGAAGCCATAATCACTACATAATTTGCAGCTGTAAGATCTCGTGATAATCTTCTCCCTTGCAGACAGGAAAAAAATAACCTGCTATTTTATTTACCCTGTCAACATGTGGAACTTGCCTTACAGTGTAATTACATGGTCAGTAGTTACATGGCTCTCTGGTTGATGGTGTCCTGTAAACAAATAAAGACCCACAAATTCCACCTGTGGGGATTCAGGCACTCCATAAAAACGACAGGATTTTTAAAGCCTCCTCAGTGTGTGTGATACTGCACTGAGGAAGCTGCATGCCCTGTTCTTGCCCTTTGCTCCTGGTGTTTGCCATGCAAACAGCTTCTCCCTGCAGCACCACCTGATCCACCTGGTCTGTACCTCAGGTGTTCAGTCAGTGTCACAGCTTCTCCTTCAGACCCCAAATTTAGGTCAGCATCCCCCTCTCTGACGCATCTGTGCTATGGAATTGAATCATAAACCCATTTAGATTGAAAAAGACCCTTAAGGTCATCAAGTCCAGCATTTTGTGTTTGTGTTCGCAGCCTCCTCCCCTGCAAGACAACATCCTACTGGTTTATCTAATTTACTGATGGAGAAGGAAGTAGCTTCCTCATGGCCCCCAAGGACTCACAGGAGACTTGAGATAAGGACCTGGGTTTCTAGAAGCCAAATCCAACCTCTCAACCCCCCCCAAATTCAATCTTTTTCTCTGCTGGGATATTGCTTTTGGTGACTCCGCTCCCTGCTTTTGAAATGTGCTTCGTTGCACATCCTGGGAGTGTGCAGCCAGTGGCAGGGGGAGAGCTGGGATAAATCTGAGGAGCTTTCCTGCTTTGTTTATTTGTATGACCTTAAAGATGATGTCTGTGCATAATGCTGAACATGACGGAGGGAAGCTGACAGGGCAGTAAGTTCTGGCTACCGCAGAGCGAAAACAAAATTACATAAAAATATCAATTGTAAAATTGCTCAAATCCATTAGCTTAATTAGCATCATTAATCAAGGCGAAACGTTTGATACGTCATGTACTTTCACAAGAGATAAACGAGCCTTTGATGGAAGCCCAGCAGGTTGCCCTGCTCTTGGATGTGCCGGTGGCTGCCTGGACGTGGAGGTGAGGCTCAGCAGGAGTGGGGCACGCTGGCAGCTCCGAGCAAACTCTGTTCTCTGAGCGGGATTCCAGCTCAGTGAGGGGCTGGCAGCACACTGGGCCAAACCTGGCCAGGGTTTCGTATTGTCAGGCCCATCTGCAAGAGTGTGAAACTGCCTAATGGGCTGCACTGATGCAGCATCATCCCCTGGTTGATGTTTGACTGGTTTTGAGGCAAGGTTAGCAAGGATACAGCAAGGATATCAGTAATTTCTGTAGCAATTGCAATAATACATCCCAGGACTGTGCTAGGCTGCTTTACTTGAGGAAGGGAGGTTCACTGAGCTCTTGCTTTTGTTTGCTAGGGGGATCTCTGGGGAGAGCAATATTTCTCTATCTGTAAACCCTTCCAAGGAGAAACACTAGAGAGATCTTGATAGCATGCAACAGCATATCTGCAGATTCCCAAGATCATATCTGTCTTGGAGGGCACTCTGGGCTCTCATCTTTCCTTTTCTCTCTGGGATCACACTGTTGTGGTCAATCAGGTCTCCTGTGTGCAGTTCAGGGCACTGGTGATTGCTGCATGACTTTCTTCCCTTTGCATCAGCACTCAGTTGTTGCTCATTCCCTCTCCCCGTGCCAGGGCACATAATTGAATCTTCTCTCCTGCTCCTTGTAACAAGACCCAGCTACAAAGGCTAAATGCTTTATTCCCAAGAAAAGCCTTAGAGATAAGATTCACCAGCTGTGGCAGCACTGTGCGGGTCTCAGTAAGAGAAATAAATGTCCCTTCACTCCACCACTATCTCTCCAGCACTTTATCTGCAATGAGCCCAAACACAGTTCTCAGCTATTTGTATTGCTAAATATAATAAAGGAGAAGTCAGCAGTTTCTGAGGGATACACTTCCATAAAAAACTGTTCGATGGCATTTTTCTGCATTAAACACATTATTCAAGGGCTTTTCTCCTTTCCAATATCCAGTTTCTGCTGGGTGTACATCTGCTTGAAGCTTCCTTCAACATGTCAGACACCCAGACTGTCACTGAACTGCAGAAAGCTGGGTCCAGTTTTGGAGCTGAAGTTGGATTTATTAACCCTCTTTGAGGATATCTGGACAGTAACTGGTGGAACAGTGATGGGGAAAGGATGAAGTGATTATGAGCACTTCTGGCTCTTTGATGTTTGCCTGTTTGTTTTCCTGAGCTGATCGGATGGGCCTGGCTGGAACCAGCAAGGGAAGTCAGACTGGAGGAATGCAGGGGTTTTAAGAAACTCTGCTGCAGACTTGCAAGCAAAAGACCCAGACACAGCCTGTCAAACCACGAAGAGCTTTTCTGACCACCTCTGTCCCCTTCCCAAGGCTCAAAGGCAGTGTAGCTTTTCTCCCTTGCTCATCCTGAGCAGCACTCAGAGACAGATGAATTTTGGGATCTGCTTTGCACCTTCATGTAAGCACTGTGATGATAAAGTAATCAAAAATGGGTATACTTGACTGTAAGCCTTAATTAACTATTAATTAAATTTTATTAACCCACTAGTAAAGCTGATTATAGCGAGCAGTGACTAAAAGGCTGCAGTCAAAGCAGTTAATGTATCACTCATTTTTATGTGGAAAGAGGGCTCACCATTTTCCTGAGATGGCCAATACATAAGGATCCCTCCTTGCTAAATCAGTCTGGCCGTTTTCCTACATGCCACTGATAAGGAAGTATTTACGAATTTATTCCTAAATTCAAAGTATACTTCAGGCCCTAATTTACTGTCGTAATTATATCACTGGCTCAATTAGTCCCCAATAAAAACGTTATGCCATTGTATCAAAGAAATGTAGTACCTTTGAAGTAAATGGATTCACTTGCAGAGCAAGAAATCTTCCCTTTTATTGTGTTTTCTCATCTGCTACCTACAGCCACCCTTGTCTTAAATTGCCCTTTTTATTCCCCTCCTTGCCAGCGTGGTTTGTGCCTGAGCTCCGGATGCTCATGAGCAGTGAAATACTCCTCTTAGCCTTGGGGCTGCATCGGGAAGCTTGGTGGTAACTTTTTCTCGTTAGAGCCTTGCCAGCCTCATTTGCATGCTGATTTACATGCGATGTTTGCTCTGCCACACAAAGGCTACAGGGTCTGTGGGTTGTTTTTTTTTTTCTCGACTTCCGTGCTTTGTTTCCTTCCTGGCAGTGATGGGGCCGTGTTAGGAGCTGCAAGGAAACGTGGCTGTGCCTTCTGTCCTATGGATTTTCTCCCCCTGCATTTGGCAAGCCCTGGCAGTGCTCCCCACCTCACTCTACCTACTCCAAACCAGTTAAGGTTGACACAAGAGAAGCGTCCCTTTTGTGTCCTTGCAGAGAAATCTCTGCAGAGCCTCTGGATGATCCGTCCACGATGTTTGGGGACAATGTGGAGCTGCAACGGATGCAAAGTCCTTGTCTCAGAGAGTTCACCCTCCAGACAGGGCAGGAAAAAAGGTGGGTTTGGAGAAACGGTGTGTCAGAGGGATGAGGTAATAGCACAGCGAGGAGGATTTGGCAGGAAATCTGTGCTCTGGCTAGACAGCACAGGACACAGATCCGTCTAAGAAATGGGAACGCGTGAGCAGGGTTCTTGTGGACATGGAGCTCTTTCAGACATCATTTGGCATCACTGCCTGTCCTCACTTCAGCAAGCCTCTGGAGGCCTCTGATTCTCAGACTCAGGGACTAAAGAGCCATCCAACTGTTCATCCAAAACGTTGTTCAATGTGTCTTTGATTGACTTCTGAATCCACGATAACAAGATCACCTCCAGACCAGAACTGGGCTCAAAACCAATGATAAAATTTGCATTTCCTGAGAACCTTCCACCAATCCAGAGCTCTGAACTAGTTGACCTTGGAGGGGCATGTCCCTCAGCAGCCACCAGCCTGAGATTTGCCACCTTCCAGTTGCAGTATAAAAAGAGGATTTGCAATGAGCCCATTAAAAGATGTTTCACCCCAACAAAACCATTTCTCAGTTCTGGCCAGTGCTGTTTGCACAGCCCCAAAGCGTGACAGGGACCAAATTGTGTCTTATCTGCCCCTCTAGCAAAAGGCTCTGCCTGTGGTTCCATGTGTTTCAGCTGCTAATGTTGGTGTCTCCAGTTTCTCCCAGCCCTGGGTGGGGAATGCCATGGGAACACCAAGTCACACACCGAACACAAACTCCTCATTCTCCCCATTTAATCAATCCAGTCGCATTCTCAGGATGGGCTGGGTGTCTGGTTTATCTGTCTCTGGATCTGGCTTTCCAATGGGTATCAGAGGTCTGTTCTCCCAGTCAGGTTGGTGATCTTCAGCCAACTTCTGCTGGTCAGCAAAAAGTGATCCCTGAACTCCTGCAGAAAACAGTCCCAAATATCCCTGCTTATCCCTAAGAAGATCCATGAGAAATGTCCCCAGGTTTGTCCACTGGCAGTGAATCTCTAAAGAGGGAATAGCCCCGTGTCCAACTGCACAGCATGTGAGATTAATACTTCCTTTATTGTATTTATCAAAACCAATGCATTTGGCATTAAACATTAAAACCTCTAAATATTTTAAACCCAGAGGACATTCTTCATCTTCCTTTCATGTCTTTATGGTATACAAAACTATTGAAGCCCACCATTTTCCCTCACCTCACACACACACACAAACACACAAAAAAAAAGCTAAAAACCAAAGTAAAAAGAAAGTGAAATTTCTCTGCATATACTGTTTTCTTAATACCTGACTTATTTATTTTAGCTGACAGTCTCTGTGCCCAGATCCATGGCTGCTCTCTCTGTGCTACCTGTATTTATCCAGGTGGCTTTGTGCCTATTAAAAAAGGGAACGTAGCAAAATTAATGTATCTTTTACAGCAGGAGAGCTGAATTTATTGGTCCCACCACAGAAATTAATTTAGCACTCCCAGCTCCCCCTCGCTGGACAATAAAGACACAAAATGAAACTGCCACACAAAGTTTTGACAAAATTCATAGTCATATTAAAAAAAAAAAAACCAAGCTACGGGTAATTTACCATCAAATCTGAATCAGCCTTTTATGCCAGTGATGCACCAGCGACACCACGAAGGCGATTTCTGCCCAGTGACAAAAAAAAAAACTTTCTGGGGGCTATATACAAGTGCAGGGTGGAAAACAAACAGATTTATCTTATTTTTTTTTCAGATTGAAGAATAAATTTGGGCAACAAAGCAGATTATGGGGCTTATGGAAGGCAGCATGCATTGGCCTCATGCACCCACTGGTGTGTGACCAGGGTGATGGTGGGTGTGTGAGGCCAAAGGATGCTGCACATGGAGCTCCAGTGGTGGTGGAAAACACAGCCCAGAGGAAGCAGTGGTTGTTCTGCCTCTCATCTCCAGGAAGAATCAGGCCAGCACATCCTCTGGATCGATACAGAATTTACATGTTGGTCCTCACCTCTCTCTCTGCACCCTTGTTTTAATGTTGCCTAAATATAAAAATCAAATATCTACTGAGGAGAAAAAAAAACAAACAAAAAAACCCACCCCAAACCAACAGAACAAACAACTTTTTTGTATTGAGGTTGATTGGGCAGTGGGTGGTGAAAGATTTATCCTGGCAGTAAAGCTGGAAAATGGCTATAAACCTCAGCAGAGTGTCTGTGTGCTGGGTCCGAGGGAGGCTAATTGTTTGTTTGTTCTCCGTGTTTATGGTTTATCTGCAGCTCAGCTGACAGGAAACCTAAACCTGAAGGAAGCAGAGCATCAATCACCATTCTCTGCCTTCTGTGCACACATTCCAGACGGAGCCAGGCAAAGGGGCAGCTCCACACCCGACCCACGGCGTGGCCAGCTGGGCCATGCTGTGCTCTGGGGAGCACCAGGGATGCAGGGCAAGGAGGGAGGGAAGAGCATGGACTCCCCAGCACTGAGTTCACCTCCCTCCTGAGCCCTCTGCCGCGGTGAGGACATGGGTGCTGGTCGCACAAGAACAAAGGTAATGGGGATTCTTCCTGCAGTGCTGCCTCCCAAAAGAGAGAACGTTGTTCCGAAAGCGATGTGCGAGTGCCACCAGCATTGAAATTCCCTTGGGATTTAACTTCAGTGGTTTCCTCCACCCAGAAGGTTCTTGGGTGGTGGGGTGAGTTTCATAATTCAGTGTTTTTAGAGCATGATAACCATCAGTGCAGTCAGAGCAGTGCTGATTGCTGTCCTCGTCACCTCCCGGCCTTGGTGGGATCTGTGGTGTCTCTGTCAGGATGTTTCTTACAGGTGTGGCACTCGAGGTTTCACACCTGGGTGAAACCAGCCCAGGCCCCTACTGTGGGGCTTCAGCCCCTCCAAGGGATGAACATCCTGCTGGAAGGAGCGTGAACTCCCTTGCCTTGCCCTGCCTGCAGGCGCGGAGGATGGAAGCAGGACAGGGCTAAAGGAGCTAGCCCCGGGGGAACATGGCACATAAGCCTGTCCTAAAATGGTCCAGAGCACTGTTGCCTCATCTGAGCAGGTTTATATCCCTGCCAGGAACACACATCTCCCAAAACATCAGCCCCACACCGCGTTGCACTGGCCCTGTGCCTCTTGCACTGCTGCAGAGCTGCTCCCACAGGCTGGGACACCCACGCTCCCTGCCAGGGCCCTTGGGCAGTGAGGATAGAGGAGTTCTGCTGCACCATCAACTTCTCTCTGGAAACAATTCTCTGCCTCAGTTTCCCTTTTTCTCCTTTCCTTCCCGCACTGCGTCACTGCCAACGTGGCTGCAAATGCTGTGAGCTGAGGCTGGAACCTGGAGCAGGGATGTGCAGTGCCCCACACACCCGAGACCCAGAGACACTGTAATAATAATTATTGATTTTCCAGTTTCCTCCATGTTTCATGGGGTGTTTTGCTGGAAATGATATAAATAGCTGTCTCTGTCCCTATCCCAATACAGCAATGTATTTTTTTTCACAGTCTGAGGAAATAAAACACAAAGTTCATTTTGCAACGATTTAAAAGTTGCATTAAGGTCCAGGGCTGGATGAAGCAGGAGCAACGTGCCTGTAACTAGATAACTCCAGGGCTGGAGTGACCGCTGGGGTAAGTCACAGTTGTTACATTTGATTTATCCCAGCTCAGGGGCTCCAACCCTGCACCCCAGGTTTCGTTTTACAGTAACTCTGTGCTCACCATCCTGCAGCAAAACCCACCCCAGTAACACACCCGAGGAGATCCAGCTGCTCTGCAGCCAATCCTGGTCCAAAAAAGTGCTCTTTGGGGAGAGCAGTTCTATGCAGGAATGCACTTACTGTATATCCGTGCTAAATATAGCCACAGAGCACACAGGGAGTGTGGTCCCTCGCCCCTGAGAATTGCAGGAGAGATTATTCATTTTCACTCTCTTGTACCATCACACTGGCAGGAATTACTTTAGCCAAGAGGATTTAATAAATGATCTGTTCATAAAAAACTGATCATTTTTTCCAGCCCCACTGCTGCTCGCATCCCAGATTTCTAGAGGAAAAGGGGATGAGAGCCCAAGCACAAGCAGTGCCTACAAGCCCGGAGAGCCAGGCATTGGCACAACCTTGCTCATTATACTTCCAAGGCATTAAAAAGTCTGGGTGTGATAAGGAAAAAGGAGGCTGTAAAACTTCATCCTTACCTTCCAGATAGTGGAACTGATCTTGCTTTTATTTATGCTGGTGTAAAGCAAAAGTAATTCCATCAGTGCTGCTGGTGCAGAACCCGTGCAGGTGATCTCAGAAGCGTGCCTGGACTCTCGGCTGGGGTTTTCTACTTTTAAATCTATTAATTTGACAAAGATTTTCTTGAGCTGCTGGAACTGCAGATCCAGCCTGCAGGGCTCAGAGTGAAGGGGGGTGAGAATGAAGCCACGTGTGCATCTTTTCTGCATCTTTTATCATCTCCACTTGCATTGTTCTGTTTGATATGATTTTAAAGACAGCTGACTAGGTTTTCCAGGTGGGAAATACAGATGGAGTGGACATGCACAGCCCCAGCATTCTGCATGGGAACACGGGTATGTGCTGGGGGTGACCCTGCCAGCAGTGGATTGGGGTCTGGGGGTAACCAGAGTTAAATATGCCCAGATAAATGCATGTTCCCTGCTTGTGGACTTATTCTCCTCTCACACTTTTTTTCCCTCTGGTGACAAGAGGAAAACGAGTCCAGATTTGCATGTGCACAAAGGAAAACAAAATCATGTCCTTAACTCAATGCAGGCAATCCTAATTATTAGTCCTCGTTGTTACGTTAATTATTATTACCGCCGCACAAAAGGATTGTAAATAGATAACATCACCTTTTCTTTTGCACCGTGTAGTGGGTTGTTTTTTCTTTTTTTTTTTTTTCCTCCAGCATTTTTCCTTGATGGTACCAATTAAGAAACCACAAGACAAATGTTGGGGAATCAGCTTGCGGGTGGTAATTTCCTTGCCAGCGAGGACGCAGCGCAGAGCCCGCAGCCTGCTGCTCTGCAGGTACCGCACGCTGCAGTGCTGACAGCAGTAAAAACTTGTCTCTGACAGTAAACTAAGCATGTATGACCCGGAAGACATAGAGAGCAGATAAGGGCAGGAACACGGACTCCATTTAGTGCTATTAAAATGGTTAAGTAGACTTACGATCAGAGATGCCAGGCTGAAATTGGAGACGCTCGGAAAGTGAGGAGTGGCAGATGCGTGGCTGGCAAGTCAGGCTGCAACTTGGGTCCCTGCAGCACAGACGACTTGTGCCGTGCTGCCAGGCTAGGAAATTTTAAAAAATAAGAACATTTCACTAGGAGAAAGCGATTTTTGCAAAGCAGTATTTCTGGGAATCTTACCCAGAAAGGAGGAGCAGCTTCAGCATCACTTTGTGGGACTCTGACAGTCATTGCAGTGAGTGAAAAAGGTTTATTCTTATTAAAATACACAGACACACTCACAGGTACAAACCCACACTCTGCAGCACCATTGACCGGGACGGGACACCCAGAATTTTAAACAATTCCGTTTGGGTCTGGGTTGCCTGGGGAGGTCTGCAGTGAGCACTGGCCCAGGACTCAGCTGTGCCCCTTGTGACATCAGTGATGCTGGGAACAGCCCGTGACTCTTCCCCCCACTCCTTCCAGTGCCACGGAGCTGTGCTGCCCTCCCAGGACCATCAGGGCAAGGACCACCGAGTCTGACATCCGAGCAGAGCTACAACCATGCTGCAAAACCCACTTGTGTGGTGTCGGAGAGAACAAACACCTCTTGTTTTATTACCATTTAAGTGACAAATTGATTTATGGTGGATAGTGACAGAAAGAGCCTGACACAGAAAAAATATTTTTTTTAATCAAGGAATGATCGCCATAAAGAATGTGCTGTATCAGTCAAATCTATCCAGCTGCAAATGCCCTATACGGTAGCATTAAGAAGATGTATTTATTATAAACAACTTTTTAAGGCAGCTGAGGCTTGGAGGATTTTGACACAGGAAAGGATGAGAAGCATCATAATTCCATATGTGTCCAGGCACTGTGGGCTTCTTAATGAAATTTCCAGGGTTTGTGGGAGCTCTTGATATACGCCCGTTACAGCTGTCAGGAGTAGTGCAGGTCCTGAAATATTTATTATTGTTTATTTTTTGCTCGTATCCCTCTTGTTTCCCTTGTGCTCCATAACACTGAGGTTCCCTGACACTCATCACCCAACCACTGTGTCCCCATCTGATGTTTTCTGTCCCTTCTGTTCTCAGCCTTCCTTCTTTCCAGGAACCTCCAAGGTGCTTTCAGAAGGAACCTCGTGTCCCACAGCTCAGCAGCCTCCTCTCCTTTGTCCTTTGTGTCTTCAGTCCCATTTTCATATCCCATTCCTCCATTACCTTCCATCCCACTCTGTGGATGCCCAGAACCCTGGCAACTCCATCAGGACAGCAACAAGACAGGAAAAAATGAAGGAATAACTTCTTCAAAGGGTAACTCAGCAGGTGGATTTTCCTGCCTCCACCAGCATCTCCCTCCTACTCCTCCCATCCACGGGAGCGTGTTGCCTACCTGCCATCCCTTCCCCTCCATCCTATTACAAACACAGCAGTGGATCATTTGTTTCCTGTCCTTGAGGCATTGCCAGTGTGTGACCTGCCGAGCTGGCTCCAATCCTTCACTCTCTTCCTTGTGGCTGGTTGTTTCCCCATCTCTCTGTGCAACAGCAAACACACGTCATCCACGCCTTCACTCCGTGTCTTTTATCTTCCACTCTGTCTTCTGAAAGCGTGTTCACTTTTAAATTCACATTTATGCTGGTTTTGAAGGTGGTCTGTAGAAAAAGAAGCTGGGCTTAGTTAATGTCAGGGAGGTTTGCTCTGTAAATGTTCAGAAGTAAACGAAGCCACCAGGTAACACTAAGAATCCAGACTAAGGTAAGGAAAGAGGAGCAGGAAAAGTGCTTCCTGCTTGGGAAATTTGATCCAAGAAGTTCTTTTTGATCTTTCACCTCTCATAATTTTGGGGAGCTTGTCCAAAACAAAAATATCCTAATTCATGGGAACAATTCACATGTATAAAAGAAATGGAAAGGCTGCTGATTCCTCACTTGCAGTGTTTCTTTTTTTTTCCTCTTCTTGTTTTATATTGAAAACAGTGGGGGTGATAAATAAGAAAGAGAAAAAAAACTGCTTTATTCTTCTCTTTTTTTATTTTTTTCCTCTTTTCGGAAGTTTTTTTAAAGAATTTTGGCTCAGTGTGTTCCTGATGGTGCATTTTCCCTGTGCCCAGCAGAATTACTGCTACCTCCCTGAAAAGCAAAACGGGAGGGAGGAGAGGTGACTCTCCCCAGACATTATCTGGCAAAGGCAAGAGGTTGTTTTGGGGATAAACAATGATGAATTGGCTCCAGCTTCTTGCCAGAGCATTAGATAAGCAGCGTAGGACCGTACAAATCAGCCCTGCCTATTCCTGGTTGCATTTTTACCCCTTCACCTCCTAAATTTGCCAGTGCCCGAGGTGCCCTTTGCTGGCTGCTTGGGTATGGATGGTGTTGGCTTAAAATGGATGGAGCCAAAGGCAGGCAGATGGGGGGGGACAACACAGCACCAGGCTGGGCTGTGATCCTCCCCTCCAGCCTCTGGACCTGGTTCTGCAGTGTCTGTGTGTCCTTCGTTTTCTGCAACCTGCACTGAGCCCTGCATTGCAGCAGCAGAGGAGTCCCCTCACTGCGCCGCTCCCGCAGCTCAGCGGGGGCTGCACCGACCTGCAGATCCCTCTGACGTGGGGGGAAAGGGCAGGGAAAGGTCCCAGGGCCCCCCAGAGCCTCGTGTCTCCAGCAGAGGTTTCCCCAGCCCAGCCCCGAAGGCTGTGCAAGGGCGCAGGGAAGCCCCTGTGTACCAAAGTGACCTCGCTGAGTAAAGAAGTCCATATTTTTTCTACCAGTCCTGGAGTGAGACAGTCTCTGTCGATGCTTTAGGATAGAGATATAAATTTATTTAGGGTCATCTGTATTTCTGCGTGCTGCAAAGCTCCTCTGGACAGACACGGAGATACTCCTCTGGCAGAGTCATTCCAGCAATGAGATCCCAGGCTGATGGGATTAAACCCCAGATTTGGGGGGTTTTCTTTCTGACGTCCTTCCTCCACACATGCACCCCCTGAATGGAGGAGGGAAACCAGCACCGTCAAGCCTTTGGAGCAGCCTCTCCGTTGTGGCTCGAAGTAGAAAACGTTGGGTGCCAAATTTTTTACTGCAGTGTAAATTAAAATGCCTGGACGAAGATGATAGACACATTGCATGGAGATCAGCACAGCCTCCTGCCTGGTCAGAGGCAAATTAGAATAGAGAGCAAACGGTTCCCAAAGGCATTGTCTGATTGAGAGAAAAAAAAATAAAATAAAATAAACCACAACGAAGAGGGATCAGGACTCTGGTGCCAAGGCCTCTCAAAGCCTTTGGGTGGTTTGAGGGAGCTGGAGGAGGTTTGTGGCTCCTGAGCATGAATCCTGCCCATACAGACATGCTGCAGATATTTGTCTCTCCCAGTGTGATTACACTCCAAAAAGTGACTTGCCATTACTACCCTTGTGGGATTCTGGGCTTATAGGCTCTAGTTAATTTTCCACATTAATAAAAAACCCGCATGAAAAACATGGAGAGGTTTTGTTTCTCTTTTTTTTGTTTGTTTGGAGGGGTTTTTTTAATTATTTTGCTAGGTTGTTTCCTGGCTGAGAGCTCAGTGAAGTCACCCCAGGCACTGGGGGTGAAGAGGAGCCAGAACTCTTCCCATCAGTGAGACAGAGTGATGGGAAGGGAGACAATCCTGGAATCACTGCTGGGTGGCTATGCCCTGCTTACAGGGGCAGAAGGTAGTAAGAGAGATATTTTATCCCTAAAGTCAGCAGATCTGAGGATGAACACGCAGACCTGTAGGAAGATCTTGTTTTTGAGGGCACCTTTGATGTGTGACCACATTTTAACCTGATTGGGTTCAACAGCAGGACGTGGCAGGGACCAGCTTTGCTGTGGCGTTTGCAGAGGATGCTGATGGCACAAACCTGCATTAACACTTTCCCAGAGTAGACAAGTTCCTGCTCAGCAGGGGAAGAGCCTTTCCTCCAGACAGGAGAGGAGTTAATGAGAGTTTCCAGGCTTTGTGCGTGAGTGTATCACAGAGTTTGGGCTGTTTGGGTCATTTCTTTGGTTAGGTTGTTCGGGGATGATGATCAGCTCCTCTAAAACAGAAGGATTTTCTATGGCTTTGCTTCAGGTCCTTGAGCTCTGTATGATCCCTGCAACTCCCAGACCTCACTGAACCCCTGAGCTGGTGTGAGAGCAGGAGCTGTCCCCACCAGTGCTGGGCACAGCAACTCATCTTCCTTTCATTGCTGTTTCTGCCCTGGGCACGGGTTCTGCCTGGCACTTTTGGGAACAAAACCCCATCTTGCAGCATTGCACACAGGTGGGATTCACAAAACCAAAGCAAAGAACTTAGCAGGAGTCCTTTTCAGCCACGCTGCGTGCACTTGTGTATTTTTTCATGTTTACATACAGTGTGCTCTCTGCTGACAAATAAATGTGTTTATTAATTCCCACCTGGCTTGGTCCCTGCTCTGTGCTGCCAGGCCCAGCCATGTGGGCAGGGATCAGTTTTTTTGTATTATTTCCCCCAGTCGTGTGTGAGCAGCACTGGCTATGGAGGCTGCAGCCTCACACTCCCAGTGAACTGTAAAACCAATTTAAAAAAGACATTTCAGGAATTAATGCAATGCCCACTGCAATCACACCTTGGGCTGCTGAGGAGGCATATTCCAGCCCGGAATTTGTTACCTGGCCGGACCATTCGTCACTGCACAAGAAGAGAAAACTTCCCCACCTTGTAGCCCCTCTGTGCAAGGACAAGGTAGAAATACAGACAGGCTGGCGTGTGTTTCAATCCTGCTCCTCCTTCCTTCTCTGGAGTCAGTGCCCTGCTGTGCTCTAGTTTTGCAGGTAAGAGGGTTTTTAATAACTTTTTAGCAATAATCAGCCCTTTGGTACCACCTCACCCTCCCCCCGTGGCTCATCTGTGGCAGATCACAAAGTGTTACACAATGCATGGGAATAATTCAGCTGTTGCGTGAGGAAACTGAGGCAGGGAGAAGCTGCCAGGACCCAGGGTGTTGGGATGGGCTGTGTCTCCCATGGGAGCTGTGCTGTAGAGCAGCCAGCTCGGCACCGCCCGGCTCCAGGGTGCCTCTGGCAGGAGCATCCCAGCTCCCAGGAGCCAGCTTTCAGAGGCCATTAGGTGCCTAATGATGCAGGCAGACACCTGGTGGCATTTGCACTGGGAATGAGGTGCTTTACATGCCTCAGCACCTCTGAAAATCCCACTCGGCACCTACCTGCAGCTGTAAGCATCTGCAAAAGCCGGAGTGTTTTCAAACTGCTGCCTGGGAGGCTGCCCTGGGCTGTCCAAAAGGCAGTTTTGGCTGCAGACATGGTCTTCGGCAAGGGAGAGAAGGGCTGGAGGGCACCACATGTCAACCAGTCCCTTACAAGGATCACCCATCCCCTCAAGCTTCCCCCTGGCCACCACCCACGGGGTCCCCGAGCCCGGCCGCTGCACACAGAGCTGTCACCACATCTCACCCGCTCCTCCAACACTGCCTTTGGGTGAGTTTAATCATTTTTGAAGAAGAGTTTAGCAGAGTCTCCATCCTGTTTGCACAACCGCTCCACACCCGTGCCTGTATCTGCTTACACCTCTTGTACCACCAGGCACAAGGCCCGTGTCACTGGGCAGTGATCCCTGTGAGGGAGGCTGCAGGGATGAGCTGGCTGGATGCCATGTCTGGACATCCTTCACGTGCCCATAAACATCCCCTTGGGTTTACAAACATCGTGGGCAGCAATTTTGCCAGAGACCTGAGCTGGAGCAGGGTTTGGATAACAAATACTTGTAGCTTGGGGGATCAGATGGCTCAGGAAGGGGTTGAGTGGGGGAGTTTCATTAATGCTCTGATGGTCCCATATTCCAGCAACAAGCAAAACCTGGATCCCCCACCCCAGCTTTGAAAATGCTCTCGCAGCCTTGTACTTATTCTGAGCCCCCCTCAAATCTCAGCCCAGATCTGCCTTGCTGGAGATCCTCCAGCTAATCATCCAGTAATTTATTCTTAAACCAAATATTCTTAGGTGGCTCCCTTAATAAGGAATTTATTTCCATGCTATTTGGCAAAAAGTAGAAGTCGCACCTCCTGGTACATGGTTAATTTTCCAAGTTTGTGGAAAACAGGCAGAGGAAACAAATGGCTTCAGTAGCTGTAAAATAATCTACGAGGCAGAGTGTGTCTCCTCATCTCCTTTCAGAAGGTTTTATTCAGCTCAGGCTTTCTATACGATCCAGTGATAAATGAAATACCTGGAAGCAGCACAAAGTAACATTATTTATGGAGAATAGTAAAAGAGCATCCTCTTTCTTGCATGCAGTTTTGGTAACAGCAGAATTTTGAGATTTAAATTAGATTCCTCTCATCTAAGTTCATCCCAGACTTAGAAACAGGTCTAGTGCAGAAGTGTTCTCTTGGTCTTCCCAATGTTCCTCACGTCTTTCAAACACCCATCCCTTGGTAAAGACGCGAACACAGACTGAGCACCCTGATTGTCCTCTCCTCTACACAGATTTTCTCCTCAGTGAGCCCTCATCATCCATAAAGTCACACCCCACCATCATCTGGGACGTTGAAAATTAAACTGAACGAAGAACTGGCCTTTATCACAAGCCAGTGATTAGATAAGCCCAAATTCTGACCCTTGCAAACAACTGCCAGAGCTGCAAAGACAACTTGACCCATCACTGCAAGGATCCTGTGCTCAGGGTGGGCACCTGCCTTTCAAAACTGCTCCTCCTGCCTCCGAATTCATTAACTCCTTTGCAAAGATGCTAAAAGTTTGAGCTGAGTGGTGCCAGCTGACTTTGGTGGAAAGTGTCTTGGCACCTCGCTGAATCAGCACCCCCACCTGGAGGGGCTTTATTTAGAAAATCATAAAACCATAGAATGTTTTGGGGTTGGAGAGGTCCTTTAAAGGTCACAGTCCAATCCCCCTGCAACGAGCAGGGAGACTTCCCACACGCCTCATGCTTGCTAAGCCCGGGATGAAAACCCTTTTCTTTTCTTTTATTTTTTTTTCTTTTTCTTTTTGGTTTGAAACGGTTTGTTTGCTAGTAAATTCACAGTACGGCTGAGGTAGCACATTTGTGTTGTTAGGTACAAAGATAATGGAGGATTAAAATGCTGACAAGTGTGTGGAGAGGAAAATGATTTGGTTACCTCTTAGCAATGCAGCAGCAGCTGGAGTGAGCCCTGCATCTGCGGCTGCTTCCAGGCAATTACTGCTTCCCTCCCAGCGCTCCTGACAAACGCTGCTGCTCTCCTGCTTTGAACTGTCAAACGCAAAAGTTGCCATGAGAAGTGGCTTCCCTCCTTTCACCTTCCTTTTAGCTCTGCTGTGATCCGTTTGGAGCATTTCCACTGGGAAAAATCCCAGCGTTTTTGTGGTGGAAATTCTCCGGGCGGGAGGGTGAGGCGAGCCTCGGCACCCGGCGCCTTTATGAACCCCACAGGTTTTCTCATGAAACACACCAAAGTGACTTCAACACAAGCTTTAATTCGACTTTAACGATACCTCCAATCCCAGAGCGTGGCTTTGGAACACTTTTTCCCGGTATTCCCCGCGGCTGTGCCAGGATCCCATTACCCGGGTGAATGAACTCCCCTTTGGGCCAACCATCGCCTTCCTTCTGCCACCTCCAACTCTTGTAAAAACAAACACGGGCTCCCTAAGTGCAATTAGCATCCGAGGAATGCCGAGAGAGGGAGATTAATCATTCATAAACTAAACAAATACTGTTCTGATCCCATTAGCCAAGAGACAGCATCTCCCGTTAATTTACTTCTGTTTGAGGTATATCTATTAACCCCTTTTAATCAGCTATTATTCTAGTTAAACTCTTAGCTGGGCTTGGTTATCAGAGGATGGGACCCTTCTGACATGAGATCGAGTTAAGATTATGGAAAACTTGTCAGGAATGAAGAGCCTTGCATCCGTAATTAAGTTATAACCTAATTAAAAAAAATGAGGTCTTGCTTCTGAGGAGGGCCTCGCAGCACTGCTTCTCCCGAGCATCCTCTTCCCTCCACGGAGGTCTTTCTGCTGAATTTTGTCAGCCTAAACTCAACCAGACAGGTGTCACCATCATCTGCCTTGATGTGCTCACCCCCTGACACGTGCAGCTCTTCTCTGTGCCTCCCTTTGTACCTACGACGGAGCTGAAAATTTAATTTTTTTTTAAAATGTCAGAGAGGCACCTGAAGTTAATACATTTACCAGTTTGCAGCCCTGCACTTAAAGTCAATTCCTGGCAGTGGATCCGTGTGTCCCAGCAGTGGGAATGTCTGCGGAGGGATGAGCTCTCCCATTTAGGGAGCACGCTATGGAGGGAAAATTTAATATTTGAGACTGCTGGTAGCAGTGTATTAGATCTCCAGGTTTCTGGGGTCACCCTCAGTGAGCAGCTTCCTTCTGCCCAGAGCCATGAGCAGCTGGGAGCTGGGAGGAGAAGGGTGTGCCCTGGAGATGCTGCTGGCATCCCACGTGATGCCAACCGGTTGTGGCATTGCTNTTGGCATCACTGTGCTGTGTTTAATGCCATGAGGGGATGCCAGAGGAGCAGGGGTCCCAGCCTGGGAGCAGGGAGTGGCAGGGTGCTGGTGCTGCTCTGGTTATTCAGCCCAAAAGTGAGAGGCTGCAGACCTGAGAGGAAAAGGTTGTGTCCTGTGTCTCCAAAGCCATCGCTCACCCAGCACCCAAATTTTCCACTTTTTGGGTGTATGGCACTGCCAAAGCAGAGCTGGCTTTGCCTCAGTGGGCAGTCCTAAAGGGGCTGGGGCTGAGCCCTGGGAAAAGGGAGCCCTGTATTCACAGAGGCAGAGCTGACGCTCTGGAAATAAGAATTTTGATTAAATTGCTCAGTTTCTATTTTAAGAACCAGAACAGCTCAAATGGATTTCACTTTCCTCCAACTGAGAACAGAATTTTAAGAAAAATTTGCAATTTAAGCCTGAAAATCTTAGAGCCAATTACATCCATTTCCACACTGGGGATCACTTCCATGACAACTCCACGCAATCAACCAAATAAAGGAAAAGGAGGAAAGTCTCACCTGAGCTGCCCAGCTCCCAATTAGCAAAAGGTAAATAACTCTTATTTTCTCTCTCTCGCTTTCCTGGGCTGTGATGGCTGATGAGAGTGGTGAGATGAGAGCCCTCCCTTCCTGCTTCAGTGCATAAATACTGCATCTTTGGGGATTCGCTCCGGTTAATTTAGGAGCTGCTTGAACTTTGCTTAAAGGCGCCTGCGTGTTACTATCCCTCGGAGTCGCCCGATGTATTTGTCATAGCTGAACCTGCAGTTCATTAGAGGTACAGAGTCAGCTAATTACTCCCAGAAAATGTAGTATAATTTTATGAATTATGCATAAAATATTAACTACTTGTGAAGTTCACGGATATATGAGTAGGGACTGCAGGGCAAATGCTGCCTCGCTCGAGGGCTGTATACAAACTGGAAACAAATAATGCAGATATTTACTCTGGTGTTGCAGGCAGGGTGACAGCGCACCAAAGATGTCATGGAGATGTGGGGTCCCCTCCAGTGCTCAGCCCATGGGAGCAGCTGCCGGGCTCAGCACTTCTCCAGGCTGGAGTTCACAGTGAAGTCTCCACTGATGGAGCCTCACACTCCAAGCCAAGCTGATTTGGGAAGGTCTGTGCTGAGTTGCATGGATGTTGGCCAGAATGCTGCCTTTTCCCGGCAGAGAGGATCTGGTGCACTGGATCTGTAGGTATCCAGCCTTCTCTCAGGCTGGGTGCCCTGGAAGGACAAACCCTCAGCACTCTCAGCCCAGGGGAAGCCCTCCTCTCCCGCAGACACAGCAGCAGGACGTGATCCAGGATTTGATCCGTGCACATTCTCTACAAAGATGCAGATCAGCAGCAGCAGTCCTCCTCTGACAGATACTCATTTCAGAGTTTGCCAGCATGCTTTGGAGACATAAAAATCAATAGAAGAGAGGGAAAAATAAAGTTTCATTGTTCAGTAATGAGGTAGACGGCATCTATCACAAACTCCCAAAGTGCTGCTCACTGCAGGATTCTCCTCCACTGTCTCCTCCTGGCTGGAGATAAAGAGCCTCCGGTGCTGGAGCTGAACCTCAGCTAAACAGAGATAGGCTTAGCTGGGAGAAAAAGGAATTCTGGAAGGTGAGCATCCCTCCATGGCAAGACTTCACTGCTCCTTCCTCTTGCGTGCAGTATCACAGCAGCACCCTGACACTTTCAACTCAAGGTCTTGAGACAGTTGCTGAGCTCCAAATCTCGACCTCCAAAGGGATCAGGAGTTCATGCAATTGTTCAGCTTATTCCCAGCACGAGGGTGTCCCCATCAGCATTGCTGAGGGTCATACAGGCTCTGTGGACACCTGTGCCAAGGCACTGGCAGGAGCTGTGGCTCCCTGGATGGAAGGGAGGACACCAGAGGAGCCACCTTAAACCCTCTGACTCCAAAGATGCTGACTCAAGTTCTTAAATTTTTTAAAACAGAGGACTCCACTACTGTTGTTTGGGAGCCCACGAGGTGACAGGGTGGTATTCCAGGGCAGGGCTGGGGATTTGCCGTGCAGGTTCAGGCTCTCAGCTCTATCCCTGTGGGTCCCCACCCGTCCTCCCATCTCCACCACGAGCATCACCCAGAAAAGCATTTCTTCCCTGCACCCACAGCAGCTTTTATAAAACAAGCCGTGCTTCATTTAGTATTATTTTAACATAACTTTAAATCACCTGCTTTTTTTCCTCTTCTTTCTTCCCCCCCCCCATGCTTTTTCTGCCGAAGGAGTGGAAATGAGCTGCTGGTTGAGTGGAATCCTTTATGCTTTACCCAGAAAAACCTTTAAAAGCTGAGACAAGGCACATGCTGCAGCGGCCAGGGGAACAGAAGCTCATCTCTTCCTGGTGACCAGCTCCCTTGTACTGTCACGCTAACAGGAAGAAATATGCAGTCACCCTTGCTGCATACTCTGGCAGGGTTATTGTCAACTTATTATTTTTTGACTCAGAGCCAAAAACGAAGGGCATTTGCATCTTGCAATTTTGCTGTTTGCTTGTCTTGCTTATGTTGCTGGAAATGACCTACAAGGAGTCAACAGCAGGCAGCTAGGGCAACACAGGAGTGGAAAAGAGATGAAGCTGGGAAGTTCTTATCTCACCCTGAAAAAATCCCACAATATTTAGTTAGTGAGAAGAGAGCAATTAAAAAGCACACGGATGTTACATCTATAGATTTATTCTGATTTTTCAGGGGTTTGTGTCATAAGAGAGTGCATGTGGGATTTGGATTTTTTCCTGAAAAAAAAACCCAACAACCACACAGTTAAAATAAATATAGCAACCAGATGCTAGACCTGTACATGGAGATGACTCTCATCAACATCCATGCAGTCAATGCAGAAAAAAGGAACCACCTTGCTTATTTTCCTTTATCTTATACCCTGTCTTAACAAAACTGTTTTAGATCTTAAAGTCTGAGG
The DNA here is from genome assembly GCA_008694505.1 of Cyanoderma ruficeps. NCBI lineage: Eukaryota > Metazoa > Chordata > Aves > Passeriformes > Timaliidae > Cyanoderma > Cyanoderma ruficeps. The sequence goes on from VZDJ01000175.1 coordinate 6,642,558, forward strand.
ATACTTTATTGGAAGAATTTACCCATTAGATGTGATAATGAAACTCCACAAATATAATTTACTGTAAGTGGCACTGAATTATATAAATAGGAAAAGGTGAGGATTTTTGTGAAATACTGCTTGTCACAAAAAAAAAAAAAAAAAGGAGAGAAAAAAAAAGAGAATGCCTTAAGAATAATATCTTCTTAAAGACAGTTTTGCATAATTGCTCTGTACATCTGACAGGGCTGGAATGGAATATACTTTTTCTTTTAGGTGTCAAAGCTTCAGCATTGACTGAAAGAGTGGTGCACTCTGCAGTCTTTGGTGCAATGCCTGGTGCATTACCCTCACTCTGTGAGACACCTCCTCTCTGCTCATGAAATGGTTAATTTTCAAAGATAAGAAGAGTTGCTGTACAGCAATCAAATGGAAGCTAATGCACACCTAAGGCTGCAGGCAGCAGCTCTCTCTGAGCTGCTGGCATTGCACGAAGTGTGGGGGGGGAAAAAAAAAAGAAATAAAAGAAACCTGAATGTTAAACGTGTGAGGAAAATATTCTCCATCCACACACCTCTGCTAGAGTGAGAGTGAAACTTTACACACGTGTTGGTGTTGGCCCACAGACTTTCAGCAGGATTGTAGGCACCACAGCACCCACACAAAAAGGAGGGAAAAAAATCTGGCTTTGCAAGAGGGGGGCTCCTTCTCACCTGTCTCTTTCACAGGAACAATCCTATCAAAGTCCCTGGAGTTATTTTCCTGCGTGCAGGCAGAGGGACTTGATGGAGGAGGAGAGCAATGAGGACAGGCAGCCTGCAAATTATGTGGGTGCAGGACGTGTGGAGAGCCAGCCCCGAGGCCCTGCAGGACTGGGATGCTCTGAGGCACCGACACAGGGGCAGAACACCTTTAACTTCCTTTACTCCACTGGCTTCAGAGGCTCCAGGAAGGCAAAAGCACTGCAAACACTCACTGGGGGCTCTAACCCCCCGTTATCAGTAAATCTCTCCTTGAAATGTCTGATGTCATCAAAGGTCCCTTTCCAGGTCTCTGTGGTTGTCCCCTTGTGCCACGACCCAGCGAAAGCTGGTGACGCTTTGGTGACCTTTGTCTCAAGGTCACGGTTTTATGAACTTGGCAAATGTGTTTCTTATTCTCCTTCTTTTGAACACTTTTCTGGTGACAGCCCTGGAAGGCAGCCTTACACTGCAGCTGTCTTTTGGGATTCACCTAGAGGATTTTTCAGGCTGGGTTGCTTTTCCCAGGGTATAGAGCTGGTGCTGGATGGCGTCTTACCAGGTAACATTGTTGTGAGGCAGGTTCCATCCTCTGTTCCAGGTTTGAAAACAACTGGGAGCAGGAAGCAGTGAGAGGCTGCTAAACAAGGCTCTCACACCTAATTATCATCAGGCAAAATTAAATAAAAGAGAAATGTTTATGCAGTCGGTAATTACTGAGCACAACATTCGCGGAGCAGCTTGGGCAGGTCCCTCCGGCCAATGCAGAGGTTCCGTAGGAGAAACAGACAAAGTTTTTTGCTCTCTTCTTCTGTGAACGGTTCTCTGTGCCCTCCACTTTGTGATTATTTATTTCTGAGGTGAGTAATTATCAACAGTAGAGAGAAAGCTGCTGCAGTGTGAAGTGCGGTGAAGTTCTGAGGGGCGGGAGGGAGGCATGCATGGATGTGCCCTGCCAATGTCAGCCAACGCCACCTGCAGCTACAGGGGTTCTTCTAAAGACAGAGAGCCCAAAAATGGGGCAAAAATGAGGGAACACAGCGTGTTTCTCTCCTTTAGAGCCAATGGGAGGCTAAAATGCCTGCTCCACGCAAGGGGCAGGGATGCTGAAACATCCCAAAGGACTTTCTCTGCCCCTTAAGTTTACACTGAGTGTACACAGCCACAGCTGTCCTCAGAAGGGTCCCACCCCCCAGCTGGTGGAAGCACGGTCACACACAGGTCATTGTAACACACACCATCCCCAAGTGTCCCTTCCAAAAATAGCAAATCAGAGGAACAGCACCTTATCTGCCCACAGGCATGTTCCTGGGTGGCTCCCTGGGGAGGAGGCACCAGGACCAGCTTTGCAGGCAGCCCCCAGACACCCATCACTGACTCAGCAACTTCAGGCGGCAGAAAAAAAAATTATTCCAGGAGGTTAAATTGATTGCCAAGGAGGTCCAGCAAACCTGACAGCCTCCGAGAGGCTCGACTTAATTTAAGTTATTTCAAGGCAATTCCAGGAGGGCAAAGAGGAGAGCGGCACTGGGAGCCACCGACGGCCAGTCTGTTCTTAAAGAGCACAGCCGCATTTTCTGAGGTCATTCTCTTTTCTACTCCTTCTTCAAGGAATAAAATTTCTTGCAGAATGAAACCTTTTCCTTTTCTGGTTGTTTTGGGTTTTTTTTTTCCTTATTTTTAATGCCTGGGTGGCTGCCGAGGAGGGCAGGAACTGGCCCAGTGTCCAAGCTCTGAACCAGGGAAGCAGGGGCAGCGCTGGGTGACTGCATTCCAGGAGGCTCCGGCAGAGCCCACACGCAATTCCACAAGCACTACAATTAACTATTGCACTGTTGGGTGCCAAATAAATTACCTGAGTGGCTGCTCTGAGGCACTTAGCCTGTGGAGCAAGCAGATGATGTACTGTTCACCAGATATTTTCATAAGTAGGAGATAAGAGAGGCTGGAGGAGAGCAAATCAATGTCTTTTTTAGATCTATGGTGCTTGAAGCATCTGTCAATGGTGAAGAGTAAATATTTACTTTTCAACATAAAGTCCATATAATCACTTTTCTATCAGTCACTTACTGCTCCTGAGTGTTTCTTACTACAACGTTGATATTTGCATTAGCTACTTACCCTGCCTCTGAGATTCATACAGTTGTCAACTGCATTTAGACTTCAGCTGAAAATTCCCTGGTCCTGTACCACAGCTGCTGCAATTGCTAATGGCAATTGAAAAGAGAAAGTGGTGATATTTCCTACAGCAAATAGCAGGCAGAGATAAAGACAGAGCTATGGCATGAAGGTTATGATAATAGGCTCCCTTGTGCTTATTAAATTAGGGGTCCCACTGGATTCACAGTGTGCAGTTGTGGGCAGGACGTGGTGAGGAAAACTTAAACTTGGAGAAGGGAAATGTTATTAAGCCCGTTTCATTGCTGGGAGAACTGAGGCATGGAAGCTGAGAGTGACCTTGCTCAAGGTCAGAGGTAGAATTGTCTCAAAGATTGAGAAACTGGACCCAAGTCTAAAAGCTGGGGGATCTGCAAATTGCCACGGGACCCTTTCTGCTCCTTGTACACTCAGAACTGACAGGAAATAACCTGTGAAAATGCTTTCAGGTAGGTGGAGATGGAGAGAAGAAGCAACATTGTTTGACCTGAGCAATAACCAGGGTTCAGTCTGGCACACATGGGGAGGAGGCAGCCACGGCCAGAATCAGGCACAGCCAGGAGTGGACATTGTTTCAGCAAAGGGTCCACACTCAAAGACGCCCAAGGAATCAATTTAAAACCTTCAGAAACAGTCTAAAAACTCTGCAAAAAGCCTTGAACAGCAGCTCCCATCTCAACCATCGGAAATGGCTTTTCACACTTTGCAAGCAGAGGGAGAACCAAAGACTGCTGGGGCAACTGGAGGCAGCTGGGGCAGGACAGAGGCATGGGGTGCCCAGCTGGGTACCGTGTCTATGTGACACCACCTTCACACCCCTGTGGGGTTCATTCCCAGTGCTTTGGAATAGACAGAGCAAACCACGGGGTCTGCTGCATCTTCAGGACCAGACTGTGATTGTGTAAGGCCGTGGTGCAAGATGCATGATGCCCCCGGGCCTCAGGGCTTTCTCTTTTTTTCTCATTTTTTACAGCATGCAGAGGAGGTGAAGGTTTGCCTGAAGGGTGGGTGCTTGTGGGGAAACCTCAGCACAGCTCTGCCTTGCCCATTCCAGCTCCAGCAGCCAGAGAGCTCCCCCAGCATCACCCAAACAGCAGGGCTGGGAACCCAGAGGAAATGAACCCTGCCCATGCCTAAAGGGCAAGGTTAATCCTGAAACTTGTGAGAAAAACACCCTCAAAATCTCAGCCAAATAAATCAACACGGCTCATGGTTAAACAGGTCGCAACAATGAGCTGTGCTGGGACGTTAATCTCAGCCCACACCTCTCCCGGCCGTGCTCCTGTGTGCGGAACGCTGCGGGCCGGATTCTGGCCGAGTTACTCCTGCTCACTCCCACCTTGCTTTACAAGCACTAATTCAAGTTGATGGAGCTCTTCACACAAAAAGCTGCTTCTCAGTGTGCAGGTGGCGGGACGCGGCCGGCAGATCAGCATTTCGTGCCTGCCCGCTGCTTCCTCCTTCTCTCCGCTCTCTCCCCCCATCCTTCCCGCAGCGAGTGGTCAGCGTTCTCACCGCCCCGGCGTGTTGACATGCCAGAAATATCTCTGCTTCACTGCCTGTGCTCTTGGAAGTATTTTGCTGCTCTCTCACCTCTCCATGAGAGAGACACATTCATCTGTCAGCTTATCGGAGGAATTTCCAACAATCTGTGGCAATGCTACAAGTCTCAATCTTGCTGTAAGTACCTAAAGCCAATTAGCATACAAGATGTTTCCTTCTCACGTAGTGCACCACTGGCCTAAGAGCCTTTTTTTTTTTCCTGTACATCTGGATATTTTTTTCCCCTTTTNTTTTTTTTTTTTTTTTTCAGGGCTGATACGTGTTGAAGCACACAGCGGCATCCTCCCAGCATAGACGGGGAAATGGGAGAGGATCCAAACGGATCAGCGAGGACTCGTGTTCTCCTGATGAATCCCTCAGTCGCTCCGCGGGTGGCAGAGGGATGCGGGGAACCGGGGGGGATCCCGCTGCCCGGAAGGAGGCGGGGACCGGGAGATTCCCCTTCCCGGTGGCTGAGGGATGTGGAGGATCCCGCTCAGCCCGGAGCAGAGGGATGCGGGGGATTCCCGCCGCAGAGGGATGCGGGGGATGGAGGGGCTCTCACCGCCCGGAGCGTTCCGGCGGTGCGGGGAAGGGGGATGCCGCTGCCGGGCTCGGGGGGATGCGGGATGCCGGGGGAAGCGCTGCCGCTGCCCGGGGCCGGAGCGGCTGGAGCTGCTGTTTCCCACGAGTGCCCTCTCCTGGAAAAGGCTCCTCTCCACCCGCGCCCGCCCCGGACACAATGACGGAGGATGCCCAGGTTTAAGCGCGGTGAAGTTTCCCGTTTCCTCTTCCCCCTCCCCGTTCCCTCTGGCCCGTGCGCGCACGGCCCGGTGCCAGAAATCCTGCCGGTGGTACTTCTCTCCAGCCGAACCCTCACATTTATTTTGGGGCATAATTAATCCTTTTGGCGTGCCAGCTTTCTCCTGCCAGCGGAGCCCAAACGCTGTTTCGGAAGGGTTGTCCTTGCCCGTGTGCCGTCAGCTGGGTGATGGCCAGCAAACTTTGTCCTTGCTGTCAGACATCCAGCGCTCCCCGAGTATCCTAAAGGATGAGGGACACCTACGTGCCACATTCCTGGGTGTTTTATTTGGAACAGATCCATGCATTTCCCAAAGATTGGATTTAAAGGCTCAAAGCTGCTGCAGCAAAGCTGGCCCGCAGCCCTGCGGGGTGTTTCTCACAGCCCTGAGGATGTTTCTCATCCTCCTCTGAAAACGAAGCTCTGATATGGAGCGCTGCTCCTGGACTGGTTTCCATATGGATGAGGATTGGGATATCCTTTGCACCTCTTCCCTCTTAGAACCTCTCCCTTCCCACCTGTGTCACCAGTCAAAGCATTCCAGGACAGTGAATCTTTAAAAAAACCCTTTTCTTTCTTTGAAGCTGGGGCATAAGCACCTTTACCATGGTTCCATCAATAGTTATTCCTACAGGCAATTAAAGCACCCAGTGAACCAGTGGCTGCTGGGGAGACAAAGGTCCTTCCCACCACGACATCCCGGCAGATGAACCAGTTAAGAGGAACTCAGGCCAATTTATTTCTTGATAGATAATGATGCGAGTTCTCACCAGGGATCTGTAATTTCCCATTGATGAAAACCTGCCTTTTCTGATTTGCGGGGTTATCTGTCTTTCTCAACTCCGGGCTCTTGCCAAACTCGCAGGCAGCCCTGTGAAAGTGCTGCGTCCCACAAGAGCCATGTATTTTAATATGATGTAGTTTTCTTTGCCCTGAAACCAGGATCAGTTCTCCATGCTGACAATCCATAAAAGACCTAATGACCCATCTGAGGAACATTAACCAGCGCTGTGGCCATTCCAGGCAGAGTGTTTGTTTGTTTTTTGCTCCCCCCTGTTTGGGAGTGTAATTTCTGGAGAAGATCTTTGGGGGTGAGTTGGATCTTCAGAGATTTTTTTAGTGTTGAATAACTAAAAATCAGGCTGAAGGGTGGCTTAAGCTTTACGTTTAGAAGCCTTATTTATCAAGCCAAGCTTTGTTAAGAGCTGCAGTGGCCTCCAGCAGGGTCAGCAGTTTGCAACAGCCTCTACATACCCTAAAAAGTGAATTTTTCAGGCAGAAACACATTATTGCTTTTTGCCAAGATCTTGCCAAAGCGACTGCTAATTTAAAGGAATTTTTGTCTTCTCACTTAATTGTCTCTGCTCATAATTTAGTGCCTTATAAAAGAGAACTATTTACACCCTGCTGTATTTCATGATCTATAGTTAACATTCGTGTTTAGCTGGGAATTACGACCGTTTGGTCTGTGAGAAACGATTGGAAATATTTAAATGCCAAAGGAATCTCTTGAGGTCAGAGCCTTTCTGCACTGCTGGGTGTGGAGGTGGGACAGAGAGGATCTCCACCATCACCACTCCCGGTGCAGAGGGGAGGGCTGAGTTTGCAGGGGAAGGTTTGATCCTGGCCACCCCACCCGCAGCTGAGGTGGTTTCTGGACTCTGTTTTCCTGCCAGCTCATTTTTGGCTGCTGCCAAAGGGGTTTGCCATCGAAAAGGTTTCTCACTGGCAGCCTGACGTGGTGGTCAGGGTGTTGAAGCCCCACGTGTTCCAGCTGAGAACTGAGGAGGTCTCACNTTTTTTACCCTTGGAGTGCCCTAATTATACAGAGCATTGATTTTACAATGCATTCATGGATTGATTGTACTGCCATGCTCCTCCCACAGGAAACAGCTTGCACACAAGCACTTTTTGATCTCTCCAAAGTATTCCCTGAGGTGAATCAATGGCTCTTGCATCTTGTCTCTTGCTTTAGTCTAGGGGAAGCTTGAGATGTCTTGCTACTGAAATGAGCTTCAAGAAAAATATTGGAAGGCAGAAAAAGAGAAGGAAAATTATTCACTTCTTCCTGCCCGAAAAAGATTGTCTCATGTACAGCAAAATATGTTCTTGTTAGCATAATGTTCTCATCCAGCTCAGCCAACTGCAATCTTGGAGAACGCATGGGAACTTCCATATAATTATCTTTAATAAACTGGCCAAGATAAAAGTAATGATATCTTAAGACACATAGTGCATAATAAAATATATATCTGTATAAAAGCCTATCTATATCCATGAAATGACATGCTAAAATGAGGAGAAAGAGGCAATTTATGTGTTTTATGGCTTTGGCACCTCTGTAACAGAGATCTTGGATACAACACTATTAACCAGACCAAATTTTTTAAAAGAGACCATCTCTTTTAGCCTAAATGGAGGGAATTAGCTCCTGTTCCTAGTGATTCCCTGTGAGCAGGGTAATGGATTAGACTCAGATTCAGGCTGAAGGCTCTAATCCCTGGGTTTTAATGACTGTACCTGCCACCTGCCACAGCCACAGCCTTGTTCCAAACCCCAAATCCATGGAAATCCCCAGGAACGTCCAACCCTTTTTGCATCCAATGCAACCAGATTCAGGGGGGAAAAAAAAAAAAAAAAGTCTTGACCTTGAGAAATTCTTCCCAAATTACGGATTAATTCAGAATTAGCGCTGCGACTTTTGCTGGATATTAAGGGGGCGATTCCTGCTGCCAAAATCTTCCTCTACAGGGTTTGATTTCCTCGTAGGTTAATCCTGGCGAGTGCACTCCTGCCCATTAGGATGCTCAGTATTAATTTCAATCTGCACAGGGTTCATTTCAGCGGGCTCTGCTGAGAGCTCCGCTGATTGCAGTGCTTAATTACCGGCTGAATATCATCTCTTTAGCATGTGGTGGCATCGTGCCAGCCCCTGAGGGGTCTTGAGCCCTGAGTAGGACCCCAGAGCACTGAGGGATCCACATTCTGCCCCGGCACCACGGCCCCTGCCAAAACTGACCGTAAGTTTTGTGCTTCCCTTTACTCAGCAGTTTCCTGGTAGGATGGAGAGGAGGAGGCAGATTCCTCTTGTTCAGCAGCTCACCAGGGTCCAGCCCGGAGCTGGAGGATGCCAAATAGCAATTTTTAATCGGGGTCTGCCCAAGGTTACGGTGCTCTGCCCACCCCTCCCTGCCATGCTGCCTCCAAACCCTGCATTGCAGCACAATGTTGGGTTTCTCCATCAGTTTTCAGGAGCACGAACACCCACCCTTGGAGCACGGCTGTGCAGGTGTGTAGGTGCATGCAGAACGTGCTGTTATTTGTAATAGATATATATATATATATGCATATGAAATATAAAAGCGGGTTATTTCTTACTTGGCGTGCTGAAGGCTCTGATTGCTGGGTTGTATGAAATATTTAGATCATGCACAAGAGATAACTCACAAGATATAATGTCGATGTACAATGGGAAGCTAGTCTTTATTACCACAGGTGTAAATTTTCACACCTCTGTTATCAATTTTGCAATTATAACTGGGTTTCCCGGTAAAATAATTTACTGCTCACTACCATATAGGATGAAGAAAATGATCATTTATCCACCTTCAACTCAATTAAATATTCATCGCTCCCCAAAAAAAGGGGGAGAGAGGATTTAAATCACTTCCAAACTGTTCTCCAGGTTGTTTTTTTTTTTTAAAGAAGATGTCTGCCTTATAAAAAGCAGAGATTTGATGCAAAAAAAAAAGACAATAGAAGCCTAATACATCCAGGGATGCGGCACAGATTTGGCTCATCAGTCATTTGTGTTATGGGAGTCCAAAACAGTAATAAAATCAACACAAATCCAACTTCAGTATGAGAAGAGAGGCTGATTCTCGAGTCAGATGAAAGCAGCATCACTCCAGCTCTGATTAAAGCAAACGGGTTGTGCTGGTAGAGAGGAGACCATAACAAAGTTTGTTCTTGCTTGTGGTTTTCAGTGCTGAGCAAACATTGCTCATTTTTGCCTCCTTTGGTGACTTAATGTTTCATACAAGAAATTTGGGATTGCTTTGCAGGTAGAGAATTTTGGTGTTTGGGTGCAAAAAACCCCCCCTCGTCTAAATCGGCATTAATTCCTCAGGAGCTTCAGTCTCAGCACCTTTCTCCTCCTGTCCTGTTTTTCTCCTGCCCTGCCTCTGCCCTGACAAACCTTCCATCACTCAATCTGCGATTGTCTCGTGGCTCCAAACACGCTCCTGCTGTTGGCTAATTCTCAGCGAGGCTTTTATTCCAAAGGCTTCTCCAACAGCCTGATTATATAATAACAGCTTGCTCATTACCCCGAATATAAATAGTTGAAGTATCCCCCGAGAATGGACACAGCTGGTGGAACTTCCCATATTAGCACCGCATTAATATTTATGGCAGCGCTGTGTAAGTATGCAAAATATTGGCATCCCTCCATGCAAAAGTTTACACATCTGTCATTAATGACTCTGCCCCAACATCACAGGCAGGTCAGGGAGCGGCAGAGGGGAGCCTGAATCCCGCCTGAAATTCCGATGAGGCTGCTCCAGCGCTCACCCCGCATCGTTTTCTCTGTAGCTGAGTCACCCTTGGGTATCCGGGAGGGATGGGTGACAGTCCCCTCGTCTCAGCGGTGCCCCCCCGCCCTCCGTGGAGCCACCAGCTGATTTCCCGGGGTTTGTTTTGGCTTATGAAGTGAAATATTAAAGGACGTGATGAGAACCGGCTAATTGTACATATAACCTTTAAAACGTCTCGGACAGGATTCCAGCCTTCACCTCGGGCTATAAAGAGAAAGTAATGGGGCCATAAACACACATTTAAGTGTGCCTTTAAAGTTTAAGGAGAGTTTAATTGCGGGCGCTGGGGTGCCTGGGAGCAGACCCGAGCACAGGTAGTGTTTCCCCGGGAGACACTCGGCAAGGGCCGGGCTCAGCATCGAGCTCTGAGCCTTTGCCTGCCCCGAGGGGAATTGGTTTGTGCTAATAAATGTCCCAGCTGCAGGTCAGATTGTAAATGAAAGTGATATTTAATGGCCCAGATCTTCCACTGGTGTAAACCCGCCCCGTGTGCTGCTCGCACGGGCTCCGGCTTGGTTTAAATCCAGGTATCACTGACCTGTGGGCATGACTTTGGGAAGTCCTTTGGAGCCTGATGCTGCTTTATTACACTCCCAAGGACGGAGCAGTTGCAAGGAGCCAGTCCCTCCAGGTTCACAGCAGCCTGAGCAGATGCACAAGGACCCCTCAGTGTCTGCCTGCTCACCCCAAGGCAGGTCCCAGCACCCTGCACCCTGGGAAAAGGAAAATGGAAGAGAGGGAAGGGGAGCTTTATTTATTTTTTTCTTCTTGGTATGACTTTTAGTTGTGCAGCTCAAAACACAGACGAATTTTGTGGCCATCTGCAGAGCTGGTACAGTGCCCCAGGAGGGCTGTGCTGGGCAGCAGTGGGTGCCCTTGGGGATGTCACAGGCAGCAGGAGAGAGCTGTCCCCAGCCTTGTTAGAGCAGTGGGATTCAGCAAAGCATCAAGAAGCAGGAGCTGGGCAGGCTCAGTGACAGCTGCACACGTGATGGTGCAGAGCAGGGATCAGACAAGCTGCTGGTTTATTACTTTTATTTAATCTAGAAGCAGTTGTCATTGAGGGGGAGTAAAAGAAAGCGGGACAAAATCCAGAATGCTTTTAACAACGACTCATCCGTGAACGCCCTGGGGGCCCGGTTTGACTTTCCCAGCCTGTTTGCAGCCTGGGTGCAACAAACGCCCACTTGACAACCATCTGATGAACCCTGAGGCCCTGATAACCCTGAGTGACCCCTGCAGGGAGACATGCAGACATCAGTGAGTGTCTGATGGAGCTGCAGGAGGACCACCAGCTGAACTGCCCTCTCAGAGGCTGTGGTGTGCTCAGAGGACAGAGCACTCCAGCTGTGTTCCCAAGCTGGTGTCCCACCAAGCTGCTACAACTCCACAATGCAGCTCTGAGCTCAGCTCTGCCCTTCTGCAGTTCCTCAGGTGCTGTTGGGGGTTTGCTCTGCACCAAAATCTTCACATTTTTCAGAAGAATGGGTATCAACTGCACAGCAAGTGGAGGCCAGCTGGTGGTCTGTGAAGTCAGAGGAAGAGACATCATCCCTTAGTCAGTTCCATGTTCCCCTCAGAGGCAGCACTGACGGAGCGATGGACAGCCTGCTGCCAACTCTACAGACAGCACAGGGGGTCTGCACCTTGGCAACACGGGGGGACACCCACTGAACAGCAAATAGTCGGGGAGAATATCTCACAGGAAGGTGGAGGTTCAGCCTGTGCACTCACAGGCTGTGCCAAGGTCCCTCAAAGTGCAGGGTGATGCAGGTGACCCTGCGCTGGGATGGGGAGGTGACAGGCACCCAGCCCCAAGAACCTGCATCCTCTCCGGGGCTGTGTGTAAAATTAATTGATAAAGCATAATCGCTGTATCAATGCCTTTTTTAGAAAAGATAAAGTACACTTCAAAGCTAATTTAGGCCTGCAGACAAATGGCTTAAAGAAGAGCTACTGTACTGAAAAATGGCCGTGTCATTTTTTCCCCAAATCATAGTTTCAATGCACACAGCCTCAGCCTGACATTCTGAATTATGGCTTTTATTAAACATTAGTAATAGAGTGCACTTAAATCATGGTTTCCCTGTAAAAGAGAGATGTGTTCAACTCAGATCTGCACATTTTAATGCCATATTTCTTCCTTTTACTCTCCCCGCAAGATAAATTTACTTACTCCACAAAAATGTTTTGCTGAAAAGAATAATTCATCCTTCAGTGTCCATCTAATGCACCTTGTGAGTAATGTGAAACGATGCAAAAATTACAATGCACCAGCCATGTCTGGAATGCTTAGATGCCTCCGAGTTAGAGGTTATGCACACAGAGTATTGAAATTAGATTTAACAACTATCATCTTTTACAATGTTGCCTTGATGATTTTTTTTTCCCCTTTTATAGCTTTGATCAGATGCCTTCTGAATACATTGTCGGTAACAAACCTCACAGTCTGCTGCTCTGCAAGCCCTGCTCAGCTCTGAGCCAGGTTGCCAATAACTGTTTTTTTGGGTTTTTTTTTAAGTGAGAATATTTGTAGCCACAATTTGCTCTAGCAGGCGAAATTCAGATTGTGTTTTTAATCCACGAGTACAAAAATAGGTGATGGGATAACCAGACAGCTGTGGAAATAGCATCCTCCAGGTACCAGATTTTGCTGTGCTGAGCCCCCAGTCCTCGCAGGGTGAGGACAGACCTGTGCCCTCTGCAGCCTGGGAGGGCTCTGCATCCTCAGCACAGGGTGAATGGACCACGGGCTCCACCCCTGCACATGTCCCCAGCCCTGCCACCAACACCGGGCACAGCACCTCGTTCTAACTCCAATTCCTGGCCCAGCCCTCCTCTGTGGGTACACACAGGCTGAGCCAGCCCTGCAATGTGACCTCTGCTTAAAGGACAGCAACTGTACCATTGAATCAATGTCCCTCTGCCAGGAGCTCTGCATTGGAGCTGCATTGCAGTGTCAGCAGCAGGGCTGCTCCAGCTCCAGCTCTCACCTGAATGCACCGTGACCCACTGACACTTTGGGGAGTGTGGTGCCACTGCCCTGCACTGCTGCTGGAGGGGGACAATGGGTTTGGAGATTGCCAAGCACCTATAGGAACTGGGGGTGTGGGTTTGCTGAAAATCCGATGCTGCTAACTGACTGTGGAGTTTGACTAACAGGGAAAAGATGGTGTTTAGTAAGCACTGCAAATCTTTTGCTTTATTTATTGGTAGCAGGGTAAGGATATTAACTGATTGGTCCCCTAAGATTCTTCTAATGTTGGTAACAGAAGCAGTATTCCTCTCTTTTGTCAGTTCCGGGTCCCTGGGGTAGGAGCAAACACCATTCCCAGCAACCCTCCCTTGGGACTTCCCAGCCCTGGAACTCACACTAACACACCACAGGAATATTTATGATTTATAAAGGGATTTTTTTTGTATTGATACCTGGGACTCCCAGCAGGGTTATGATCCCATTATACACAGCCAATAGGAGAACCAGTCTTGTAGATGGTTTGCAAGAGAGCTATAAAAATGTGACTAAGAAAAGCAACTTCATCTATCCCACGCAGCAGTTTAGCAGGGAAATTTCTAATGGCACCTCTGTCAGCTCAGAGTCTCACAGATTCAGAGCCTCAGAAAAAAAAGTTTGTCTGAGTGAGCTGCTCTCAGATGAGTCCCAAAAGAGCACGTAAAGACTTCTGAATTTGACCTGCTGAACTGAAGTTGTTATTAAGACCTAAAATTATTGCTGTGCTATTGCTGTTTGGTGGATGACAACAGGAAAATTGCTGGACAATGGACATTGGCAGTGACTTTATCGATAGCTTGGTGACTTTGGCTGTCTTCACTATTATCCCTTCCACTGAACTTCAGTTCCATTCAAATTTCCTCTCAAAGAGCATAAATGCTTCCAAACTGAAGTGGAAAAACCTCCAGCACATTAGCTAATAGCACATCAGAGGAAGTGCCTGGCTGCGACTGTAACCTCAGTAGGCATCTTTACATGGGAGGACGTAAACTGTCTCTGAATTATTTATTGAACCAAAGTCATCAAATTGGACAATTAACCTTGAAAACTTAATTTAAGCACCATAAAAGAAACATCTCCTGAAAAACGTGTCCTTAATAAAAGGCAGAAGCACAAACTGTAGCAGGTTCTGCCATGGTCCGTTGCAGGAACTGGGAACTTCAGCGGATTTGTCCCTGAGGAGGGATTAGTGCTGGAGGTGACTTGGCAGAAACGCAGGAATTCGGAGAGCAGAGCAGAGCATCCCTGGAGCTCTCTCAGTGCTGCTCCAAAGGATGCTCATCCATCACCAGGGCTGCAGAGGGATCCTGGGCAGCCACAGGCTGTGTCTGCCCTGCCCAGCCCCAAATCCCACTGCTGTTCCCGAGTCCCTCATTTCCCTACAGGGACGGAGACAGCACAGGCACGCAGTGAAGTGATGGAGCTGGAGGCTGTCAGGTTTTTTCACCCCCTTCTCTAAAAGCATCAGATGAGTGGAGTTATTCCAAAGGATTTTGCCACACAAAGAGCCTGGAAATTCCTTGGGAGCGAAAGGCAGGTTCCCTCCTCAGTGCCCTCTGCTGTGACTGAGCTCCTGCTCCAGGCAGGAGTGTCTGCTGTGCTCTTCTGACACCACTAAATGAGGGAAGCTGCAGAAGGCTTCAGCAATTTATTCTGTTTAATTTCCTCCACAAAGGTGTTTTATCCTCCCTAATAAAAAGAGTGGAACTTGATCATTTCTAAAATATTGTCCCTTCTAAATCTTTATGGCTCAAAGTGGACTGAGATCATTAGAAGTTACTTTATGTGCAGCTCAATCAGCTCCAAAGGGCTATCTCAGTCACTCTGTGCTTGCTGAGAGCAGATCCCATTTCCCAGAGGCAAAAGGACAACACTTAATCACTTCCTCACTTGTTAGGTGTTTTAACAAGTTGTATTAAGCTTCATCAGTTGGAGCTTTCATGCCAGATTAAAAATGACAGTTCACTTCTCTGTTATTATAGGACATCATTTGTTTTCTTTTATTTTTGCTGGGCACTTGCATGCCACTGTAATTTCACACGAAAATATATGACTGATGTCACCCAGAAGTAATTAGGTTTTAAAAGCCTTGATTGCAATAGACACGGATGTTACGGCTTTATGGTGCCAGTGCTTTGCCATCCACTTTATGGCTGTTGATTCTGCAAGTATTTCATAGATCTGTCAATAGGAATAAGTTAGCTGATGTTGACTGAAACTATTAATCAGAAGGAAGAAAAATATACCTTTTTATTCCTGCTCTCAGACTTGATAGCTCAGTAAAAACCTCCCTACCCAGCTTTGCAACACTCCAGGGTTCCCTCACTGCTGAAATTAGAGAGGTGTAGGGAAATCCTGGGCTCCTTCAGATTTATAAACAAATTGCTCCAATACACTGTGTTGGAGAGACCTGTTCTTTGCCAGTGTATATGGATATTGTATTTTAGTGCCCAGGGAAGAACACCATGAATTGTTCTAGCCTTCCAATACTATTTTATAGGGATCCATCTGATTCCAGTGAGGGAGGGATGGAGCTGTTGCCTTCCTGCTGTGCTCTAGGCAGAAAGTGGGTCAGAGTCAAGAGCTCAGAGGGTTGCATTTACATCTCAAACCCCAGCTCTGGTAGTGTGGAATTAGACCACTCGTGTTAAAATTCATTTCTGTGGTCATGACAAATCAAGGAACCTTCTGGTTTGGTGACCAGCAGGGAAACAGAGCGGAATACAGGGAGGTGAGATCCTGGCACTGCTGCAGGTGAGTGCACAGCATCCCTTGACCCCAGTGGGATTGGGAATTTGCCCAGCCAGCTAAATGCTGATTTAGGTTTCAGAAAGGCTGCAAAGCTTGGGAAACCAGGGAGGATTATTTAAAAGAATTTGTGTGCAGCCCAGCAGTCTGAACCATTTCACAGTGATCAAAACCCCTCAGGCTTTTGTCATGAGAACCACAATAAAGAGTCCAGCTGCTGGTTTCACTTGTGACTTCAAGATCCTCATTTAAAAAAAAAGCCAATCCCTTTCCACGAAAGCAGAAATTACAGATATTTATTTTTAATGGGCCTTCCTTCTGATGTCACCTCAGTGATAAGGTGCTCCTGTGATGGCAGTGAAGGTCCCCTTGGGTAAGGCAGACCCAGACCATTCCCCCTGCTCACTCTGAGAGCCAGCCCCACGAAATGGCTGTGCTGGGACCTATCCCAGCACATAAGAATGTCACCTCTCCCTGGTCACATCAACCCTTGAATCAAATCTTGGTCGAATATCCCAGGTGGCAAGAATGGACTTTGCTGTGCCGAGAACAGTGAGTCCATTCCAGAACCGGGGACTTGATCCCACCCAGTTCACTCCAAAACATGTTGGCAACAGCTGCAAACCCCTTTGGTCCAGCAAAGTGTGGGAAAGTGGAGCTTTTCTCCCGATTGTTGTGTTATCCTTGATTTTTCAGAGCTGAAGCCATGTCCAGAGACTGACCACACCATCCCTGGGAGGCTCAGCCATCCAGGAGGCACCACGAAAATTGGCAGGTTCAGGTGCCAGCTCCTGTGCACTAAAGAAAGTAATGAGGAGACTTCTGTCTGCTTGTGTTTAATGGGAAAAGGATTTCTCCTGCACTGATGCCTTCATGAAGGGACCTCTGCCTGGGGTATTTGATGGTCCCAAGGATTTCATCATGCGGGGAAGGCATCTCCTGGCTTTCCACACAAAGTGCTGTGTCTGTCTTTCATCTGCCCTGCAGAATCTTCCGCTTGACTCCTGATTAAAATATGAGCTGCTTTACACTTTCCTTTTCCCTTTTTTTTTTTTTTCTCCCCCAGAAGAAAATTCTAGACAGCAAACACAGGAAGAAAAAAGGCTGAATTGCCAGCAGATAAGCCCAATTTCACTTGACCCCTGAGCTCTATCGGTCACTCCTAACAATGGGATGTACTCTTATCTCAGCACACCACTTAACACCCATTAATGCTTTGGGGAGTTAGTCCAGCTCTTTAAGATCCCCATGTAAGGATTTATTTCAAACACTGGGATGAGTGGGATGACTGCCTTTAGCAGCTGCAATCTGAAGTGCTGGTCTGTCCTGCTCAGTACTCTGTTCACTGTAAAGATTTAACCCAGTGGATTAAGGACCTGTAAGAAAAAAAAAAAAATAATAAAACACTTAGAGCAGATTTGCAGCTGGTTTGAGCTGGGAAAGCTCCTGCAGCACACGCTGGTACCAGTTCCCTTACTGCAGGAGGATTGGCATTGCTCCACAAATTAATTCATCCGGGTTCGGTGCCTGATGGTTGTGTTGACTTACATGAGAGGAAAGTCTGGTTCCTCACAAGTCCTGAAAACAGTCCTGACTGTGGATGCAAATTCTGCAAGTTTTTATTGGATTTTTTAATTGAATTTGGAGTTTCTCTGGGTTGTCTCCATTTCTTTTCATTGTGCAGGAATGGCATAAAAATTCAGGTTGCGCTAAAAATGAAAACTTATAGTTATTATATCTAATTATCCTGAAATAATTTTAAATCAGGTTAAACCAAACATTGCTACAAACTTTGCTCTGTTCAGAAATTTCCAAGGAGAGTTGAGACGGATGCACAGGTTTTTCAACCTCATAAAAGTTTGTTTGCCACTGCTGGGCAGAATTAAGGACTTCAGTGCAAGTCTGAAATTTTGACTTTATAATAGAAACAAAATTAAATAGACATATAAAATGGAGCAGGCTTCCCATATCCCTCGTTACAGTGATTCCAGCCACGATTTGGGTCAATACAACTGCCTTCAACAGACCCTTCTCGAGGAAAGATGGGCATCAGCTGAGAGCTCCAGTGCTGCTGGAGAAGGGTTCCCAGACTGACAGCAAAATTTGCTAAATCCTTGTGGGGGAATGGCAGAAAACTTGGCTTGGACCACTGAAAAGAAAAAAATTACACAGTGAAAATAAAAATTATCATTAAAATTTTTCTTAGTGATTGGGCTGGTGTAGAAGAGCCTGAAAATTTCAGGAATTTCTGAAATCTCTACTCCCTCTGAATCTGTCTCAGCTGACTCTGTCCCAGACACTGGTCCCAGTCAAAATTTGGAACAACCTCCTTTACATTTCCAACTGGTCTTACATTTCTCATGGATTTCGACTGAATGCAATATCTGACTTCAGCAAAGTGTGTTTTCTTTCTAAAACGCTTTTAGCCCTGATTCATAACTGGTAGGAAAAAATAATCTATGGAATGAAATATGCCGAGGGTTTTAAGCAAATATTTAGGCAAAAAAGCAGCTGGTAAATCTCTAATGAATGGCTGGATGTGGAGCTAAGACATAATTCATGGCCTGCCAGCCAGAAGGGCCTAATCCATCTCCCCTGCTCCTAACTCCTCATGACATCCTGGGATCTGGGGCTGCACTGAGCACCCAAGGCAGGCAGCAGGATAGGAGGTGCTTCCACAGCCCTTTCCCTGTCAGTGCTGGGCTCTGCAGCCAGAGGATTGTTGTCCAGGATTATTTTCCCTGGTTCAGCTTCTCCTGCCCTGGTTTTAAGGACAGGCTGTTGTATGGGGGGGACTCAGGGGACAGAGGTTTGGAAGGACAAAGTGATCACCCTTGGCAGATGCCGTCACTGCTACCCCCACCCATGCACTCCCATTCCTCTCCATGCACAAGAGCGTAATAAAATCCCACATATCCTATAAAGAATCCCATTTTCCCTATAACTTCAGTAACACTTTAAAATAATGGGACATTGATACTGCATTACAAAGCAATTCCCCTGGATGGATCCATGGCACGGTCCTTATCAAGTGAGTTCAAGGTGATTTATGTTATCGTGGTGATTTTGCATCTTGTTTATTACCTTCTAGAGATCACTTTGCAGTGATTTTTAAGGTGGCATGGAAATTACCACCTGGACTGTCTTCTAAATCAATGAAGCCTTTTCCTGCCCGACAATAAAGCTCTCTTATGGTTTTCAATGAGCAGATATTAGCTAATGCTTAATTACTGTGGAGGGGCCGGTACTAAGCACAGGAGAGTCAACAGCATTAATAAAACTCTGAGAGTAAAAATAAATCAGGAGGTACAACAAGGGGGACATTAAGGGGTGAAATGTTCACGTCTGGCCTTGCCTTGAGGAGACACCAGGGTCTCACTGTGACATCTCAACCCTTTGGTGTTTCATGGACACCTTTCTCCTGTGAAGATGTTGTTGACCCAGCCCGTTGTTGCCAAAAATCCCTCAGTGCCTGAAATGCTGTCCTTACAACAGAGCTGGGATTCTCTTCTTTGATTCCTGACACAATTTCCCACTGATTTGGAAGGATCAATCTGCAATGGGTGCTGGAAGTTTCATATAAATGCATCGGAGGTGACAACCAGGGCAGGCCTGTGATGGGACAGGTCCTGGCCATCCTCAGCTTTTTGTTCCAACAGCAGGAGGGGGAGACAAAAACCACACTGCTCCCTCCATCCCTGCTTGTGCAATGGCCCACCAGCATCCAAACCCTCTCTCCTCCGTGGAAATCAGTCGCCACCTCCTCTGCTTCACTGCAGACCAAAAAAAATTATATCTGTGGTGTCCAGTATTCCACAAATCACAGCTGGTCCTTTCAGAGGATCCCCAAAAGCTCAATGCTATCATCTTTCTCCCCACTTTCTCAAAAGGAGGCTTTAAAGAAACATGTTTTCCAAATTTTCCCAGCTAAAGGATGCAATTTAATATGAGACTGGGGATGAGGATGACTTGTTTTGTCACAGGACTCTTGGAAACGTTGTTGGCTAATGGTTTGGGCACAAGTAAATAGAAGGAAAAAGATGAACAGGTGTGATACAGAAAAATTTCCCCACACCTGGGTAAAAAACCCCAGATTTTGGGCACAGGAGTAGAAGCACAGGCTGGTCACTGCAGGCTCTGCCTTTTATTGGCAGAGTCAATCCCCCGAGCCACTGCCAGCCTGCAGATCCTTTTGGACATCATCCTCTGCAGCAATGCATAACCAAAGATGAATTACAACAGAAGGGTTGAGGTTTTTTTTACCAAAACATGCTGAACTTACAAAAAAAATCCAGCACTAGCAATAAATTCTCAGCATAATCTTAAGAACAGGATGTTTAAATGTGACCAATGCTCCACAAAGAGCATCTTCTAACTCTTGTCTGACACCCATGTTGCTTCCACTTCTGAGCAGCTTTATTTTCATTCCCCAGAGGAGTTGCATATAAAATAGATCATTTTAGCGTTACTCCATAATGCCTTCTTATAACTGATACATTGTGTAAATAAAACAGAGCATTAATAAAAATGGTTGGTGTCTATCTCCGGCTCTAATTTGAATACTTACAGGTAGGAAAAAAAAAAACCAAAAAAACCCAAACCTGCTGGAGGTGATGCTAACAAATTTCACAAACAAGACACTGAGAAAATGTGAGCACTCCAGGAGAAGGTGGCCACACGGCCAATAAATCCTCTTCCTTAAGCCAACTAGTTATTGTCTATAATGTTCATAAAACTCTTTGCACAGAAGACCCTCCGTGATGAAATAAACCATCAATCTCTGCTGCATTACTATTCATTTTCCGTGTGTGCTGAGAGCAAATGTCATTCAAGGCATTACAGTTCTCTCAAACTATATTAAAATACATAGTCTGATGTTACATCTTTTCAAGCCTCTCTGTTCATAAATTGTCACCGCTGATTGGAACATAAAACATATTTTATAACGCCATAAAGCCCCAGAAGATACAAGATCACTCATGTTTGTCTTTATGGCTCAATGTGTAGGACATCGAGATGCTAAAGCATTGTGTATTTCATAACAGCAACGGCCAGGGCCCTGTGGAGAGGAAGTCTTAGACATTTCCATAAAACATTATTACCTTATTCCTTGATGACTGAAGCACCTCTGTGCACAGAGCCTGAGCCCTTAACTTATGGATTGTAAACGGATGAGTTTTCCCCATAAATCAGCTTTGTTTAGGAGCAGAGTTATCCTGCCCAACACTTAGCTTTGAATGTTATCTCCAGGTGTCAGAGTAATGATGACTTTTTTCATTCCTCCATTTTTCTTTTCTACCTGATACAGCTAAGAAAACTTCCTTTTTAGAGATAAGTCTCCTGAGCAGTTGGTGAGATATTTCAACATATTAGGAAATGAGATCAACTTCTCAGTGATGTTCCGTGGCTCCATCAGACCTGCTATTTCTGGATCCTCTTTGGGGAGCAATGGCTATCACCTTCCAATGCACCGAGATGCTTCTGTGTGGAAGGAAAGTCCCTGCCACCATCTCCTGCAATCCCTGCCCTTATGTACCCCCAGGCTTCAATTCAAACCTTTTAGACCCTGTTTACTCCACTAGAGCAGTGCCAGGATGTCCCATCACTGAGCCCTGTGCTGCCACCATCACAACCAGTCCCCAGACAGAACAGGGTGGGGGGAAATTCTGCCTTTGGACTTGAGCAGCACCTGATGGATTCAGAGACAATACTGCAGGGAGATGGATGCTGAATCTCAGGTGTCTGTCCATCCCCAAAGCAGCTGAAGGTGGCATTTTGGGTGGGAAAAAAGAGAAATAACAACAACAACAACAACAACAACAACAACAATAATAATAATAGTAAGGGATGAATGCTGCTGGCTGGCAAACAGACTTATTTGTCAAGAGAGTTGACAAACCCTTACAGTCTCCAGATATCCAATCTCTCCATATGAGAGCAGGGACACAACCTCATTCTGCTCTCAGGAAAAGGCCCATGAGGTGATAGAGGCCCCAAAACTCCATAATATCTGAACCTTGACACTGGCAGGCATAGCCACAACCTGCTCTGGCTCCAGCATCCCAGACAGATTTGTGTGAGGATCCCAGCAGCTCTGATGATCCAGCAGGACACATCCATCTCATGTGCCGCAGAGCTAAAGCCTTGGTATTCCAGTGGTTTCCTCTCTGCAGAAAGCTGTGCAGTATTTCCACCCCTTTAAAGGTCTATAAGAGGTTTCATCAAAGCCAGGTATAGTTTATATTGCAGATGGCTGCTGACATGATATAATCCACACTAACAGGCAGGCTGTTAAAGGTCAGAGTCTCACTTCACTTCTGTTATTAGCTTTGATGTTGGGAAGATGCTGAATTCCCTCCGTGTCTTTTTCTTTCAGAGGGAGAAAAGACACTGTTTACTGTCAGGCTCTTCATCAACATAATTGGTGGCTTCTCTGGAATCGCCCCTTTGCTCTAAAAAGCGCCGTAAATCAGCTGGAGGAAGCCTGGTCTTTGAAAAACCCTCGAGCGGAAGAGGAACGTGAGCAGCAGCTTGCAGGATCGGCTCCATGTCCGTGCCAGATGTGTGCAGCAGGCAGGGCAGGCTGGAGCCTTCCTCATCCTGCATCCCTAAGCCTGCAAAACTGGTCACAGCTTTAAGACACGAGCGTACCAGAGCCCTGGAAACTTTGGGGAGCCCCCTCCCAGGAGTTGGAATCTTCAGCTCCGTGTGCTGCTTCCATGCCCAGCGGGGATGCTGCTCCCAGCATGTGCGTGCCAGGTTGTGGAGTGGCTGCTCCACACAGCCCCTGCTTGCTCCAGAGCCTCAGAGGTCCCTGAGGGAGCAGAGATCATTCCCGGCCATCCAGGCTGGGCAGCCAGACCTGCAGCACTAAAGCACGCCAGAAAATATTCCTGGGAGCAGTCTGAGAGAAGTGAGGTGCAGTAAAGTGTTTCAGGGGTTGGAGGCCGCTGTCCTCGCAGCCCACGCAGGGCTGCATCCTTTCCAGCCTCCCCATCCCACCCCTTGGATCCCACTCAGCAGAATGGAGACAGCAGAATGGGAATCCTCGGCCCTGCCTGCCATCCCCTTTCTAAACAGGACCCCACAGGCAGCTTTTATAGCTAAATCCCTTATTCAGGAATAATACTGACATTACTCCAGCTTCCAGCTCGCCGGAAAAAACTTCTCATCTAATCTCAAGCAAGAGACATTATGCCCATCACCGGGTCTTTCGAAGGTCCCTGCTGACCTTGAGCTCTGCCCTGTGCGGACCCCAAAACCCTTCCCGTGCCGGGCAGGGCCGAGGGAGGCGGCGCGGCCGGGCTGGTGCCGCGCTGGGCTCTTTGATCTCAGCAATGGTGAGGCTCTGCCTGAAGATGGCACTACAGAATGGCTGGGCCGAGCGTGCGGTTAATCCGGCACTGACCAGCCGACAATCCCGGCTCCTATTCCCCATAAAACGCGTGTCCATCTGCCGTCCCCTGCCGGGCTGGGGGCTGCTGGGGGCAAGGACGGCAGAGGTCACTGTGTGCCCGACAGACGCAAACCCCAAATCCTCAGGAGAAACCTGAATTCTCCACGTTCCCTGCAAAATTCCAGCTTCTCAAAGCAAAATCGAGCTCTTGCTTTTCGTGTTCATGACTTTCATCCGTCTTGCCCCTGACTTGGTGAAACTGCAGCAGCAATTTTAGTTTCCCCCCCATAAATGGCACCGCAGAAGCTCACGGGAGGCAGCTGCAGCGCTGAATGATCTCAAACCCTCTCATTTCACGATGGGATGGTTATTCCCACTCTTCTCCTTCCCTATCCCGTGCTTGTAGGTCCATTAAAACAAGCCACAACAGGAAGGAGTTAGCGAAGTACCCAGCCTCGCACAGAGAATCCTCTCCTTCCCGCTGTACTGGACCAGGAACTGCAGCTCCCAAATAATCTAAACCCCCAGGAATTAATGCCAAAAAATCCCCACAGCCCCGAGGATGCCCAGGCGGAGATGTTTCAAAAGCACTTTCCTGAGGGTGTCCAGCAGAGTCCATGGGCAGCCAGGGGGGGATTCCTGGGCCAAGGGCCAGGATGCAACAGGGAGGGAATGGGGAAAAGTCAGATATTAATTGATCTTTATCTACGAGGGGCCCGGCGGAGCAGCGTGCCCGGGCTCGGGGCAGCGCCCGGCCAGTGCCGCTGGGCTGGTGGCGAGTGAGAGAGGCGAGAGCGCTCCGCGTTATCACCGGCCACCGCCGGTACCGGGTCACACCCGCCCGCGCCTTTGTGTCCAGGCAGGGCAGACAAAGGGCTCGGCCAGGCCCTGGGTGGGGGTTATGGCCAGGGAAAGACACGGCTTGCTTAAATCCAGACCGGGAAGCCGGGCTGATGGAGGTGGCCAGGGGAAGGATGCTCGCCCCAGGAAGTCACCCCCAGTCCTCTTGCATGAAGACTCCCATTGCAGGCAGGACAAGCAGGCAGGAGCCCGGCCTGCCAGGCTCAGCTCGACATCAGTTCACTGGAGAGGGAGAAGAATTGATCAGATAAGCCACAATTCTGAATGTGAACCTGAGAAGCCACAGCACAAAACAAAACCATCTCACTGTCTGTTACCAGCACTTTTCTGACCACTAGGAAGGGCTCAGGAGAATCTGAGTCCCAGTCCAGGACTGGCTGTGGCTGCTGTCCTTCAGCTGCTGTCACCTCCATGCTGCAGGATGACCGTGGACTCACGTGTGGGGAGCTGGGTGCAGCGCTGTTCCTCCCCTCTGCAGCCTGTGCAGAAACATCCCTGAAGTTTAAACAGATAGTTCTGATGCATTATGTGAAAAAAGACATTTTTACGACAAGAATAATGGATCGTGATGGGGTTTAATGTTATTGCAAGCCCGTACACATGGTCTTCCCAAAGAAAAGAGCATGTGAGGTATTGCCAGAGGACTCCCCAAAGAGGATAAGATATGAAAGGAGAGGATAAACCGCTGTGCCAAGTATCCATATGGCAGCACAACATTTGTGTTGGAAGCAGAGACAAGCCACAAAGTTCAAAGCTCCAGGCAGAGCTGCTCCAGAGTTCAAGGTCCCTCCCGTGTGATGACATGGTTTTGTTGGCTATTGCTGCTAACCCTGCCATGGGCAGCTTGGTTGCATGTGCTCAGCAGGGCTGGGATTACCTTCCAGTCGGACCCACAACTGAGTTATAAAGTCCATATTTGAGCCGCTCCAGCATTTTAGCTCATCACGGTTTCTAAGCCATTTCTGCACGAGACGTGGACAAAGTTAAAGGTGCCACAATGAGGAGTGGGGCTGCCAGCCTGTGGGGGTCTGAATTCCTTGCTTTCCCTAAATCATGTCATCTGCCTGAGCATCCTTCACCAGCTTCCTAACATTTCCCATCCATCTCGGGCCGTTGCAAACCCTTTGGATCTCCCTTTTGTTTACAATGAGTAATGGGCAGGAGTTAACAGCGGTTCCAGAGGAAAAGGTCAGTGTAGTTCAAGCAGCATTAGGAAGAAACTCTCAGCCCGGCTTTGATCTGCAGGGGATTTAAGCGGTCAATGAGGCAGCGGGGAGCAGCAGCGTCGCCCAGATGCCCTCTCGGTGGAGCTGCTCCCAAGGCTCCAATCGCGGTCCCAGCCCCTCCAGGATGCAATTCCTACCAGTCCCTCGGGGTTTATGGCCGGGGGAGGGCGTGAGTCACCGGGCCCGTGTCTGGCGGTGCCATGCACGGCTCCCCGGCCGCCGCCGCAGCCTCCCCGCGTGTTTGCGATTGCTGAGGCAGACTGTTTGCTCCTGCCACGTCCAAGGCAATCCACTAAAAGTTTACAAAGGGCTAGAGCTCAATCGTGAGCTTGTGAAAACACCGGTCCGGGCTCCCCGGCTCAGCGGTTCAAAGTCTGAAGTGTGCCCCGTCGATTTACACACGTATTTATTTTACAGCTGAATGGGAGTCGTTTGACCGAGATTGACCTTCCAAGAAAATGGGGTGAAAGCCCTTGAGCTGGAGAGAGAGGGTGGGACTTCTGATTTTAACCTTCAAATGTGTTGGGCTGATGGGTCCTGCCCAAGTACAGCCAATTAATGTGGCAGGATGAGGCAGGATGGTGTGCTGGAGCAGGGCTGGATGTGCTGCAGTCCCATTGCCCAGGGTGACACTGGGTCAGATACCCAGTGGCTCAGCTGGAACAAGATTTTAAGAAGCATTTCCATCTCCTCAGGATGGAAAGACCACAACCCACAGTCCCAAGAAGGGACTTTTTTTAAACACCGTATCAGCATAACCCCTCATGTTCATATCGTCTGAAACAACTAACACCCGGTATGGATGCTCATTCCATGGCATTTTCCTGGCTTGGAAATCCACTTTTGAAGTAAAATCAGCTAAATTTGAAAA
>VZDJ01000175.1:6668494-6971668 GCA_008694505.1 Cyanoderma ruficeps
ACAAAAAAAACCCCAAAACAAAGGTGCTGTCATCATAATAGAGCTGGTTTTGTGCAACTTTGGCAGAAAAATTGCATGAGCTCACCCACCATGAGCAGCCACGTTTGCTGTGGACAAAAGGACTGCCCCATCCATGGAGTCTCCAATGCTTTAAGTGTCATTTCAGCCCACAGTGTGGGCACCAGGGCTGTAATGGAAAACCCTATTATCGCTCAGTGATTTCCTCCCCACCCTTCTGTCTGTGTGTCCCTCCCAGTGCTCACCTTCCACCTTCTCCTTGCCCGTGCACAAGCCCTGTCCTCAGCCACATTTGATGGCCACAATTTCTCCTCTAAGTCCACGCCTGTTCTCAACCCACCATCTCAGATGAACACCTCTTCCTTGCTCAGTCTCCTTCCCATTTCTTTCTCTCCTTGCTTGGCCTCTACCAGCAGGATGCGTTTGGAGGGGCTTTTACTGAGTAAGCCCCATAAATGATGTTGCTCAGTATCATACACATCTCCCGCTGGTTCCCCAGCAGGTTTCCAGATTAGAAGGGGAGGAAAATACTGCAAAGAAATCAAAAGAAACCAGATGTTCAGGGGATTGATTATTCCTGCATGATCCTTTGGATAAATAAAGTGTTTGGAAAGTCCTGAAAACGTATTTTGATGCTGGGAACTAATTTACAAAAAGCAATGGGCAGGGAGAGGTATAGGTTCAGGTTTCCCAGATGGCAGGAGATGATGTTAGGTTAGGTTTTCTTGGAGTCAGAGCAGTGCAGAGGGTATGGTGTGTACCCACCACCCTGAGGGCTGTGAGGTTTCCATGAGTGCCTCCAGCTGAATCGTTTTTGGGATGGGTTGAAAGCAGGAACAGGCAGCAGCTCTTGCATTTTCCATAGGGTGCCATACGAAGGACAGCTGCAGCCTGAGCAGAGCCTTGCTGCATCCTCCCCTAATCCACTCACACCCTCTCGATCTGGTTCAGATGAGTCGGTGGTTTTCTCCCCAGCCCCAAGCAGGGATGCACATGTTCCTGGGTGAGGGGGAAGCCTTGGAAAGGGGGTCACGAAAGGATACGGGCGGGGGAAACCACTCCTCGGGCAAAATGCAGGGCTGAGCACCCACCCGGAGCTCACATGGGGCGGCTCAGCAGGAGAGGAGCAGCCACGCTGCCGGCAGCTGCCTGACACGGCTCCTCCTCCCTCCAGAGGCAGCCCAGGGATGGAGGGGAGCAAGGAGCAGGCAGACCCCGAGGTCACCCCTTGTGCCCTGCCCAACTGCCCCCCATCATCCCCCCCCAAGGGCTGGGGGTCCCTGGGCTGGAGCCAGCTGGGGTGGCCATGGGTGGATGCAATCCTGGGAGAGGCAGGACAGTCCCCTGCCCTCCCACAGCACACACGGCAGTGTGCACAGGGGGTCTAAAGGCAGCAGGATCAGAGATCCAAGGACACGGGGTTGCTGGAGGAGATAAGCTCTGGAAAAGGTCGTTAGCCAGAGAGGTCGGTATTTATCTGGACATGCAAAAAAACTATAGGGAATATGCTGTTAAGTGACAAGGTAAATATTTCAAGTGGTGTTTCCATTAACTCCACGCTGCCTTTACAGATTTTTCTCGGTTCTGCTCTCAGACTCAAAGTTGCCTTCGGTGACTTTTCGGTTCTTATCTCAATTCTAAATGTTGAACTCCTTGAGTCAACTGATTCTAATAATTTAGAGTGTTGTTTCAGTGATTTATCAGAGCAATACGAGCCAAAATGAGGGATTATTTGTGAAAGTTTGTTTGAAGCACTTACAGGAAAAAACCATTTCTGAAAACATGAATGAGATTATTTTTTAGGGGGGAAAAAAAGGCATATGTAATCTTCAGGAGCTGAAATGAAAGTGTGTAATTTTTCTGAAGGGGTTTGACAGTCAAAAGCTCTGAAATGAACAACCTTCTGGCCCCCCAGCAGTATTCCTGCAAATCTTTCTAAGCTGCTAATAAGTGTTAGCATTTCTATTATATTTACCATTGTGCAAAATGCATTTCTGCCATCAATACCTTCATTTATATGAGCCTTTTTGTTGTGCTTTCATTGTTGATATATCCATAGGTATTTATTATCACTTGTTTATTTAAAATCACTTTGCTATGTCACCTTTATATTTCTTGGCTGCATTCAAAATACATATTTAAATAGTCTGAATCTCCGAGAGGAACGATATTAATGATAAAACACTCTGTATTCACTCATGTCTCTCCCAGTGAGTTCTTCTGCACAATTTGATAATCTCTTTTATGCTGCCTCGCCCTCTTCTGCTAAGACTTCAATTTCTCTTGTATTGTGCAGGGTATAAATACCACAAAGGAGATATTGATATTATTTCTTTATAGGCCACCTCACACACCTCACATCTACAGCTCAGGTCCTGAGCTTCTCCTATGGCGCAACGAAGAGAAATGCCAGGTATTTTTAGGCCAAAATTCCCATCTGACTTTATAACAGAGATATTTCTGTTCTGCAATATTTGCTTTTAATGATAACGACTCCAGCTCTGATGATAAAACCCCACATCTTGCAACAAGTATTTCTCTTCTTTTTTTTCTTTTTTTTTTTTTTCTTTNTCAGGCATTCGAAGGTGTCGAGAAGGGGGAGGTCCTGAGGCAGAGTTCATGGGGTTGAGACAGAGTGAGGGGCCCTTCTCCCTGGTCCCAGGGGAGGTGCTGGGGTTCTTCCACAACACTGGGGAGTCCTGCCTCCAGTTTGGGCAGGAATTTGCTGCAGAGTCCAGCCTTGTGCCCCACAGGCTGGCTCTCACCCAGCCTCACCCCATGAGTGCAGCCAGATGCCCACTGAGATCCAGGATTAGTGGCTTCTGCCAGAATGTTGTGACCCAGTAGGGTTTTTTTAGCTTAAAATACCCCCCAAAGAGGGGTGAGTGTTTGGGAGAGGCTGCAGGATGCCAGTAACACACACGTGGGTGGGGAAGGTGCAAACAGGGACATAGACCAAGCAGAGATGTTTAATACTTTCTTCACTTAGGTCTCCAACACCAGTTACAGGCTCTGGGAGTCCCAAAGGCATGAGCTGGAGGACCATGACTGTGAGGATGATGGACTCCCAGGTGACTCTGAGCTTCCTTCTCCAGCTGGATCCCAATGTCTCTGTGCCCTGGTGGGATTCATCCTAGAACACAAGAGCTGCCTGGTGTCACTGTGAGACACATCGGGAGCAAGCAGCTTCCCAAACCATTCCCAGCTTGCCAAACCATTCCCAGCTTCTCAAACCATCCCCAGCTTCCCAAACCATCCCCAGCTTCCCAAACCTTCCCCAGCTTCCCAAACCTTCCCCAGCTTCCCAAACCTTCCCCAGCTTCCCAAACCTTCCCCAGCTTCCCAAACCTTCCCCAGCTTCCCAAACCTTCCCCAGCTTCCCAAACCATCCCCAGGTGCTGCACAGTGAACGCACTGAAATCCCCCAAGCCTGGGGCAGTCCCACCGTGCTCCTGTCCCGCCGTGTCCCCAGGGCCAGCACGGGGACCCCTCCAGCCTGGCAGCGTGACCTGTCAGGAGCAGGGTCAGCCTCAGGTCAGCCTCGCAGAGAGAAAACAGCGACCGCCTCCCGCTTATCAGCGCTCGGGGCGGCGCAGGGACGGCCGCGGGGTGGGAGCAGGGGAAGGGCCGCGGGGACGGCCCGAGGGGCACCCCTGGGTGACCACCCAGCAGCTCTGATGGGGCAACGGGAGCTCCAGGCAGGTTAACCCCGTTTGGTGCCCAGCTCCCACATCCCTACAGCTCTGACGTAAAGCCAACACACCCCGAGCAAAGGCAAGTTTGCCCCACCCAGAAAAAGGTGCTTTTCCAGCCAGAATTATGTGCATTTTCATGCCTGACCCTGGAGAGAGCGAAGCTTTGCTGAGGCACAGGATAACCCTATAGAAGGCTCTGAATCCTGCCCGTCTTTATTCTCGTGCACCTTGCAACCTGCAGCTATTTATATATTCAAGGATCAAAAGAACAAAGCGTTTGATCATGTGCTTAACATCAAGGCCACCAGTAGCTTCACTGACACTGAAGAAATTATTCCCACGTGGAGCACCAAGTCACAGCCTGCTGCGTTGGGATCCAGACAGGGCCCTTCTGCAGCCCTGCTCAGAGACATTTTGGGACAAGTGGGCACGATTTCAGCAGAAACAGCCCCATCTCTGAGAAGCAGCCTGGGGTTTGTAGAAACCTCAGTATCATCCAGGATGGGGTAAAGCAGCTGTCTAAAACGAATGCAACACTCAGTGTTTTGGAGGGTTTCTCCTTTTCCCTGGTTTCTGGTGAACTGTCTCCATTTCACTCGCCTTTGTAAGAGGCTGTTTCAGTTCTGCACCTTCCCTAGTGCCTGTGCTGCTCCATCTCTCTCTTTTTTCCTTTAGCCCCGCTGATCCAATCTGGGAATAAAAACAGAGGGAAACAGATGGTCCATTGTACACTCTGCTCCTGCCTGCACCGGCTCCCAACAACCCGGTGCTGAGGCCAGGTCTTGCCTCTTATTTTCCACGTTTCAGGTTAAATGCACGTGCTGAGAGGAATGTGGGCAGGACAGCTCATGTTTCTGAGGGGGGAGCACCTCAGTCACCCCCTGCTTTGGGATGGTTTCTCTGCTAGAGGTGAAGAAATTGGGTGGGAGACGATCCCTGGGGCAGGGATGGGTGTCCTTGAGCCAGGAGCCCCTGGGGTGCCTGCAGGTGACCTTTTGGTCAGCCCTATTAATCACTGAGTGACATCTCAGCTGCCGCAGCAGTTGGAAAATTCTCAACTATGATTTTTGATATCAATGGATGATGTCTATCACCAAAAAAAAAAGGGTAATTTTTACACCTGCAAAGAACC
Organism: Cyanoderma ruficeps; assembly: GCA_008694505.1. NCBI lineage: Eukaryota > Metazoa > Chordata > Aves > Passeriformes > Timaliidae > Cyanoderma > Cyanoderma ruficeps. The sequence continues at coordinate 6,673,340 of VZDJ01000175.1, forward strand.
GTGTGTTACCACCTTCCCTCCACGACTTTTATTGCACTATACAATAATTTATTGACATGACATCAGCTTTAATATCAAACTCTGCCTCCAATCAGCCCAGCTCCAGGGAAGTTTCTGTTTCATTTCTGCACAGCAAGCATTGGGCACATCCAGCAGAGCAAACAGCAGACACAGGCAGCTGGTAGCTCCTAACCCTGCTCCCATGCTCCAGCCTTTCTGCCTACCTTAGGAGACAAGAAAAAGGAGAAGGCTGACCCCCAGCATGATGAATTCCTGCTGAGCTTTTTCCCCATTAACTTCAGTAAGGGCTTAATCCGGTGGTTTTCAGGAGCTGGGTGGCTGGTGGGGACTTTTGATGGAGGCAGGGGAGAGAAGACAGGGTGTTAACATGTATTTCTGATTAATTATGGTGTTCTCAAGAGTAAGTGAATAATAGTACTGGTCAGAGCCAGGCATCACACGGGTCTCAGCCCTGCAGAGTAAATGGTGTCTGAATTGTGAGTAATGTTGACCTGGCAGAGGCCAGATAAGAGACGGATTTTTCATGTCCAGGACTGGACAGAATTCCACGTATTGATAACTAAATGCACCAAAATATAGGCAGCACTTAGCACACGGCTCTTCCTCACTCTCAGAAATCAGATTCAGCTGGGTTAAACAGCAAGAAGTGCCCAGCAGGGCAGGTAATTCATAAGAGAACAATTAGGAGATTAAATGGTCTCAATAACTTCCAGCCTTGCTGCCTATCTGGTACAAAAAGCATCTTTTCCTGTTAATCTGGTGAAAGCCAGGGGCCAAATCCTGCAGCCTCCAGGATGGGTTTCTGCAGGCATCCTGGCAGTTCCCAGCTGGAATTACGTTCCGGTGCCACCAGATGAAATCACGACTAAACAAGTGCTGGTGTCAAAATTATGGCAGAGTTGTGGACAGGATGGGGCTGTCCCTGCACCCTGGGTGTGTTTGATGGCTGAACACTTCCCATGCATGCTGAGCCAGCATCATTTATAAATAATTCCTAAATTTACCTGTAACTCTCAAAGCCATCTCACTCTCCTATGTTAGAGCTGCCCAGAACAACTAAAAATTCACATGATAGTTTTTCAAAGCACAACAATCTGCCTAAAGTCAGCTGTTCTTGTTTTTAGTCATCTTGAAAACATGAAGACACCCCATTGCTCTGAGAACAGGCAGGAGGAATGCAACAGAATGAACAGTTTGACTTTTGTGGCTTTATTTTGGTATATATTTCATATCTGTATCTCATATCTATATGTGATATATATTATTCTATTATTGACCTGTTCAGATGTTTCTCAATGGAAAATGTTCAAAATTTCCAGTTTATGAGCTGTTCTTGGAGGAGAGGTGACTTTTTGACACTGATTTGGAATGAAAAATGGTTTGAATAGTCCAAGTTTCCTACAGAATATAAACTCCACCTTCCAGCCAGGTCTGGGAATGATAATTTTCCTCCTACTCCAGATTTTCTCACTTATTAAAAAAAAAAAAAATAGATGTCATGATATACACTTGAGCCTCTTACATTTTTGCCAGGCTAAGTGATGGAGAAATTGCTTCATCCCTTCTGATGGCAGTGGTGGAGATGCTGAGGAATGAGCTGTGTTTAATTACATCTTTCTACCAGGAATCTGCTAAAATTTGGGCTGAATGAAAGCAAACATTTCCCCAGGAACCGCACTCAGCACCCACAGCATGGTGGGAACAGGTCCCACACTGCCTCCAGCAATTCCCTGAGGGTGTCACCCCTGTTTACAGAAACACACTCAGGGGCGGGCAGAGTTAAACCAACCTGAAATATTTTAGCACAGCACATTCACTGCCTTCTTACAATGTGTCAGAAGGAGACATTACTTTAAAATCGGTGATAAAAAATACAAAACCAAACAGAAAAACTTGGAGTGACCCCTCCTTTTCAGCCACTGCTCTGGGCTGAGCTTGGCTGGCCCCCAGCACTGCTCTGGACCATCTGCCCCAAACCTGAGCGTTGTAGGAGCTTTCCTGCTACATCCACAGCTTTTTCTGGCTGGTGTTGGATGAATGGGGCAGCTCACAGATTCATTTCAGGCTTTGCAAAGTCAGGAAGATTGTGTCTATTCAGTATTAAATATTACCTCCTGAAAACAAGACTTAGGAACCTGTTTAAAAAGTGTGAGTTTTAAAAAGCGTGGGCTTTAAAAAGTGTGAGCTTTAAAAAGGGTGGACTTTGAAAAGTATGAGCTTTGAAAGTGTGGGCTTTAAAAAGTGTGGGCTTTAAAAAGCGTGGGCTTTAAAAAGTGTGGGCTTTAAAAAGTGTGGGCTTTCCAGCCCAGCACAGCAGCAACACAGGGGGCCACACCAAATTCTTCTTTTATGAATCACGAAATAGATGCTGCTTTAATGCTGGTGGATGTTTGTAAACTGGGAGCTCTGGCTGAAGGCAGTGTGACCCCCTGGCATTCCTGGCCAGACACATCCTGGCGCGGCTCATCGGAGGTGCCCGTGCTCTGCCTTGTCACCAGGAGATATGGCACACAGATGGGATGATCATATTGGCCTCCAAAGGAAAATATTTAACCCAGAGATGTCAATGGAATATAGAAATGATGGTTCAAACCCCAGAAGCCTGCCTTGTTTTTGTCTTTTTCCTTTCATCTAGCACTTTGGGTCATGCCATCACTTATACGCTTCAGCCCAAACAGGCAATTGCTGAGTTAAGAACCTGGAGTTCAAAGTGAACCATAAACCTTAGTCTATAAGATAAATCATACAAATTACTTTACAGAAATAAATAGAACATTTGGGAGAGAGGTTATCTTCTTGCCTTCAGTTTACATCTCTAATGACTGTAAGTTCACAAATGCATTCTGTCAAGAATATAAACATTGCTTTTATTATACCAAAGACAGATATTTATGACCAACTTTTACAGTATGGCCAGCCAGCTTAGAGGAAAACCCTGGAATCTGGGCAAGAATGTGGAAACTTTGCCATGATAATTATTAAATTTGTGGGCACCTTTTTAAAGCAGTGAACTCTACTCAGAAAAAAAACCTCACCGTGCGGGTTAAACTGCAGAAATAAGATTTTAAAACACTGGTCAGGGCTGAGCTTTGCTAAATTTTTCTTGTGCAAGTGGTGCTGACATGCAGAAATAGGTGTTCCCACACAAACACACCCAGGTGGGATTTCTCTAAAACTTTGAACTCATCTTTCCCACAGTTCTCAATGATTTTATTACTGCAGCCTTGCACAGTGCTGTGTTTCAGGGCACAATCCTTGCTCTCCTGCTCTTGCTGCCAGAGGAATTTCATTTGGATTAGACTAGTCACTCAATCCTTTTTTTCTATGGCACGGTATAATAAGGAAAAAAAAAATATTAGATGATAAAAAGATTTTTGCTGAAACTGGATGTTGGAGAGGTCAGGGAAACACGGAGTCAACACTAAAGGGTGTTTTACACCAAGATCCCAGCATGGAAACTGGACCCAGTTTGTTTCTTAAAGTGCTACCTCATGCTGCTCTGTCCAGATCACATTCAAGTCCCCAGCAAACCAAAATATTTTTTACTGCTCTTTGAAAAGCTCCTGTTGCAAAGCAGGGGAGCAGCTTGTGTAGGATGCAGTTTGGCTACCTGACCTGAAGCTCCTGTCATGCAGGAGATGAGGACAGATAACATTTTCCTTGCACAAATCCAGGAATATTGAAGTGCATTGCTGCTGTGGAAATGTGGCCTCTGCTCCTTGCTCTGCCTTTAGGATAAGGCTGGCTGGGAGAGCTTGGGCTGTCTGGGACAGGAGGTCCTGCTTCTGCTTAGGGAAGCCGTGACATCAAGTGTTTTCACTGCTGGATGGACTCAGGGTGCTCCTGGGGAAAGAGAGACCAGATCCAGGTCCAAAAGGATAAGACAAATACCTCCCTGAGCCCCAGAGGCAGCAGCGAGAGAGTTTGGGCTCTGCTCCATCTCATCTCACTTACCCCTCCAAAACAAGTCCCTGTGAGCCCAAGCTAAGCTTAATTAGCAAAGCAAACGTGGGCACGGCTCCATCCCCAGTGCCTGGGCTGTTTGACGTAAGCCCACGGGTATTTCCCACCTCAGCCAAACCAGCACCTCTCCAGAGCCCTCTTCCCTCCCAGAAAAAGCGCCTGGTTTGGAGCAGAAGAGGAAAAGCTCACACCAAAACCGTCCTGCACGGCGTATCGCCGGGCTGCGTGTGCTCTGTGAGCGCAGCAGTCATGGATAAGGTATGAGAAATTGGACATGGGGCTGCATTTCCTGCTCGTGCATCGGCTGGATAAGCTGTTTGGAGCCTGCTGCTCCATCCAGGGATTGTTTCTTTCCTACATCATGGTAGTCACAGTGTCTCTGGTCGGTTGGGCTCGGTTATGTCTGGGAAGGGAAGGAAGAGAAGGGAAAGAAAGGGGGGGAAAAAGGAGCATGTTGAAGACAAAAGCATTTAAGCCTGGACAGGTCTGTGAGCATGTGTGTGACACATTCATGGGCTGGTCTGTCAGATGCAGGGATGTAAAATCTGTGCCCCCATTCGTGCTCAGCAAATCAAAGGGTGGAATGGAAGAAGGAATTCCTCAGCTCTGGCTACATGTGCAGATCTTGCCCAAATGTTGCCGGCGTGCCTCCCCCACCTCCAAGCAGTGGAGGTGCAGGGAAGTGTGGGGTGCAGACCAGCTCCCAGTGAGGATTTCATGCCTCCAGTGCCCCCCAGATCCTCACTGCAGAACCTGGGTCAGCACTGAGGATGGGAGGATGGCCTGAAGCTGCTCCTCAGGGCTGATGAGAGCAAATTATCAGTGACCAGGAGAGCTCGGGGCTTCCCCCCTCAGGCAGCATCTGGCTGGGAGAGAGAGGGGAGACGAGGAGATGAAGGACCACGAGGGCTTGGGCATGGGTGAGTTTTGGAGTGGGCAGGTTTGTGAGGGGCAGCAGCAGGGCTGCATCTCCACAGAGGGTCAGCAAACAGCAGCAGTGCCAGTGGCCCCAGTGTCCCCAGTGGCCCCAGTGTCCCCAGTGTCCCCAGTGCCACCACACCCAAATCTCCTCCCAGCTCCATTGGGGCACATCAGACTGTGCCAGCTGAGCTCTGTCTCCCCTTGCCCCTTTCTGCTTTGCATACAGGGGCTGTGACACAGATGACAACCTCACCTCTGCTGTATAAACCCACAGGACCCTTTAAAAACCTTTCTGGACGCAGGGACGTCTCCACTCCCTCACAGCAATGCACCAGAGGGTGTTTTGATAAACTGATTGTATCCACAGCTCAAGTGGATGGGGGTTTCTGGAAAAAGTCCAGGGATTTTCTGCACCATTTGACATCTCCCACACAGGCTCCTCCCTTTTGTTCCAAGCAGAAGTGTTACTTTCCTTCTCTTTCCTTACCACTTTTTTTTTTTTTTCCAGAGGGAATCAATATACAGGATAGGAATGAACACAAATGAACAAACAAACAAAAAGCCAAGAGAAATTATTTTTGCATTGAATCATGCAGAAAAAAGGCCCACTCCTTTCAAATGGAACCGAACGGCCAAGAAAATTTTGAGAAAAATGGGATTCAGTGGGAGAAGTGCATGGAACAAAATAGATTTTGTTCACTGGAAATGTTTTGCAGGAACACCTGTAACCCCTCCAGCCCCTGCTCCTGTGCCACCTGCCCTGGGAGCAGGGATCAGGGGCACAGACAGAGCCCAGCCATCATCTCCATCCTTGAGATCGCCCTTTGTGCAGAGCTAACCATTGCCCATAGACTGATGTAGGGATTAATTAATAATTTGACTTAAGTGGCATCTCAGAGCTCTCCTTTACTTGACTGCTGGGTGGAAAGCACCGATAAAAATCTGTGTTTTAGCACAGAACTGAGAGCAGGAGCAGTTAACTGCAACACACCCTGGCGTGGTGTCCCTGCTCCAGCAGAGCCTGTTCCTTGGAAGACCCCGACAGATCCAGCCATTTTCCTCACACTCCTCTCTCTTGCACTGGAGCCACCCTCTCAAGGGCTCTCCTTTCCAAAATTAATTATGATTTGCATTAAAACCACTGCCTCTTAATATGAGCTCTGTCATAATTACAGATGAATGAGGTATCTGGATGTACACAGTGAAAACTTCTCTTTGTTGCAGCCATTTGTTCAAGTATTCCAGGATTATTCCAGGCAATAATCAGGCCAGGACAACAGTGACTCTCCATGAAAATGAACGATGGTAACTGTTTTAATACAATGGTTTACACCAGAAGTAGTCTAAAAAAACATCTCCCAGGCATCTTACCTGAATGATAAATGAAAACAGAGCCTCAAATAACAATAACAATGTAAAACAATTTGGGAAGCCTTTTCTAAGCAGCACCCTGGGTAGAGTCCAAAGAAAATACATGCAAAAAAATATTCAAAATCCCATGCTTTACATTGACTTTGGCCAGCTCCCAGTTCTTGGGTATAAAGCTTTCTCCCAAAGTTTTGCAAGTAAAACAAGTTCTTTGAATGAGAACCCGCTCCAGCCAGCTGCTGAGCATTCTCCATTCTCACTGAGGTCATCGACATCCACGGTTTGCAGGACAGGCCTAATGCACAGGTCAAAAAAATACTCCACAACGAAATCCATCACATGATACTCACCAAAGAATGAAACTTTCGGGATCCGCCCCTTAGTTGTGTGATGCTTTATTGTTGGGGTGCTTTGTTTTAATTAAAAACAGCAGAGATTTGGATACTGAAGGCACTGCTGGAAACTGTTCCAGCATCTCAGTGACCATGAGGCCCATGGAGCTGGATGCTGCTCTCAAGGTTAAGGCCAAACTCTCCCTGCTCCACTGGTGGGAGCAGCCTGATGCTTGGAAGCAGCTTCTGGAAATGCTCCTGCACACGAGCTGCCCCTTCAGCCCTGAGCATGGAGCAGGATTGGGCTCTGAGCCCTTAATCCCCGCAGTGAGAAGGGGAACACTGCACACAAGATGTAGCAACAAAATAGATTTAGTTCAAGGTTAGTCTCAAGAACCCTTATCTGATCACTGACAGTAATTTATCACGCAGAACCCATCATTAGTGTCAAGCTGTTTTATTACCCACTAACTTAACACTGTTTTACCAAGAGTCAAGTGTGATGTCACTCATGTTAAAGTAATTTACAGCTAATAGATATGAGGTAGGAGTCAATGTTGGCTCGCTGAGTTCCTTTCATACTCTGTGCTAGCTCCTCTCATTCTGCTCAGTAGGCAAATGAGGGAGCAAGGAGAGGCAGCAATAAAGGGGAAACCAGCCCAAGCAACACGCAGAGGAGCTTTCAATTCAGCATTTTTTACTTTGAGTACAAGAACTCACTCAAATACATGAATTCTGATATCCAAGAGTTGAAATGGAAATAAGAGACAATAACAAGTAATCTGGTGTGTGGGACAAGAAGTGCGGAGGGCTTTGACCTTGTGGAGGGACCATCACATCAGCAGAGGGGGAATCCCTCCAGAAGTCACAGCATGTACCCCCAAATCCTACAAAATCTGTCTCACCAAGAAAGAATAAGTTTGGGCTGATTTGACATTGTCTTTTCAGTGGTCTCAGCTTTGATGGTGAGAGTTCCTCCAATTTGGAACAGAAAGAGAAGTTACAGAAACCTTGATAAGAGGTTTTGTTGCAGAAAAATTGAGACAACTGTGCATGAACTTTGTTTTCCTCCCCTGTCTTCCCCATCTCTCCAGCCAATTCTGTTCAGCCTTAAGGTCAGCCCCAGTGCAGGCTGTGTTTATAAGAGAATACATTTCCCATTTCCAAGCACTTGCATCTCCTCTAATGAATCCTCCTGCTGACGTCTCCAGGATCCATATTCTTAGCCTGCTAGACATTCAGAGATAATCCTGACTAATGTGTATATATTCTAAGAGTTTTATTGTGGAGAATTGTACTTTTGGGTTAAGGGAAAGGGCATCCTATATCAGCTCACCTCTCCAATTTTATACCCATTAAAACCATTTTAAAGCACTGTATCTGCTCTTATTTCCCCTGGAAGTTCCTAAACTTGTGGCTATTTGCATGGTGACTTCACATGGTCCTGGAGGTGTGACCCTTCAAGGGACTGCGGAGAAGGTCTCTAGGGATTAAATTTTAACCTTTCTTGGGATCTCAGGTAAATATGTTGCTCTGACAACACACCTGGATGGTAAATCATTGGAGCATCTCTTTTGTCAGCTCTGTCAATAACTGTCCCGGTCTGTAAATTCCGTTTGATCAAACAACTCTTGGAAGCACACGATTTCAATGGTGACCTCCATTTCAACCCAATTGTATGCAGATTGGCCAACGGCCCCTGAAGGGAAGACCACCAACTTTTGGCTGCAGGAAGGGACCAGCTGACCAGATGTGAGGCTGAAGGTTTGGAAGAGCTGGACAATGGTTAAACTCTACCTAGAGATTGGCCTGGGTACAGTCAGATGGGATGTACATGCTCATAATTTTCTTCCCTTCCATGGGGAACTGAATGAAAGCTTGCCAGGACTTCTGCTTCTGCATATCTCTGCTCTGTTAAAATTGTTCCAGAGGTTTCCTGTAACACATGGCTTTGCTCAGGCTGTTCCTGCAGAATATCAAGAGTGATCAGGAGATTGTGAGTGGCCCTTTGCCGTGTTCTCCCTGGCCACAGCACTGGTTGGCTCACACTGTGCTGGGAGAGGGCAGGACCAGCTGTAATCCAGGACTAAAACTGTCATGGTGCAAAGCCCAGGTTGTGGCTTGACTTTCTACTTGCTAAAGTAATAAAAAGCTTTTGTCTTTTCATTCTCCAGCTCCAGAGTGTTCAGCCATGGAAGCCACTGCATCTCTTGGGCAGCCCAGAGGGACAAAGAAGTGCTTTGCTCCCCACTCTGGCCAAACCAGCTGCCTCTTCACCTCTCCCTCTCCGTGCCACCTCTGCAGCTAATTGGAGCCACGTTTTCATGCCAAAGCAGATGAAACACGCAGCCAGTGAGGGCTGAGAGGTTGTTGAGAAGGTGAAAAATGAGGCTGGGAGAGGTCAGGGATGCAGCCAAAGAGGCGGAGAGGAGTGGGAAGGGAAGTTCCATGAGGTGGAAGAGATCTGCTGACCCAAACCAGGGCAGTTCAGATGTGGCAAAGAAGCTGTGAAAGGACAGCACAGCCCGCAGTGAGTGAGGGCAGGAAGAATGTTGGGCATGGGGACATTCAAATGAAGCACAGCAAAGCAATGCAGGGAACACAGAATTTCGTTTTGGTAGGTAGGATAGGTAGAAAACAGGTAGAAAAGGCTGCACCATTCATTTGTCACATCCTTTCAGCACCATGCTTCTGAGAAGCCACAGTGCCATTTCTCCCTCATGAAAATTAGTTTTAGACCCATAACACACATGAGGAGAGAGATGTAAAATGAAAAGTAGCCCATAATGCAGATAGTGCCCCAAATTCAACCCCAGGGCACCTGTATCAACTCCAGTGGGAGACTTCCACCGGAGGTTCATTCAGACCTCTATTTAGAAGTGCCCATCTGTGTGTAATGCTGGGCCTTTGAGTCAGGAACTTCACACCAAACGTGAAATGAGGGGGGGAAAAAAAAGTGCTTCTAGCTACAGATACCAGATAAAGCAGAAAACAAGCATTGATAGCATAGATAATTTAGGGCAGAAATTTTATAAGATTTTCTTATAAAATAAGAAATAAAATAAGAAAATCTGTCCCTGTTAGTGCAGAGTTAAATAAAACTCCAGTAAGTAAAATGAGGGAGAGTCATGTTTTGGGACCGTGCTGTATCCTGGGCCTTCAGAATCAAATCCATGCAGTCTCCTGATTAAAACAACAGACTTCTGCAAACCTTCAGACATTGGAAGAAGAAACCACCTTTTATGTAGCCAGATTCTCAAGTGGTTGGATTTACTAAGTGCATAACTTCTCACTATTTCTACTTTAAATCAAAAATGTCTTGCTTCCTTCTACTCTGTACACACGTGTAAGGATTTAAAAAGTGGAGATCTGGATTCAAAGCAGCTATAAAAAACACAATTGATTTATCCCACAGTGATGCAGGGACTCCTGTCCTGAACTACATGTAGAAGTGGCCAGGCAGACTCACCTGCGGGTGACACCCTCCAGACCCTTCACAATCCTTCCCTCCGAGTAAAAATGATCAAAGAACCAGGAATGATTCCAGATGAGCAAGGGCTACAGAAACCACGAGCAAAGCAACACAGGTACAGCCTTGCTGCAGGGACATTTGTGTAGGGGGGTGAACACAACCAAAATCTGCACCTCTGTTCTTTGTGCAGTTTGGGAAGGCAAACCTCCAAAAGAGACCCGTGTTCAGGAGCCACTGGCCATCTAAAATCTATAAAGCAAACCTTACGGTGAGTGGGCGCGGTCTCGTTTTCAAGATACGGGGTTTTAGTGTTGTGTTGAAAACTTGAAGTCTTTCCACCACGAAGGCTGGTTGGAAGTGCCTCCAGCTGGAGATCAGGGCCACAGCACCAGGCAGACAACAACTCCTCACAAAGTCTCTCACTTTTCTCCAAGGTGGATGGAATCAGCAGTGCTTCCTCAAAGTCATTGCACTTCTAAGGAATAATAAATCTGAGGGTCCCCCTATTTGCCAGATGGATTTTTCTTTTTTAATCCTTGAGATGTTCCAATTTCCAGTTTCCTCTCAGCATCCCACATAGTGAGGGGCTCTGTTTATGAGAACACTGCTGTTGATATTAGAGCTCATTACCCCAGAGCCCAAAGCTTTAAGGAAAAACACCCAGTATCACGAGATGTGAGATGAAGAAAATGAGCTCATACCCCAGAGATGTCCAGCTGGGAGATTCCACTTCATGGAAACACTGCACAAATATCTCCAAATGACTTGGGCACCATCATCACACCTCCCAACCTTTAGTAGTAACATAATGGTCTCAGTTTCCTCCCCTGGCGTGGGAAGAGGAAGACTCTTTGCACGTTTCTCCCAACCAAGCAACAACCAGGTTACATCATGACTTTGGTGGCTTTCCTCCCTCCCCCACCCCAGGAACAATGGCTAACTGTTCTTTTTCCATCTATAAATTTGTCTGAGTTAACAGTTCCCAAGATCTGGCAGCAAGCTGGAGCTGGGAGTGAGCTGAGAGATAGGAGAGTGACAGTCTGAAATGAAACACAGAGCTGCTGGGCCTGCAGCCGTCAGACAGGAGCCTGGCTCCCTCCCTTAAAGATTAGCGAGACTCCTTCGCTGGAGCCCTCCGCATTCCCCAAAATCCTAGCAACAAAGTGCTGTCTCTCAGCCGCCAATGAATCATGTGAATTTAACCTTTCACCTGGCCACAAGGAGGTTAATATACCAAAATAGCCCTTTTTTTTTTTCTTTTTTTCCCCCATTTATTGCCCGTAATGGCAGTGGGGAGCACGGCGCAAACCCTGGGCAGCTGGACGGGCTCTGGAAGTGGTTTGATATCAGACCTCTGCCAGGACTGGGCTGGCACGCCCAGCATCAGCCCACCAGGCTGGAGTTTGTATAGGGAAATAGTTTCCATTACACAGTACAGAAGATTTTTTTTGCCTCTCCTTGCCTGGCTGGTGCCTCTCTGTGCCCTCCAGCTTCAACCCCACAAACGTTTACCCAAGGCGTCCCCCAGCGTGCCCACATGACTGGATCCTGAGTCACACACTGCTCCCTCCCATGGCAAAACTCCTGGAGAACTTCCCAGGTGGGGTCAGACCCTCACCCCTTGCAAGATGCTGAGCCCTCGCAGGGGTCTGTGTATCCTTCTGGGGCTGCAAGTCCTTGTTCTTTGTGCCTGGGGCAAAGTTAGAGCCCTCAGAGTCCCCAGTATAAGACAAATGTGGGGACCAATTTGCCTATCCGCAAAAAAATGATGTGGTCAGTCCCTCGCAGGGTTTTCCTGCTCTCACTGGGCCTGCCATGTCAGCCTGAGGATTTCCTGACTGCTCTTCGACTTGGAGCTCCTGTTAAATCCGCCTGGAAGGAAAATGAATTTTAAACAATTTGGGTCCAAATCACGCAAGCAAAGGTCATTTTAGAAGGCACATGACGAATTACCCATCTGAGGGGGGCACATGTTGCAGCTGGCATTTTGTACCCTTTAAATATTGAAGGAAAAGGGGTGATTGGTGTAGCCATTTTTGGCTCATGAGAGGCTGGAGGAATGGCTGAGACTGAAGCACCCCAATATAAAGGATCTGTAGGGAACAGCAAGCAACATCATCCCTGCAGGTCACCTTTTATTTCCCATGCCAGTGAAATCCTTCTGGGCTAAGGGAGAAAACAGGACCTCAGAGCAAGAGGGGGAAAAAATCAAATACTTTCCCTCACGTCTATCACAGCCGTCCTTCCTGAGAGCCACGGCCACATGCATATAACAGGAGATAAATATTTTTGGCAGACCCTGCTGTTTATTTAACCCTTTTGAGACACAGCCCTCTGGTATCCTCTCACTCTCCCAAGCACAAAACCTGTGGGGCAGCTCAGTCCTTGCCCACAGCCTCTCCCTGGACGGGGCCTCCCCCAGCCCTGGCTGTGTCCCTCACAGCTCTGCCTTTGGAATCGGCCTGGCCTCGACTGCGGGAGGTACCTGAGCTTGTTCCCGGGGCAGGGACCAGCCCGTGCCTTGGAGAGTGGGTGGGAAGGGGCTGCGGGTAGGATAGAGGGACACAGACCTGGGAATGTGGACTTGGAAATGTGTCAGGGGATGCAGGAGATAGCGGCCCTCTTGGTCCCCTCCTGTCCATCTCCCTCATTCACGGGCAGGGGAAGCAGCTCCTGGGAGATTCCTGGGCTCCCGAGGAGTTTGTCCTTCGTTTGGGAGCTGGGAGCAGAGCCCGGGAGCATCCCGATCACATCCATCGGGGCTGAAGGGACGAAATATGCGATGGGTTTCCCTTTGCCTCGGGTGGCTCGGGTCGGGGGGATCGGAGAGGGGCCGGTGCTGGCTGGGCGGGCGATCGGGGGCAGAGCCCGGCACGGGCAACGCCTGAGCTCGAGTCTGAGGTCGGAGCTCACTGCCCGGCACCCTCGAGGGCAGAGAGACGCCTCTGAGCCCCGGGAGAGGATGCTGCAGCCCGGGGGAGGCAGAGGAAGGAAAGGGGACATAATTAATTGTCACCTCCCAGTGCCCTGAAGGGAAAGGTAACTGATATTTCCACGCTCGGGGTGAGCCTTGCTGCCCTGCCCGGTGCAGCAGGAGGGGGAACGTTTCTGCCCTTCTCTCTCCACTTGTCTTTTCTTTTTTTCTTCCCCCTTGGCTTTTCGGCGGGGGAGGGGGGAGCTGAAAGCCCCCTCCGGGACAGCGCAAGACGCTCCCACGCGTCCGGCCCGCGCAGGACTCACAAATCAGCCGGAGCAGGATTAGGGCCGAGGGGCCGGGGCGCCGGGCAGTCTGTCCCGGCCCGGGGGAGCCTCACCTGGAGGGGTCAGAGCTCCCGAGGGGCCGTGTCGAGCCGCACCGGCCCCTCTGGAACTCAGCCGGAGCCAAGCTGTGCCTGGACGGCGCGGTGAGGGGGCCCGGGGAACCTTTGGGAAGAGGTCGGTCCCATTCTAACTCCCTCAAAAGAAGTGGTCGAATCCCCCGGGAAGAGCGGAGTCAAACGGACCGTGAGCCCGGCAAGGGCCGTGCACCCCTCCCGAGAGGCCTTCCCGCCTGTCCCACCTCCAAACGGGGATGGAAGAGAGGGGTCGGGCACACCGGGAATCACCCTCACCGGTGCTGTGTTAGGATTTTTGTATTTAATCCCCTCCGTGAGTTTGGCAGCGCCGTGCGGCCGCCACGTCGCGGTGCCCTCGGTGGGGCAGCGAGCACCGGGAGACCCCCGGGGTGCCCGTGTCCCCCGGTCCGCTGTGACCGCCCCGGGCACAGTGCGGGGGCTGCGGACGGGACATCGCCGCTGCCACCGCAGCCAGGCTGGCACCTTCATATAAAGCATCGCCCACCGGGGCCTTCCTCACAGAGGAGGACCCCCGGGCCCCCCGCCTGCCCCTTTTACCAATCGCAGCCCAAAATCCTACAAACACCCCAAACCGCGCTGCCTCCCGCTCCGCGGGCGCTGCACGCAGTCCTCACGCGTGTGTGACACCACGGGCCGGTGCCCAGCGGGGACTGGGGTCTGAGGCCAGTCCGGGGTCGGTGCTGGAGCCCTCGGTGTCGGAGCACCTGCCCAGAGCCGCTCCGCGCCCGCGGGCGCTGCTGGCGCGGCTGCGGGAGGAGCCGCTCCTTGGACCCGCCGCGGCCTCGGTGGGGCGAGAGCCCGGCAGCCCCGACACCAGCGGAGGAGAAAATGCCTTGACAAACTAGTTTAAAAAAATTAAACAGAAAAAAAACCCCAGAAGCTGGATGGATCTGACCACAGACACGCCGCAGGTCCGCAGGCGGGTTTTCGGGCACGGTGATTTCCTCCGCCGTGAACACGCTCACCGGGTACGTCCCTCCGAATTTAGCAGCGCCTCGTTTATTTCAACGTTTTCACATTTATTTGAAAGCCAGAAACGATTGGAGAGGGCAGTTCGTACGTATTTTTTTAAAAAAATTACATGTAATAAATTACAGTTAAGTAACATCTTGAAATTGTGAAAACTGGAAACCCACGCGAAACGAAACGAAGGAAGATCTATCGGTGGGTCAGCCGCAGCCGCGAAGGGTTTGGGGTTGGTTTTCTGTAGGTACGGTTTTATCCGTGCCGCCGCGGGGCTGGGGCTTCCTGGGTTTTTATTTTCTTTTTCTACAACTTTTTCACATTTAAAAAAAATTATTTTCCGCCTTTTTCCCCCCTTATTTTTCTCCTTTTTTTTTGTTTTGTTTTGTTTTGTTTCTTCTTTGTTTGTTTGTGGGGGAATTAGTTCTTTTGGTTTTGTTTTCTTCTTTTAAGCTCTGCGGGCACAGGGACACAGGGATACCCTGCGAGCCGTAAACGGCGGCTTTCGCGAGCAAATAAATACATCTCCAGCCAGTTGCGTTGCATTATTCCGAGGGAAATAGCTGGCATTCCTGCACCAGTTTATTTTGGAGCTGAAATTTCCCACCCTTCCCGCAGCGCTGCTCCCTGCGGAGGCGAGGCTGGACGGGCTCCCCCGGGCGCCGGGACCGCACGGTCGGGCAGCGCCGGCTGCGTTACCGGAGGGCTCCCGGGGCCCAGCGGGGCCCGATCCAGTCGGTAGAGGCCTGCGGGTGACAAATTCTGTCTGCCTGGGGATGAAGCGAGCGGCGGGCGAGATTCGCCGAGGGTTTTCCCCCGTTTCTCTGGGGAGGAGGTAGAGGTACAGCCACTTTGTGCAAAAGCGCAATAATTTCGGGAATAAATCGCGGTGAGGATGGAATTATTTCCTCCCTGGCCGTTACTGGAAGAGTTAAATCGGCTGAATTACCAGGGGTAAGCGGGCTGCTGCCCTAAGAGCTCCTTCCCCTCTGAAGTCCCTTCCCGGCTCCCGCCGGCGGGGAACAACTGGGAGAGGGTTGTTTTTTTGGGTTTTTTTTGTCCCCATCGCCAGCCCAGAGCGACTCGGCCGGGGGTCTGCAGGGAGGAGGACCCTTCCCTCGGCTGCTTCCCCCGGGGAAGAGCAGAGCACCTGGGAGCGGGGCAGCCCCGACGGGACGGTGAGGGGCCGGAGCTGCTCTCCCGAAGGCGGCAAAGCCGCGCCGAGCCGGGCACGGGGGGACGGGCAGGCTGCGACCATCGCCGCATCCTCGGCGGGCCCGGGGGCCGCTTGAGAAAGTCGGGGGGGGCCGGGGGCAGCCCCTTCCCCGCAAGGATGGGATTTATGTCAAAACAGAACCGGAGCGCTCGCTCGGAGCAGAAAACCACCCGCTCTCATGCTCGGCTCCCAGATCCCCGGCGGGAAGTTTTCCGTGTGTTCCCCAGCATCTCTCGGCGGCCCGGGGCGGGGGGGCATCACCTCTAGATGGGGTGCGGGAGCGAACCCCAAAAACGCAGCGGGGCCCGCCAAGGAGGGAGCCACCCCCAGCCCTCCCCGGGGGCGGGCGGACACCTCCATCCCCGCCGCGGGGGCGGCCGGCGGGCCCGGGGCGCTCTGGGGGCCGCATCCTGCCCCCGCTCCGCTCCGCCCGGCCCCGCCGCCCCGCGCCAGGGGGAGGCTGCGGGCGCGTCCCCCCCGCCGGGAGCGGAGCCGGCGGGACTTATCCCGTCCCCCCGTGCCGGGAGGCGCCCAATCCCGGCCGGGACCGGGGCTGCCCCGCCGGCCGTCACGTGGGCCGGCCCGCACCGGGGCCGCCGTAAAGAGCCAGAGCCAGAGGCAGAGCCGCCACTTCCCCGCCGGGCGCAGACAGGGACGCACCCACGGGAGACGGGGAGGCGACAGAGGGGACACTCGGGGAAGGGCAGCTCCTCTCTTCCAGAGGGCCCTGCCGGTTTGGTTTTTCTCCTGCCTCCCCTGTGAACTTCATTGTATTTTTTTTTAATTATTGTTTTTGTTTTCCTGGGATTTGCCTGGATGGTCTGAGCACAGCTCCATGCCCCCACGGCCATGCCCGGCTCCGCTCCCGGCACGCTGCCATGTGAGTACCTGTGCGGGAGGAGCGGGCCAGGGTGGGATGCTCTTGCGGGCTTGGGCGGCTGCAGGCCCCCGTCGGCACGGAGAGGCCTGCCTGGGGGTTATTGCGCTTTTTAACAGGAAAGCGGCAGCGCTGGTGACTGGGGAACGCCGGGGATGCTCCCGATCCTGGATCTCTGCCCAGATCCGCCGGGACCCCGCTCCCGCAGGGATCCCGAGGGGCCGCAGCCGGCCGCGTCCTCGCCAGCAAGGCCCCGAGCTGCGCTCCAGGGCCTGCGTTTGGGGAAAGAAAAAAAAAAAAAAAAAGAACAGGAAGGGAAATACTATTGGGAAATAATAATAATAATAATAATTGTTGGAGTGTTTTTCCGGCCCGTTGGAGGTGCCCAGGCGGGCGGCGGGGAGGGGGAAGGTGCCGGAGAGGTCGCTGCCCGTTCCAAGGAGGTTAATTCTCGCCGTGGCTCGGAGGAAAGTTTAAAGAAAAACAGAACAAAGGTGGGGGGGGGTGGAATTACAAATTTCAGCTCCTGCTTGAGGCAAGGAAGAGGCGTTTTCGGCGCGGGAAAGGCCGTCGGGTGCCCGGTGTGTGCGGGGTCTCAGCTCGCTGCTCTCGGTTCTCCCTCCAGGTTCCTCTGAGTGAGCCCCTCGGCACCGCCGGGCCGCAGCCGGCCGGGCCCTGAGCAGCCGCCGCCGCCGAGGACGGAACATGTATCAGGGTCTGGCCCTCACCCCCAACCACGGCCAGTCGGCTTATTCCCACGACTCCAGCAACTTCCTCCACTCGTCGGCCGGCTCGCCCGTCTACGTGCCCACCACCCGGGTGCCCTCCGTCCTCCAGACGCTGCCCTACCTGCAGGGCTGCGAGCCGCACCAGAGCCACCTCGGCAACCCCCCGGGCTGGGGGCAGAGCGGCGGCGATGCCGCGGCTTTCAACGCCGGCAGCCCCCACCCGCCGTCGGGCTTCTCGTACTCGCACAGCCCGCCGGGCAGCAGCCCCTCGGGCCGCGACGGCGCCTACCAGGGGCCCCTGCTGCTGGGCGGCGGGGGCCGGGAGCAGTACGGCAACGCCTTGGTGCGCTCCGTTAACGGGTCCTACTCCAGCCCCTACCCCGCCTACGTGACCCCCGAGATACCGCCTTCCTGGACCGCCGGACACTTCGAGAGCAGCGTGCTGCACAGCCTGCAGACCAGGCAGGCGGCCTTGCCCGGCCGCAGGTCCACTTTCGGTAGGTCGCCGCCTTCCTTCAGTGAGGTCTTGACCCATCCCCATCCCAGTCCCGTACCCCAATCCCATACCCCAATCCCAATCCTATACCCCATCCCAATATCCCAATTCCATATCCCATCCCCTCAGTGTCGGTGGCGCGGCCCCGGGATGAGCTGTCCCGCTGGCAGCCCCGACGGGAGAGGGTGGTTGTATCCAGGGATGAGGAGATGGCCCGGGAGCGGGGTATGTGCGGCTGGCCCTGGACAGAGGTGGGATAAAGGAGAGGGGCGCGTGTGTGACAAGAAGGGCAAAGACCGCGTTTCAAAGCAGAGCAATTCCCCCGGAGGACGGAGAAGCAGAGGCCGTTCAGCCCCTTCCCTCCCCACCCCACCGCCACCCCCTCGATATCTCCTTCCCACAATATCGACTTTGTGCCTGCGCTTCAATACTTACCCTTGTGTTTAAATTAGCGGGGCAGATTTATAGCTCCCTCCCTTTTAAGTAATTTATTGTGGTAAATTAGTTTATATTTGAACAGACTCTCGGGCTCCTCATTTGCCTTCGCCCAAACAGGTCGGCAGCTGCATTGCCCTGCGGCCTTTGGGGAGACACCGAAAGGCGCTCAGGCGTTGAACAATAAACTTCAATTCCTTTGCACCCACACCGAGAGCCCCTTTAAACCAAGCTCTGAGCGAATAAAGTTTTGGGCTTGATTTAACAGGACTCTTCGTGCGCGGGGTTTACAACCCCGGGGGGCACTCCACCAGCCTCCTCGGGCTGTGGTTTGCAAAGTCCTTTAAAAGCCACTTCAAGATCTCAGCCGCGTTATCATCTTTACTGCGGTGGACCGAATTATCTTATCTTCACCCCAAGAACAAAGTTAAAGCAGGGAAGCAGTCCCCTGACCACCGAGCTCCCTCCCCGGCTCGGCTTTTCCTCCCACGCCGGAGGTGCTGGGCAGCGGTTTCTTTCCAGGGTTTCTCGTTGTGAAAATCTTTTGCATTGTGCGGGAAAGGATCGTCCTCCCGAGGGAGGTCATGCCTCAGAAATCTTTTCTGCGCTTTGAATTAGGTGCTTTAGGATCCAGGATAGTGGCTGCCGTCCTCTCTGCCGTTTATTTTTGCTCTTGGATAGTGTAAACTCTACTCAAGTAGCCTAAACTATTCTTTCTTATTTTTTCCCCTTTTCTTTTCCTTTTTTTTTTTATTTCAGCGAATTACGGCAATATTTTTTACCTCTTCCCTTCCCATTTTATTTCTATTTTCCATTTCCCCCCTTTGAAAGTTTTGCTCTTTTTCCTTTTTCTTTCCGTTGCGTCATTATTAATCCGATCGAAGATTTTTAAAAAATTAAAAATTAAAAGCTATTTTTCCACATTAAAAAAGAACAAGAAAAAATAAGTTCTTTTTTAAAAGGAGAGCGGGGAAAGCGGTAGGGAGGAAAAATACTCTCGATTGAGACATGTCCCGGTTTCGCTCCGGGCTGCCCGTTTGCCGCTGAGCCGCGCTCGGGGCAGGGATGGACGGTGCTCCGCGGCTCCTTCCCTGGATTTTTTTTTTTTCCCTGGGGACAGAAAAATTGAGGAAGAGCCTCTCTAGCAGGAATTGGGGCCGCGGGCGGCCGGTGATGCCGTCCTGGGGAGCCCGGGATCCCCGCGAGTGCCAGCCCGGCATCTCTCGGCGGGCAGCTCAGAGCCTTCCCCGGCCGGGCCGTCCCTCCCGGCCAGCGGCTGAGTGTGTTTCGTGATGGAAATCAGGAAAATCGCCCCTCTCCCGTTTATTTTTGCACTCTGGGATAAAATCGCACTCTGCCGCTGATGACCCTGCGCTTCCTCATCCCAGGGAGACAGACCCCAGCCATGTTCACCCTTCGGCGTCTTCCGGGGAAGGGATGGGGCAATCGGCGGTCTTTGAACAAAATATTAAAAGATTAAGGCGCGGAGGAAATAAAGGGGTTTGAGTCACACTTTTAGGGTGGAGGTAAACCCCCTCCGGACAGGGATTTCCCCTACTCTTGGGGCACAGAGGATTGGAGACCCTGTCCCGCGGGTCATCCCGGTGCGCTGGGGATGGCTCCTAACCCTCCCGTCCTTTATTCCAGAGTACCTGGAGGAGTTCCCCGGGGACGGGCGGGAATGCGTGAACTGCGGAGCCATGTCCACCCCGCTCTGGAGGAAGGACGGCACCGGGCACTACCTGTGCAACGCCTGCGGGCTCTACCACAAAATGAACGGCATCAACCGGCCGCTCAAGCCGCAGAAGAGGCTGGTAAGAGCTGCCGGGATCCCCCGCTCCACCCGGGGCTGGCTGGAGGGCAGGAGATGGGTGCCTGTTGGGGTCTCTGAACTTGTGTTAGGGTCTCTTTGACCCCCTGTCCTCGCACAGATTAAATGCCAGGACGCCTTTGTGGCAGCGCAGAACCGGCTGGCGCCAGGGGGAATGGGATGAAGCCAGAGGGGTTTCTGCACTGGCACGAGTGGGAGACAGGGCTGAAGGGACTGGAGGGGTCCCAGGGCTGCACCAGAGACGAGCAGGAACAATCACTCTTGCTTGTGGTCAGGACCTTGTTGGACTTCCCCTGACTCTGTTCCTGAAATGGGTAGTTGACAGTTTTGCTGTGTATTTCTACTTTATTATTATTATTATTATTATTATTATTATTATTATTATTATTATTATTATTATTATTATTATTATTATTATTATTATTATTTTGTAGTTCTCCATGCAGACACACACGGTCTAGGCAGAGCAGTTGAACAGGAGGCAGGGCTGGTCCTGAGCTGGCCCAGTGGGTTTGTGGCTGCTCACACTGGGAGCAGGATGGGGCCCTGTTCCCCACTGCCTTCACCCTCCCTAAGGGGAAAATTTGGGGTTTGGCGGCTCCCAGTTTCCCTGCTGGTTAAAGCATTAATTCCCTTTATCAATGTAATATTGGGCTTCCTCCAATTGGGATCCCATGGTGAGAGAGGAAAGGCACATCCTTTTTTTATTTCTTTGTGGAGTGGCTTTGGGATGTTTAAATTTGGTGGTAACAGTTTTGGTTTTAGAGCTTGTCATCAGACGCCGTCATTACAAACAGGATGTTTGTTGGAGCCGTGCTGGGGAACAGCTGGGAGCTCCTTGGGCTTTCACAGGGGGTGTATTCCTGCAGCTAGTTTTTTGTATTGCCAAACAAATTATTAGCAATAACCTGAAAGCGACAAGTTTCTGTGCATGAAAATCAGTCAGGAAAAAAGAAAAAGGCGAGATCGAGCAAGATGTTTCATTCTGATTCCAACCCTCCGAAATGAAGCTCTGGATTTGCAAAATGAAATGAGTAGTAGCTCTGTGGAAAATCCCCCTGTTTTGTTCAGCACATTAAAATCAAGGCATTTGTGTGAAACATTCAGCATTATCTAAAAGGATTTGCCTGTCTCTCCAAAAATCTTTGTCTCCTTAAATGTGATGACATCAAATCTGAACCCCCGGTCGCTGCTGTGCTGCAAATCTCAGAGTGACTCAGAGTTACTCTGCTGATTTCTTCACAGCAAACACGACCCCTGCATAGAGAGAGGTGCAAACCAGCTCAAATCCAACCCTGCATTTCAGACTGGCACCCAAATGTGTACACTGGATGAATTTCTAAGGGATTTTTGAGCAGCTTTTCCCTGAGGAAATTGGGGACGTGTCGCTGCTATTCCATTTTTTATTTCAGCACATGGGAATAGAGGCAGCCGTGCACTGCCCGCGCCCTGCCTGAGCCTCATCTCTAGCACCCATCAGGCATTTTTCAACAAATATTTCAACAAAGTTTTCTGATGGAAAACACTTGTTTGCAGAATTAAGACCATTTCCCAGGGATGAACAAATATAGTTGGGAATCACCAAACTACGTCCAAACTTTTTTTATTATTTTGGAAATAAATATAGCAATGATAAAGCTTAAATGAAAGAGCTGATTCTTATCCAGGGGATGTGTTTTGCTAGAGTTGAAATACTTGAGGGGATTTTGGTTTATGGATTAGAAAAGGGGCTGCAATTTTGACTTTACATTCTGACTTTGGAATGAAATATTTTGAAACCTTGGGTTTTTCCAAAGGATTTGAAATGTCTTGTTGCAACAAATTCTGTCCTTTTAGAAGAAGAGGGATCTATTGATGATGGGCAAGAGGGGGCCAGCCCTAGGAGCAGGGCAGTGATTGCAGTGACTCTGTGGCTGTAGGAACAGTGAAATCAGTTTTCACAGTGCAGTGAAGTGCAGACACAGGAAAGAGAAATGGTTGCTTTCATCCTTTACGTTACGACCTTTGTTCTGTACGTAGACACTGCGCTGGGAGTTATTCTGATTTCTGCTTTCACAAAGCAAAGTCCCCCAGAAGAGAACCCAGCACGGCCCAGATAACACTGTGGGAATGGTGTCCTGCAGCTCAGCCTGCTCACACACGGCAGAGGGAGNTTTTTTTTTTTTTTTTATTGAGATAAGAGCAACATCCTCTACACTGCAGGGACAGCCACTCTGCTCCAGCCTGTGTCTGGATTCAAAAGGCTGTGGCTCTCAGCAGAAAGGGTTTGTGTTAGAGGAGGATGGAGGCAGCACTTCATTTTAGGCAGCACACTTTCTGGCCAAAGTTTCTTGGTGTGTGTTTCACGGGATGATACCTTAGACCTAGTCTGGAAATGCAAATCACTTTTGAAACCAGGGGCAGCTGGTGCAGTTGAAGAGCAGATGCAATTCCCCCCATTAGGAGGGTTCTGCTCTGCACAGGGGAGCTCGGGGGGCAGATGCAGTGGCTGCCCTGTGCTCAGCAGTTCCCACACCACCCAGAGCTGAAGGACTAACCTGGAGCTGAATTCTTCCACTTTGGCTCAGAGAATATTTTTCCACTTCAGCCCAGGAGGAATTTTTTCAGCCTGTCCTTTTTTACAGTTGGCGATGCGCTGTGGGTGTGGTGACGCTTTTGGGGAAGGTGGGGATGGGATGTATCACAGCCCTGGGACGGTCTAATAAGATCCCAGAGACATCTCATGGTGTGTGCCTTGTTTTTCTTACTGCTCCCTCATCCTCCAAGGTGCAGGTTTGCCCAGAGCCATAGCAACAAAGACAAATCCCAGAGGATGCTGCTGCCTTTGGCTCTGAGCCTCTGAATTCCCCACTTTCAGGAGCTGAGCCCAGATATCTCAGCACACTTTGCTAAAACTTCTTTCCTGTAAACCACAGGTCCCCTCAAATCTGTTGGAAATGAGGACATATAGAAGCATCGATTCAATCTGGGGGTTCAGTGCCTTTTTTTTTTTTTTCTCTGTGAAACACTGTGGTTTCTTTTCCACCTTCGAAAAGGAGGTGAAGCAAAGTCCCTGACAGCTTTGTCTCTCTCAGAAGGACCTTCCCTGCTGGCTTTGAATTTTTTGGGCTTTCCAAGCAGCTCTTACACGCAGTTAATTCAATAGGCACCAACTCACCATTCCATGAGCTTATCAGCAGCACTTGGCTGTCAAGCCAGGTCTGTGAAGAGTTTTTGTTTGAGTGTATGGTGCATTTGTATAAATAAACATCCAGCACAATGTTGAAGTCAACAACTTCCTAGACAAGGTCAGAATGGTACAAAGGCAGTGGGGTGGAGGCAGGCAGAAACACATTTTCTTTCAAGAGAATTGCTGGGAAACCAGCAATAATGTATTGTACCCTCGTCCTTCAGTGGGCAGTGGTAGCCTTGAGTGTGTCTTTCTTGCTAAGCTGGCAGGTTGTGGCGCAGGGGCAGGTTCTCCTGGGGTTTAAATTGTAATATTGGTGACGCAGGATGGTTTCTTCTCTCCCTGGCTGTGCAAGGAGGAGGCAGCCTGCAGAGTGGCAGTCAGGATGCCTAGAAGGCACTTGTCACTGTCCCAGCAGGAAGCCCACAAGCAGGTTGTGACGCAGTGCTGGCAGGGTGGGCAGAGCTCTGGTGGGGCTGGTGTTGTCCTTGGGCCACCAGAGCCACAGCATTGTCACCTCTGTCACATCGGCAAGCTGCAGACAAAGCATCCTGTGAAACAGGGAGTGTGTCTCTCCCTGGCAGGGACCTGTGGTGGCCCAGAAAATTTGAGACTTTCCAAAGGGCTTTGGACTGGTCTTTCCCCGTGCGCAGGCGACAGCAGATTTCAGCAGGGCTGAGTGGCTCCAAATTCCCCTCTGTGCCCACAATGGGATCTGGACCTTAGAATCCCTGTATCCTCCAGGTGCTCAGCACCTCCCTGTGCTCCCATCGGAGCCGAGGCCCCTCCTGGTTGCAGGGAAGAGCAGCACAGCCCTGGCAGCTGAAAGGTCCTAAAGGGCCCCAGGATCTTGCTGTGACACCATGTCCCACATCAGGGACAAAGATTGTTGTCTCATCCTCTGTGCCAGGCCTGTCAGCTCACACTTTGGTGTATTTTTATTTTTGCCTGGTTATTTCTTGTAATCTGAATAATTCCCAAAGTGATGCCATTATTTGCAAATGGTTGCTGAGACCTCTTTGCTGAACAAGTGAATCAAACCTAGGGCATGGCACTTGTGCCTCTTGAAATTCAAAGCTGATCTTTGTTTGACTGCTAACCTTGTAAAAACATTTCATTTTTATTCCTCCTCTTCCCACCTCACTCGTTATATTGCTCAGTCAGGATATCAAGCAATAATGGAAAAATAAACAAACAGGGAGTTCTTTATTGCCTCCATCACCTTTTGTCTGCCTTTGAGTGGATTCAAAGTGATTTTTCTGGTGGCTTAAGAACGTATTTAGACACCTGAATGTGGAGAGCCTGAGATATTACTTATGCCACAGGTATCTAACACTTAGTGAGGTCTTTCGTTAAAATAGTTTCAATCCCTGGCATTAAAAGACTCTCATTTGAAATGCCTATTGAGTTGACAAGTCTGTATAAAGAGAGATGTGAATTTTCCAGCGGCTTGCAGGGAAGTTGTCAGAAATTACTTTGTTGCTTCTGCCAGAATATTTTCCTTCTCCATTTGGAATTATTAATGTTTAAGAGCCAGCAATCACTGCACTCACACAATATGTCATTAATTAATGCCTGTAGGGTATTTCTACAGCCTGTAAGAGAACAGTTTATCTGTGAGACTGGAAGAATAACCTCCCTGGTCTCATCATGGACCAGTTCAGTTTGGTTCTGCACAGTTTGGTCAACTGATTCCAGTTGTCTTAGCCTAGAGATTAATTGGGATGTTTCTAACTTTAGCAGTAGTTCTGAGTGCAGGAAAACTGAAGAGTTCACTTAAAGCATGAGTTTTCTTCGTGCATATAGAGCCCAGCTGGCATTTTCTATCTCTTCCTCCATCTGAGTTATGTCCTGGAGAGAAGTTCTCTATGCTCTGAGTCCTGATCACTTCCAGCAGATTTGCTGAAGCTTTGTGAAATGAGTTGCAAGGATATTTTCCAGGTTTATCAATCTCAAAAAAAAACCCCAAAAAACCTCTCAAAAAACCCCTCCAAACCAAAACAAATAAAGAGGCCCAAACCAAACAAACACTTGCAAATTAGAGTGATCTCATTTGAATGTAATTTCTTTGATCTGAATTTGGCTCTCGCGCGCGTTTCACATTTTCCGGGAATGTGGTGTACTCGGAGATTTCATTCTGATACGGAAGGAAACTTCCCATTTCATCACTCCTGCGTGTGCACTCACGTGTTTGTTTGCTTGTTTTGAAGTCTTCCTCCAGACGCGCTGGCCTCTGTTGCACTAACTGCCACACCACCAACACCACCCTGTGGAGGAGGAACGCCGAGGGCGAGCCCGTCTGCAACGCCTGCGGCTTGTACATGAAGCTCCACGGGGTGAGGACCACATCCACACCAGGAGGGACCCTCTGGGGTTTGGGATCACTGCCCTGGAACAACCAGCCTCTAGACTGGACCCAGAGGAGTCAAGTCTAGAGCTGTACCACAGTCTGTTGCTGTACCACAGTCCCATCTCCTCCAACGATTAAAAGTTCAGTCTACTGGGGTTCTCCAGGGTGGAGCTGGGGACATGCTGGGATGCTCTCAGCTTGCCCAGAGATGTGGCTGCTCTAGCCCTGGAAGTGTCCAAGGCCAGGCTGGATGAGCTTTAGAGAACCCTGGGATAGTGGAAGGTGTCCCTGCGCCCATGGCAGAGGAGCTGGAACTACATGATCTCTAAGTTCCCTTCCAACCCAAACCATCCTAGAATTCCATGAATTGGAAGCTTACCAGGATCCAGTAGCTGGAGGCTGAGGCTCCCCAGGTCCAGACTGAGATAAGGAGCATATTTCTTCTCTATGTCCTAGTTAAGAACGTGTGAAGGAGGCTGAGGAGCCCACAGGGAGGCTGGCTGAAAACATTCACCCATAGAGGATGGGAGCTGTTGGTGATGTGTCCACCAGCCAAAGAGGAGACTTCATCCCTCCACAAAGTCTGAAGACTCTTTTCCCCATGCCCATTCCTTCTGAGCCCTGTAGGCTCTCAGTCTGTCAGTGCAATTTAATAGGGCCCCGTCACAAAGGTCACTAATAAATCAGGAAAAGAAAAATAGGAAATAAAGGAAAAAACAAAATTTGTGGGAAAGCCTGAGCTGTTAACCTTATATATCTTCCAGCCAAGGCCTGATGCAGAGAAAAATAGCTCTTAGTGAAGGACAAGGACTTTAGGTACTTTGCATGAGCTACAGCACAGAAATAACAGAGTAACATGTGTGGGAAGGAGTAAAATACAACATTAATGATTTCAAACTTTATGGATGTCAAGGTACCGCGACCTCTGGCCATGAAAAAGGAAAGCATCCAGACGAGGAAAAGGAAGCCTAAAAACATCACCAAAGGCAAAGCCTCAACAGGTATGGTGCTGTTATGATCCATCCTGGGGACTTGGAGCACAGTTCACGTCACAATATCTCCTCTTCTGGAGGAAGTTGTGATAATTAGAAAATAATTAGATTTTTTCCTTGGTGGTTGCTTTATATCTGGGGATGTATTTCTGCATAGACCTCATGTGATAGGAAGATGCTCAGTTGGAGATCTCAGTGCTGTCATGTTCTTGTGAGGTTCCTCTGGGCTGTGGGCTCCAGTGCAGCAGTGCTCATGTTTGAGCAGATTTGGGCTAATTTGAGTAATGGGAAAAAAGCACTGCCAAAGGGTTGCTCCTGCTCCATCAGCATCTTGACAGCCTAATACCAAGTGTTTTCTGACACAGATGTGGTAGAAAGAAAACAGTAGAGTCATGCTGTGAGACGTCACGGTTGCTGCCAAAATATAAATTTCTTTAAGAGCAGATTTGCACCTACATTGCTTCACTGCCCTCTACCAATTGTCTTCCAGGATCCACGACTTCGGCCACGAACTCCCCTTCTTCCATTACCAACTCAGACAGCACGGTCACTTTAAAGTCAGAGCCCAGCACAACCTCACAGTACCCCGGACAAACCATCGTGTCGGTGTCCCAGGTAAGGGACAGGGCCCAGGGCCATCCCCTGCTGAGGTGGGTGGTCCACTCACCTCCATAGCTGCCCTCCTGGGGGCTCTTGAAGCAATTAATGAAGCAATTAATTCATTGCACTGTGGCCACCAGCCTGGTGGACTCCCTGAAGCTGAGGAAAGCAGGGAGCATGAGCCAAGATGATGTGGATGAGAAAGGTCTCCAGCCTGTTGGCTTCCCTTGGGATCTTTCATGCCGTGGAGAACTGCAGGATGTCCAAGCTCTGCTGTGGTTTGGGTGCAGAGCTGAGTTTAATTCCCATCTCCCACAATGAAAGAACCCTGTTGTGTTGATGAGATCAGCCCAGGGTGGGATCCTCTGTAGCTCCCAAGAAAAGGCTCCCTGGGCATGTGTTACCTGCACCTTTTAGCCCTGAAGTGCTCAGTGACCACAGAGCTGTGATGCTGTCAGAGGCCCCACTTCTCTCCTAAGCTTTTCGTAGGGGCTGGTTGCTATTTCACCTTGATATAGGAAGAAAAAGGCTCTAAATAAATCCACAGATCAAAATTTTTGTGGCCCAACACTGTCTTTGTGAGTCTAAGTCCTGTCCTGCCTGAGCTGGACATGTGTGTAAGGAGGGGCAGCTCAGTCCCAGCACCCAAGGGCTTGGTGCACTGATTACACCATGTGGGATAGGGTTGTTTTTTGTTTGAAACCAAGAAATCTGGTTTGTGCTGTGCTGTGAAAAAATATACATACACCTAACAATCTCCAGACTATTCATTGACAGGTATTTAGTCAATGAATAAATGCAGATGGGCCCTAGGATGTCTCCTCTCTGCCTGGTCATTTCTTGCAGGGGGTGCAGCTCCCTGCCCAGCTCCAGCCTGCTCCGAAGGGAACTGTAGCACAGGGATAACCCACCCTGTGTGCTCACAACCCATCCTCGCCCTGCCTGTGCACTGTGACCACAGCCCGGTGGCGAATGGCAGGTTTCCTAACTCCCCTCTGCTTCCCTCCCCGGGGCAGGCACAGAGCCAGTCGGACGAGGCGCTGGCCGGCGGCCACGGCGAGTTCAAGTTCGAACCCGAGGACTACAGCTTCTCCAGCAGCAGCATGGCCCCGCAGCCAGGGCTGAGCGTGCCCCTCCGGCAGGACTCCTGGTGTGCCCTGGCCCTGGCCTAGGAACCCCCGGCCTCCAGCAGAAAGCCTCGGGACCAATGTTTGCAGCTGTCAGACAGGCAGGAGGATGAGCCGCCCCAGCGCCCCGGGACGGCGCGGGTGGAGCCACAGCCACAGGACAGGTTTCTCTCGGAGGATGCCCGTGGAAAACGCCAGCTGGATGAGGCTGGGATGACCCTACTGTGGCACCAGGTTCCCAAAATCTCATCCTTCCCCGGAGAGACCCAGGGCTGCCTCCCCAAGGCTGGAACACCGGGGCTGCCTCCGTTTTCCTGGGGAAAGCCTTCCTCCTCTGAGATGAAACCAGCAAATAAATGCATCCCAGAATCTATGTTTATCCGCAGTGATTTCTCCCTCCTATGACTCCACTGTGTGCAATTTACTCCACTTTCCAATAAAAGACTGTAAAAACATGGCACCAAATAACTTAATTTTATTAAAATGTAAGCTACGTGGCCTGCCTTATGTTTTATTGGCCACAACAGGAAGAAAAGAGAAGAAAGAAAAAAAAAAAGAATGGTTGTTTTAAACATTTATTGTTTTATATTAAAAACGATCATCTCTATAGAGTGTAAGCTTCTGAAGCGTTTTGCATATCAACACTGAGCTGATGAGTCATACATTAAATAAACACGCTGCTCTTCCCTTTCCAGCTCCAAACAAAGAGGTTTTTATTATTATTTTAGGCAAACGACATGACAAAAATGGTCAAAACCTCCAAATAATAAAAGAATACTAAAATGCTGGGTTTTTCTTTTGTATTTCCTGGTTGGTTTTGATGTTGCCAAGTCTGAGCATTAGAAAATCAGAAGTTAATCCTCCAAAGCTTAAAATAAAGGCTTTAGGGACTGAAAAATAAGGGGTTTGTTGAAGGTGTAATTGTTTGAATCCAGTTTTGGGGATGTTTTGTGGGGAAGATTTCCAGCTTTCAGCCATGCAAAGCAGACTGCTTTTAAATTATTTTAATGAAGGCCAGGTAAAAAACAATTTCTTGGAGCTGAGCTGTAGCAAAAAATCTTCAGTAATGCAAAACCCACACCACACTTCCAAAAGCTGGGAGCAGCATGTTTCTGCAGCATCTCAGAAGTGGGAAATGGGGGTCCTGTAAATCCCAAGGAACCTGGGGATGAGGAATGGACCCTACTGAAGAGGAGACACGGGTGGGAAATGAGGGGGGAGCAAGGTCATGAAGTTACTTATGGCCTACTTTATTTGCTATTTCTAAATAAAATCCCCAGCCTCACTGTACGGCTATTTATGGCCAGGAAACTGTCAAGTAATAGTTCCTTAATATAGAAGTTGACCTGTCCAGGGCTTCCTGGAGCAACTCTTCCTCCTGTCAGAGGAGATGGATCGCTTGATTTTTATTATAAACAACAAGCTAAAGAGGATCAGGGAGAGTGAATCTGACATCAAGTCACAGTTCAGCTGAGATGGAGGATGATGCTTTCCACCCTGCAGCCTTTGCTGGAGGACAGGAGATGCCCCACGCACTGGGGAGCACTGGTGCCCTGCAGGGGCTGGTCTGTGCAGGCATGGTGGAGGTGTGAGCCATCCTTTTATCAAAGCCCGTGGTGGGAAACTGTCTTTGGAGGAGTATTTCTTGTGCCTCCAGAGCTCCATTAGCAGCCTGCATGACGCCAAGCTCCAGTGCCAGGGCAAAGGCTGTCCTGGAATGGCATCCCTCCAGCGCCAGGCCTGGCACTGGCACACCATGTTTGCAGGGCCAGGCTCTGACCATGGATCCACATCTCCACCGTTTGTTTTTCCACTCTCTGGCCAGCCAACATCCGCGGCAGAGCCAGGCACAGCCAGGCAGCAGATAAGCCAGGGGCTGGAGGGATACACCATCCCAAATCCAGCCCAAATTGTGCCTCTGGAAGGCAGGGGAATGGGTGATGTGGCCCGAGCTCAGGCGACCTGCTGGCGCCCGAGGTGACATGTCAAGGCACAGGCTGGCAAGAGGCAGCAGAGCCCTGACTAGTGCCCCTGGGCAGCTCCCCAAACCCCAAACTTTGCAGGCAGGGGAAAAAAAAAATAAAAGTCAGCGCAGCACAAGTCATGGCAAGATGATTTCTATGGATGATGGCAGGGGGTCCTCGCTTTTTCATCTGCATGACCCCGAGGAGGAGAGTTATTTTAAAGGCAAACAGGGAGACCTAAACAATGCCAAGATGTTGACACCAGTGGCTCCAGAGGTTTTATTTATTGCCTGTTGGTAACCGTCGACCGAGAGTCAGGATGCTCCGGGGGCTGGTGACAGACGAAACGAGGCAGAGGGACAAGAAGTGAAACAACTGGGACATGTGTAATTTTTCCTTCCTGCTCACTCCCTGCCCTCACTGGGTGACATCATCCACAATGTCGGTTTTTCGCTTCTTGAGGACGTCTTCCAATCTTTCAGTCCCATTCCCAAGGCAGGAGCCACTCCTGCAGACTCCTGTCCCTTGGTCTCCTCGTGGCAGAGCCAATGTGTCTGCCCAGCCCTGTGGGACAGAGGAAATTCTTTCCCTCCTGGTCTTTGCACCCACAGAGAAGCCAGAACCCCTGTGCAGGTCCCAGACTTGCAGACCCACATCCAGGGGGATCTGTGCAATATTTAGCCATGCCCTCCCCAGCTGCTACTTTGAAGTCCTTCCCTGGGGGGTCCACGTCCCTTTGTGCCCCCTATTACATGGCAAAGAGGAGCATTTGCCCCAGTAGGTGTGAGCAAAAACCATGGGAAAGTTTAGATCTCCCCAGCTCATGCTGCATCCTCAATCCTGCTCCTACAGCCTCCTGGTGGCACAGCCCAGCTCAGCCCACACAGTTTGTCACGGGAATTTGAATGTTTGGGGTGGCAGGGTGGGAGGAGGTCGGAAGCAAAACTGAGTTATGGGAGAACCAGACCCTGCAGCTGACCAGGACACTGCAGACACTGTCCCATCCCTCCTAGCTCCAGCCAGGTTGGACCCTGTGCACCTTCTGTGCCAACTGCAGCCCTGTCACCTGCAGAGAACAACCTTTACTTCTCTTTCCCAAACCTTTCTCAGCCCCCTCAGTGCTCCCTCCCCTTCCAAGGCACGAGGTGTATTTGCTCTCCTGCAGCTCTGGTGGCTTGGGGACAGCTATTCTGTTTACTGCTGTTGTACAGCTGCCTCAGAACTATCAATTGCCTTTGTTCAAAGGTTGCCTACCCACATGATTTTACAACATGGCTACAATGATTTGCTCCATTTTGCACTTTAAACTGATGCCACGGTGATTTCTACCAAGTCAGCGAGCGAGTAATGAAGCACTTGAGCCTATAAACACATGTTGTTCTTGTTTATGGTCATATTAATAGCACAATAAAATCATTGCTCACCCAAGCAGTTGCTTAAAACAACAAAAAAAACCAAAAAAACCCACCAAAAAAACAAAACAGAAAGTTTGTTTCATTTATGTTTCTGCATGGAAAGTGGAAAGTTGTGGTTTCATGTCTCCCAGACCCCCAAAAGCCCCAGACTCTCTAATGGAGTGTCACTTATGCTGGAGCACAGAACCATCATTTTTCCTATGCTGCACACAAAAATGTTCAGCACAACTTGTGTGACAGCTCAGATGCCTCCTGGGCTCTGCCTAAGCTGCAAATACCACCCAGCGGGCAGAGGGGTTGGAGTGGTCCTTGCCCAAGCCTTGGGGACACAGAGCCCCCAGGAGAAGCTGTGCACCACCTTTGGCTGGTTTGTGCCCCCAGGAGAAGCTGTGCACCACCTTTGGCTGGTTCGTGCCCCCAGGAGAAGCTGTGCACCACCTTTGGCTGGTTTGTGCCCCCAGGAGAAGCTGTGCACCACCTTTGGCTGGTTTGTGCCAGCTGGGGAACGTGCCCACCGTGGTTATAAGGGCATCAAACTTCTTTTCTTTGCTCCCGTGGTTGAAAATCTGTGAAGAATTATGTGGATCCAAGAGAATTCTCCTGGAAAGAAGGTGGAAGGTACATCAGTGCTCCAGGGGGTGAAGGGGTGTAGGGCTCTGTTGCTGGTTTTAAATCTCTCTGGAAGTGATTGGTGATACACAGAGGAAATTCAGTCTTCCTTCCCAGTCTCTGTCCGCTGCTTCACTGCTCCTCTCCAACGCTTTGGGGGTTTTTACCAAGCTGGTGTGGTGTGGCAGCCAGGAAAACAACTCATGTGGCTTTCCAGGCCAATGTGCTGCAGTAATTAAATATCCAGGCTATTTACTTGTGCAGCGGCTAAAGCAGAGCTGAATATTCAATCTCACCATTGTATGCATAGAAGGAGAAAACAAATAACACCAATCCTTTCATCACATCAGGTGGTCCCTACTGGAGAAAACTTTGTGACCAGGGGTTGGTAGGAGGTGGTGTCTCCAAGAATTTCTTCTGTTCAGTATCAAATTTACATAGAATACCCTTAATGAGGAGCAATAACACCTTCTGCAAAGCGATTTTATTTCAAAGAGGTTCCTCCTCAAAGGGATCTTGTTGAGCAGCACATTCCAGAAAGGCTCTTGTTAAAGGGAGTTTTTCCTCATCCAGCTGTCTCCTCTGAAAAACACCCATCCCATGTTCCAGTAAAATTTCTTCCCAAGAGCACCACCACGTCAGGGATACAGCAGGGGTTAAGAAGAAGGATGGGGAGAAGTTTTGGACAGTTTCTATGGGGAAACTTGACAAAAAGCATCTTCACCTACACTTTTCTAATGCCCTGGGGCTGCTGGGGTTCACCAGCCTTTGCCCTGCTCTTGCAGGCTCTCCTTAACATTGTTAGGAAATGCATTGATATCGGAATTTCAAGTGAGATTTTATAGTGAGCATTTCCCCAGCAGTGTTAAATGTGGCCAGCAGCAGACCTTGACCATTGTGCTGTTTGAAAATGTTGGAGGCTGAGCTGCTTCCAGGGCAAATTTCTCAGCTGGTGCAAGGTAATACTGCCCATCAACTCTCCCCTAGAAACGATTAACCTCATAAAGGGGATGCCATTTGCATTTCCTGATGACCTAGAAGAAAACAGGAGGAAGGAGGAAAGTTTTATCATTCAAGTAGAAGACTCTGTCTTGGTTTGGGTGCAAGACTAGTTGTTCCATGCCTGAGAAAGCTTTGGAAGCCCCCTGTATTGGGAATGAGTGCAAATAAGCACAAAAGAGGGCAAAGCTGGATAGAAAACGGCAAAGTAAGAACCTTCTTATGATTTTTTTCCTCCAAACCAAGCAAATGGCTGAAAGAGAACACTGGTGGAAACTTCCAACCCTTGCTCCAGTTTCACCTGTGCTCACATTTCCCTTCCCTAAGGAAAGGCATGGGACTGACCCTTCTGTGGGACCACCTGAGAGACTGCTGGGGGGAAAAGAGAAGTGGGCACAGACAGGACGTGGAGCAGGGCCCTCCTGTCACTGTTACTGGAGGGGTTGGTATCATTCCTCCCATGTGCTCACTCCTTGCTTGGAGTAAAGAACAACTCCAAGTCATTGAATGAATGGAAATGATGGGAATTTAGCCCCAGGAACCCATTGTAACACCTGGCTGGGGCTGTTTAAGCCACTGTTAGTGCTGTGGCCTCAGCCAGGGGGTTGGGAAACACTGCTGGAGACCCCACCCCTGCTGCATGAGCAGGGCTAAGGTGAGCACCAAGGTGGAATGGGTGTTAATCATTTACCCCTGGAGGCTGTAACAGACACTCCGTGTGTGTCTGTGGGGATCTGCAACAGGAATGCTCAACGGGGAAGCTGCTGCTGCTGCTCAAAGGGCACCAGAGAGTGGCCTTTTGGGGAGGCAGTTGATTCAGATCCACCTTTGTTTGCTTTGTGGGAGCACATTCCCCACGCTGTGGGTGCTCTGTCGGGGGCACGGCCATCCCTGCGTGGGGACTGCAGGGTGACTGCCACCCCTGAGCCTCACCCTGACATCTTTCCTCCCTGACTAATAACGCCACAGCACCAAACAGGAGCAGGGAACTTGCAGGGAAGGTGATAGGTAATGGTGAGTCAGGAATGATGGTGGTGTTTGAGCCTCACTCCACGGGAATGGCTCTGGATGCATTTCAAGCTGGCTTTTCTGCTGTCCTGAAGCGTTTTTAACATATTAGGTCATCATGGATATAATATGTGTATATTTCTTTATAAATAATGCAGATTTAACAACAAGGCAAGATTTGGGATTGAGTTGGCTCCCAAGTGTAGCTGAACATGTTGCCATCACCTTCCTTCAGGAGGAAAAAGTGATAAATACAGGCTGTCATTCCTCCATCCCTACATCCATCCCAGCCAACAGCAACCCAGAACTTTCTGTCTTCAGCTTGGGTTTCTTCAGTTCATGCCCAAACCCAGGCTTTCCCCCAGAGAAAACCCTTCCTCTGTGCTGAGGTGCCTTGGAGTTCCACGGGAGTCTGTGGAAAGCCCAGATGATAAAGGGACATCATTCCTGAGTGTGTTTCTCTCTTGGTTCATTGCAGAGCTGGCTCCAAAATCCAGCCTTGCATCCACAGAAAAGGGTCTGTGAGCACGAGCCTGGTGTGCCAGATTTATCCTACGCTCTGCATTCAGGGTGGGTCACAGGACAGCCCCAACACATGAAAGACCCTTCACCTCCTCTGGAAGGAGGCTGAGGACCCAGCAAAGCTGTTCCAGAAGCATCTCTCCCAGAAGGAAAGTTGGTCTCATCAGTATTCCTGCAGCAGGCTTTGCTGCATGCCCAGGAGTGACTGACAGCTGCTTGAGCTTTGCTTTTAAATCATGCAGCTTTGCCTCATATTAACACATGGCTAGAAAGGATTTAGCAATTTAAAATATTAATAATGGATAGCTCATTTCTGAGCAGACAGCTTTAATAACAGTGCTCCTTCTTGGACGAGCTGTGCTCTGAGGTCGCTGACTGACATTGCTGCTTGCCCTCACCTCCTGACAAGGATGCAGAGCTGTGTCCTCGTGTTCCCCCTTTCCCTGCTGTGTGGGACACCCTGGGCACTCCAATTTCAGGGACACTGGTACATTTATGGTGTTAATGGCCCCAAACCCGGGGAAAGAAGAGCCACACCTGCCCCTTCACCTCAA
The DNA here is from genome assembly GCA_008694505.1 of Cyanoderma ruficeps. Lineage (NCBI taxonomy): Eukaryota > Metazoa > Chordata > Aves > Passeriformes > Timaliidae > Cyanoderma > Cyanoderma ruficeps. The sequence continues at coordinate 6,708,628 of VZDJ01000175.1, forward strand.
AGTCACAAAGCTGGGAGAGCAGGAGCCCCCTGTGGCTCGTGGGAGCTGGACCTGCCCTTGTCTCCCACCCCTGGAAAGTTTAGACATGGCTAAACCAAAAGCCAGTGAGACTTTTATAAAGCACTGCTTTACACCATTTGGGGACAGCCAGGGCTGACTGGAGACACCACGAGCTGCCGTGAGATGTTGGCACCTTCTTCTCAGGAGCTCCAGGTTTCAGAAGGTCTCTATGCTCACACATAACTTTTTTAAACTTTTGGAAGCCTGTGGTTGCTCTGAAATGTCGATGCCTCTTCACTTTTCTTGGCTTGCTTTGCCTTTGTGGCTTGGTTGGTGCCTCACCAATCATTTTGGCCACAGTGTTGTCAGCGAGGCTTGGAACATAACCACGAAATCAGACACATCTGGAGAATTCTGTGCAAGGTCACCAGACTCTTTGTTTTTAAAGGCAGCCTCGATAAATGGCAACCAAACCCTCTTCCACTTGCAAGAGCCAAAAGCCAAAAATAAAACCACAACAGCATCCACAATTTCTAAAATAGCTGGCTTCCACTCCTGTAATTAAATTTGGTTTTGATTTTTCAAAGAGCAACTGGCCAAAGATCAGTCCCTAATTCATGGCAAATTGGTTGGGATAAAATAGAAATCTACTTACCTCTTAATCAGAAAACAAATCCAAACAAAACCAGAATCTAATCCGAGGTTTAGAAGCTTTTTAAAACTCAGTATTTAAGTGCTTCTGAATGTCTCACTGAAACCCAAAACTAGGAGGAAAAAAAAAAAGTCAGGGAGAAATTGCTGTGATTTCTCAGCAATTTTTGTCAGAAGCAGGAAATCTGAGGACTTCCTCAGAAGGTTTCTTGGGAGACTGACATGCTTTTCATTATCACTGATGCCTTTTATTGAAGTGCACCATCGGTCTGCAGAAAACACAAGACAAAGGTTTAGGTTATTTTTCCCTCCTGAGTCAGGTCGCCCAAATGTGGTAATTCATTAAGCATGTTCTGCTCCTGCTAATTGCCAGTTTAGGTCCCGGCTTCAGTGTGGAGCGTATCCCTGGAGTGGAGGCTTATCTCAGGAGCTTCCTGAGTCTGCAGAATTGAATGAAAGTCTCACCAGGAAAAGTGGTTTGTTTTGCTTTTAGTTTGTTTTGTAAGAAAGCTGAGAATTTCCCTTCCCAGCCAAGGCTGAATCGACCATGGGGAAGCTCACAAATTTCAGCTCTTTGGATGGTCAGGCACTCCGGACTCCAAAAGTGCTAAATTCCTTTTGGAAATATATAGCTGTGCATTTTCAGTCATCCACTGAAATTATTAATTCTGTTCTAATTTGGAAAGAGGCTGTGAATATGCTGCCTTGTTGTCAGTTGATTTCCTTCCTTTCCCCTGAGAGATTTTTGGTCAAACAGAGCTAAAATGTTTAAACTCCATCAGACTTTCAAGCTTGGCTCTCCATTTTTAACCCTGTAGTTGTGAGGGCACTTTCTGGTGTCATCTTCATGTCAGAAGTCATCTGTCACATCCACATTTCCTCAGTGACTGGGGCTGGGATGTCATGAGGCAAAGTGACCTGAAAAAGGTCCAGCATGAGGCAGAAAAGGCCCCGGTTTCTCGGCTCTGGATTTTGTCGTGGAATTGGGGTAAAACCAATCCATATAATAAAGTTTGGATTGTGTTTCAGAAGTGAAACCACTGCTAGAGGGACAGTGGGTTTGTCCTGCTGAGGGACCTGACTCTACAAACCCATCCTAGAGTGGAGCTGAGCTGCTGTTGAAGAGCTCTGGCCACCCCTGCCAGCTCCCAGCTGTAGGTCTCCAAAGGCTGGCAAAATCTTCCTAAAAAAGGTCATTTCAGGCTGAAAAGCCACAAACCCTCTCCATTTCAGGCAAAAACTAGAGATTTTTGGGGGGTGTGGGGGAACAAACTAAATTTGGAAAACACTTAACCAAGTTGCCTTAACTTAACAACAGCTTTTATTAGATTGCACTTGTCCAATGAGATTAATGGACGTTTTCCTTTGAAACTCTGGGAGTCTTTCCTAGACACTGGGAATAAAGTAGGTTCCTTCAAATGTTCTGCTTCCTACAGGATTTACTGGTGAAAGATTTAATACAATTCAGCACAAACATTTTAACCTCTCCATCTAAAATGCTGAATTGAACCGTTTCCTGAATGTGTATAATTTAAAGGCTCGTGTTTTCCTGTGTCATGCACTCTGAAGCATTTTATGTCGCCTTGCTCCTATTGACTCTTTTAAGAAAACACTGCAGGGGTATACACTCACTTTCAGATAACTCAGATTGTTTACTTTATGAATGAAGGAGGAAATTGAATACTCAAATAAAGTTATGCATCTAAGTGCCAGGAGCCAACTGCCCTCTTAAATTTGCTTGTCTCCTTGAAAGAGTCTTTAAATACAATTTATGACGTAGAGAGCCTTTCTGTAGTGCTGAGAGGGATCTCCACTGTCTCTGTTATAAATGGATGCTCTCAGCAGCTGCTGGAGTCTGGGCCAGGGACAAATGCTGGGCTTTTAGGAGCTCCTGTGCATCCCATCTGTTCGGGGTGCAAATAAGCAGGAGCTGCTGTTTTGATGGAATTATCTGGTACAGACTGTGGAAAATAAAGGGAAATAAGTTTTTGTAGCGTCACCTAATCACGGTCACACTGAACTTTAATATTAAGTTTCGATCTCACCATTGGGAGACGTGGTGTGTGGCTGCCTAAGTGAGCAGTGCCATTTGTTGTCCTGTTTCTCCCGCCCCTGGTTTGGAACAACTTTAATCTGGTTTGTCTTTAGGGACATAATTCAGACCAGTCCCAAGTTATCCTTGTCTCCATGGTGTCTCAGCACCTGAGGTAATTGTTTTTTCCTTAAAATAGCTGCCAAACATGATTGAATTTGCACTGAATTAAAAAAAAAAAAAAAGCAATTCCCCAGGGAATTAACCTTGCAGACTCCCCAGCCTGTTTCTCCACCCCTTTCCTTCAAGAGAATTTCTCTCAGAATCTCATTCCACTGCACTAATGAATCGCTACAGTAATGGGATTATGATTGACATGTTAAATGTCCTTCCTTGAGCCAGAGTGATTACAGAAAGATAAATATGAACAGGCACAAGTGGCCAGTTTGGCTCTGACAGCTGCAGGCAGGGTTTTGGGGGAGGCTTGGGGGATGCCAGGGTGCCAGAAGGACTAAAGTGCAGCCCTCCCAGCAGAGATTTAATGCTCATAAGCCATCATTTGGCACAAGGCTTTTCCAGGTTCACATCCAAGTACAATGCTTTGACATCTACATCCCTTTATTTACAAAAAGAGGAAAGATTCAGAGCCCCTTTGGGTCCTGTTGGCTGGGATTTGATGGCAGGATGAGGGAACAAGGTGAATTTCATGGATACCAGTTGGACGTGGGAGTTGGACGGCCTTAAGCTCTGTTAGCAAAGCCCTGATATGCTCAGAGCAGAGAGTGACCATGGAAAGCTGCCTCCTGATGTCCAACATCCTTATCCAGGAGCAGGACCAGGGGCCAAACTCTGCTCCACACAATAACCTTTGAGCCAAGGACTGCCATGACCTGCACCGTGGGCACGGAGTGCAGAGATTACCCTTGCATGGATTATTCAGGTGCCAAAAAGGTGAGGTCCTTGAAACCTGGAGTAATTGAGAAATTGTAAGATAAAGGGCAAGAACCCAAATGAGATTGTGGCCTGCAGAGTGGGGGAAAGGGCAAGATTTGGCAGGTGGGTTGATGGAGAGAGGCACTGATTTCTGTCCAACCTCCTCTTCAGCCCCTCTGCATCTCCCCAGCACAGAGTTCTCCACATTTCCCACAGTCCTTCCTGATGTAAATTTGGGAAGATTTTGGGGTGTGAAGGAGAGATCTGATTATTCCCATGGGTTTTCCTTCTTGCAGAGCACTTTGCACAAGGGCAGTGTGTGGGAAGTAAGTGCCCTAGATCTTCCTCTCCCCTCCCAAAGTCCCAAATCCCGCTGTGTGAGGGAGGTGCTGGGGGCTGAAGGCAGGTGACCCTCGCAGAGGTCACCCACAAGGTCCCACCTCTCCCTCAGCATGGGCTGCCCCACCAGCAGCACCTCTATCACACACTAATATTGGATTATGATCGTGAGACTCCACAATGTCACACTGATAAGGGCCAGGGTTTTTCCCCGCACGAGCCTGTTTCATTTTAACACGTAGGTATGTCAAGTGAAGGGAATATTTTCCCTTCTGCATCAGACTCCAACTTTGCCGGGGTCGGTCATGGGAGAGAGTGTGCAAATGTCAGGGAGACATTTGTTTGGCAAGGAGAGCAGTTGTGGGGTGCAGGGTGCTTCAGAGCTGTGGAAAGGGAAGTGGCTGGGAATGGGATAATGTGGATCAAGACATGGTGAGGATAAATCTGATTTTCATGACTCACGCTGGCAGAGCTGCCTGGCTCTGTGTCTCAGAGGTTGCTGCAATGTTACAAAGACAGTTAAATCATGAATAGTTACCATTTTCCCAACCTTATCCAGGCAGTGTTTCTGGAGTGTCTGGTAGACATCTTCACTCTTATTTTCTCAGGTTCTACTGAGACCAGCAGAGCTTGGTACAGCTTGTGAGGGTCTCTCATCTCTCCATTTACACTGTCCATCGGTGGCTGCAAAATGTGCTTCAAAGGCAGAGAGAGACCAAGAGTTGATGTTGGAAACCTCATACTGCACTGACTGAATGAGAAAGCAGTTCTTGCAATCCTAGATAAAAATTTTCACCAGAAAGTGATGATGCAACAGAAATACCCCGGAGACTGAAAAACTTGTTGCTGCTTGACTTGGACATATCTTGTTTGCACAGTGCCCCCCCAAACCAGGCAATGTTTGAGGAAAGAGAAGTGGGAGTCATTTGAAGGAGAAAAATACAGTAGCAAAAAGCAAATATTCATCTGTAAACTCCATTGTCTGGGGCTGCTCCCACACAGGCAGTGTGATCACCTCCTCTCTCCCTCCAAAACCAAGGGTCCCTGGGGGAGAAGGTAAAGTGGTGCTTGAGGAAGTTCACCGGTTTCCCTTGGGGTGAGCTCTAATTAATGAATTAAAATGCAGAAATGCATCACAGATTGTGTTCCCGTGTCACTTCCCAGTGAACAACCCCTGCAGAACCTCTGCCAGCTCCATGAGCATCCAGGTCAATTTGTGCACCAAAATGTCAGAGGGGACAATAGCAACTAAAAATAGGCAAAGACAGGAATTTGCCTATAATAATTTTAGCCTTGGAGGATGGCAAAGTTATATATAGCTAATACAGAAAAATGGGGTTTGTTGCTTAAACGAGGAAAACAAAGAGTGTTTAGTGTGGGTTGAATTTCAAACCTAAGAACATTTTTTGGCTCCGTACATGTGTGCACTTCTCCTGGGGCTGCTGTACAATGTGTGGGGTTCCTGGGGGAGCTGGGGAAAAGCATGGGTCACATCCTAAAGGCACTGAGTGTCCGTGGGGGATTTTATCCCCTTGTCCTGTTTGCTGTTTAGCCAGGTAGGGAGGGCAGGGCTGGGACTGCAGAGACGGTTTGGAACCGGGCTCATGCAGCTGCTGCTGCCTGGTCTCTGGGCAGGGCACCAACACGTAAGGTGGCTCCTGACATCATCTTTAGCTCTCCAGTCCGTGCTGGAAATTTGCCATCCATGCTGCTCCTTGGAGGGACAAGGAGACAGCAGCAAGCCAAGGCTGCTGGTGCTGAGCTGGGGAGAGCTCCAGGGCTGAGACCCAGCAGAGCCTGTGCCCAGCCAGGGCGGGAACCCCCTGCCAGAAAAGCTGCTTCGTGAATACTCAAAAGAGCAGTTTTGCCTCCCAGCAGAAAGAGATGAATAAACAGGAAATAAGGGGTTGAGCAACTCTTCTCTTTTTTAATGTATGTCTATGACAAACTATGACTTCTAGCAAAGAATATCTTGATGATAAAGAATTCGGAATCCAGCACGGAATCAAAGAAAACTGTGCCATTTAATTTAATGGGAACATGTTCAAGTCTGTAATCTGCAACTAGAACTCTGCTTTTTTTTTTTCCCTGCAGATCCCTTTAATCCTTTAGCAATTGTGGTTTTTTCCAATGAGGTTTTTCTGTATGTCCCGGGGGTATAAAATCACAGTGGGAAAGAAGTGCTGCTCATAACCTGTGAGCAACTACAATCTGCCTCCCACTCTGCTGGTTAACACCCAGTGGATATTTGCTTCTCAGAGATTAGAGGAACAAAGCGAGAGGAGAGCAGCGTTCCATTATGGTGGAGCATATAATATTGTGATTATTACTCATGGCCCCTGTCTAATTAATCATTATGTGTGTTATTTGAAGGCAAACAGGGCCTTTGGTTCATTATCGCTTATACATACACAGAACTGGAGTCACTTCAGTGCTGTCAGACTTGGTAAATCCCTGCCTGGGTTTTGTACATGTCTGGGTATCTGAATCATGTACATGGCAAATGATCTACTAATATGTTTGCTCCACCAGTTTGTTCATATGGGGCCAAATATATGAAAGCATTCAAACTCCGGAAAGTGCAGATATGGTCCTAATGGACTTGACAAAGGCACCTAATGTTAAAGGTTAAGAAAAAAAAGGGGTTGCTGATGAAGTGGGGTTTTTTTTCTCTTTTTTCTTTTCAAGTATTTCATTTGTGTTTCTTTTATTATTTATATTTTATCTTGCTTGGTGTTTTAAACTGGATGGCAGGAAAGGGGATCAAGAAAACTCTGAATTCTGTAGAAACAGACTAAGGGGGTGAAACCATCAATTTAATCTGAAGGAAAGGGCGGTTGCTGAAGATGGGTGTTCTGTGGTACCCAACACAGGAGCCATGCCCAGTTACCAGAGTTACTGGGATGCTGCAGCAGTGGAATAAAACACAAGGGCAAAGGTTATCCAGGTGCAGTTATCCTGCCTGCCCACCCCATTGGTGCAGTTGCTTCCATCTTGCCTCACTGCATGGCAGCACTCAGGAAATCTGGGCCGTGAATTTTAAAATTTAAAGAATCTCTGTGTCCTTTTTCCTCACTGCTCATTTGTACGAGAGCAGAACCTGCTTTGAAGCTCCGCACTTGGAAGGCTTCACATTAAGACTGTAACATTTTGATTACAAGTGATATAAAATGCAGTTCACTTTATTTCCTAATTAATGACAGTACATAAGGCAACAGTAAACTCAATTGCTTCCAACAGCTTTTTATATTCACTTGGAGGCATTTACAGAAATATGACTCGTGTACCCAGCAAAATCTTCCCTTGACCAGATGTAGAAGGGAAGCAGTTTTATTGGCTCCATGATAATATCACTAAAGAGGAAACAAGCTATAAAAATAATAAAAAAACACAAGCCACACTGAATTTGAGAGTTGCTAAACTGAAAGATACAGAAACAAATACAGAGAAGATAATAAGGCCTTTTACTGATAGTGCTGTCCTGTGTAAATAACACAGACACTGAATAAGTCCCTCTGCAGTGAGACTCATTAGAAACACGTACATCAGCCCAGAGCAATTACTTTGATGGTTCTCCAGCTGCTTTTCACAATGAATGTCCTCAGACCCACCAAGGTTGGAGTCCTGCAGCTCCCTGCTCGTCCTTGCAGACATACAGCCACGCTGAAAAACGGAACTGCCACGGATTTTCCACTCAGGAATCTTGGGCTCGTGGCTTTATAGACCAGATTTTAGGGGAAGTATTGGTCCAGGGCAGCTGATTAAACAAGACTGTCCAAACAGACAGAGGATGAAGCACCCATTTCCATGAGGAATGAGCACGGCCAAGGATTGCACTGATCCCTGGCTTTCCAGCACAAAGATCTTGCCTTGGGTTTGCATCTCAGGGGTGAGATGCTCCCAAACTGCAATGAAAGCCATGTGGATCTGGTCTTTCTAAACATCAAACCTCTCCACAAATTACTCTAATTAACACTTTTTTGCTTGAAATTAGAGATAACTGTGTTCTGCACACATTGGCACTCAGGAACTCAGCAGTGGGTTTTCAGAGATGGGACTTGCCTTGCAGAGGTATGGCACAAGTACCCATACTGCAAACCATCTGTCTCCTGGGGGAGCTGCAAGAAGTCTAGAGAACTGTTTGGCTGAAAGTCAGCAATGAAAGCTAAATTTCCTAAGGTCAATTTTCTTCTTTCTCCCTTGCTTTTAAATATCTTGCCTGGGGAAGGTCCAGTGAAAGAACAAAATAAATGAACATGGGAGACTACAATGTTTGCAGCACCATAGAAGTGTAATGTAATAACAAACAAGCTGAAAGCCAGTCAGAGTGAAAATACATACATTGAGGATAGTTTTATCTTTGTATTTGGTAGTTTGAAGGTAAGGAGGCGAGTAAATTATAAGAAACACTAAAGCAAGCAGAAACACTAAAGCTGACTCTGAGGCATAAAATTTCATGGTTGCATGGGAAAAGGTGAGCAGTGAGAGTCAACAATGAGTAAGACATCAAATAAATTCATGTATCACTGTTCCTAAGTGACAATGAGCACTTTCTCTCCTCTTGCTGCCACAAGTTTTTTCTTCTCTACACAAGTTTTACAGAGGGATGGGACAAAGCCAGCCCAAAAGCTTTCTCTAGCAGCAGTGCAGTGGCTGAATGTCCAGCTTCTGAAGAGTATTCTTACTTTGTCATGACCATCCAACCGTGAAAATGGAAAGAAGGACACCACCTTGAGCAAGGCAGGAAAATGGGAAGTGGAAAGCATGAAAATATGTACGGAGAAAATTGAAGGAAAAGCAAAGAGACATCTAGAATTTCCTGAGATCCCCTTCCCTCGTGAGGGTGCAATCCTCATGAATCAGAACAGGTATTTGCTCCAAAGAGTTAATCTTTATTAACAGCCCCAGAATGCCCTTCAGCTGGTGCACAGCCTGGTTCAAAGGTTTTCCAGAAAAACAACATACCATAAACCAAAGGGCAACGCTAATTGGGAGCAGCGTAACTCTGAAAACAGCAATACCTTTTTGTGGGTTAATAACCGGAAATTAAATTTCATGTATGTTAGCAAAGCCCATCATAAAGCACCAGGTGAATGAGGGGCACGGGCAATAAGGGCAAGGGTTTGGAGCAGGCACAGTCACCATCCAGCACCAACCCCTACTCCTTGGCCACAGCCAATATTCCCAAAGGATTAGTCTCCAGCCTTGAACCCCCCGCTGAAGGAAAGGGTTTGCACAATGTGGCTGCTGGTTGCTGCTTTGGGAGTGGGATAAGGAGTGACAGGAATCCAGCTGTCCCCAGAAGCAGAGTTGCTCTGCTCACGTCCATGTGGAGTCAGCAGCAGCAGCAGCAAAGGGCTGCTGTGACTTGTCCCTCTGCTTTGATGTTCCCCCAGTCCAGTGCTCAGGCTACTGGTGCTGTGAAGGACCTTGCCATCTGCACTGGATACACAAATGAGAGGCTTGTCTGAACAATTAATGGGGTTTCGATGTTACAATGTCATGCAATGGAGAGCAGGTACAGGCGCATGCTGGGGTTGGGTTGGCTGCTGATGGCATTGCCTGAAATGGAAACTCAGCTAATATTTGGACTGCAGGGCGTGTGTCTCTTATAAGGAAATGGCTTAATCTGGAAAAGGAGGCAGAAACACAAGGTCAGATCCTCTCTCCTCTGCCCTCATTTCCTCTTTTGGCTGCACTGGCTTCCCCAACACTGCACAGGAGTCAAGAGATTGATGTCTCCAAGACCAGGTTGTCTCTCTCCAGGGATTCCTGCAGTGCAAGCCACCACCCCAAACCAGGGCTGTGCGGGGTGGGTGCCGGGCTGGGATGCCACATCACCTTGAGTTCAGTGACACCTTGCAGATAGCACAGCTCTGAGGAGATGGATCCCATCCAGACATTGTCCCGACCTTGCCTGACACAATAAAGTCATCTGCTGGTAAAGCCAGGCTGATCACAATTGGTTGGGGACACCCATGGACCATCTTCATCCCTGGGAGCTCATTTGTGAATAAGCAGAGCTGTGGCCTTGGGCAGGTGTTGTGTCTGTGGTGGCAGTTCCTCCACCTGGACAGTCCCTCCACAGCCGTGCTTCTTGACACACTAGAGAAACATCTGCTGCTATTTGCTTTATTTCCAGCTCTTGGTGGTTAAGATGAAGAGTGGGAAAGCCTGAAAGCCAACTGGCAAGAGAAAAAGCTCTCCAAGCACACCACAGGCTGCAGAAAAGGATGGTGACAACCAAGTGTCCCTGAGGAGGGACAGTGCTTTGCAGCTCTGAAGCACAAGCTCTGCTTGCCACAAGCTGCTGCTGCTCGGGGTCTATTTTACTTTTCCCTGTCGCTGTGTTTGAGAGACTTTTTGTCTGAAGGCCTCTCTCCCACTGAACCCATCCATCACCAGTGCTGACAGAGGTTCCTGCTCCCGAAATGGCCAGGAAGACTCAGTGGAGCCAGAACCTCAGGGGTCAAGTCCAGGTTGTGATGTCTAAGCGAACGCTGCTCCGGATACACGTGGCCCAACGTCATGTTTGGAAGGCAGTGGAGGACCAAGAGGGAGGAGAAGGAAGGATAGGATGTAATCTTTCATCCTGAGAGCAAGCTTGTGGAATGGGAATATTTCATTTTGCTGCTGCTGATGGTCTGACTCCAAGGGGGTGGAGGAAGGGAGTCCCTAGCCCAGGCAGGGAGCAGCCGCCCTGGCACCGCTCTCCTGCTCGCTATTTTCAGCCGCAGGAAAAATACGAAGGCAGGGAATGCTGGGGACATCCAGCTGAACTCAGTGATGCTTCTTGTGTCATCACAGAGGAGAAGGTCTAAAGGCACAAGGGCCCCATGGTCAGGGCCCAGATCACATGTGTGAGCAGAGGAAGGCTGCAGGCACAGCACTGAAGTGATGGGCGCAGAATGAGCTCAGGGTACCCCAAAGCAGCTGCCTCCCGGATCACCTGATGGGTGCACTGGGCTCCCTTTCTCTCCAGGGTACCACCACCACCTTCCTTTTCACTCCTGGCAGTCTCTCCAGCAGCACCAGTAATTCATTAAAACCTGCAGCTGGTTTTACCCAGAGCTATTGCCCAAAGGTCCCTGAAACACAGCCCTGGGTAGTCCTGCCAGCGTGACCCACAAAACATCCCATCTGTTGTAGGGCTGAGCTCTTGTGGGCTGTCCCAGCTAATGGGGACAGTGACACGCCACAGTCCCCCTCACCTGATGTCAGACAAACCCCATAAAGTGATCCTTGTTCACACCGTGGTCCCAGAGAGGGGCACCCACCGAGCTGCCCTGGAGCAGGCGCCGTGCAGGCACAGTCAGCATGACCCACTCCCAAATTGCACTTTACTTGCTCCCACGGCCCTGGAAGAATGCTCAGCTCCCCACAGGGCTGCCTCCTGCCTCTGCCATGCACAGAGGAGGGAGCACCGAGTCACACTCACATTGTTTCAACACATTAGCTTAATTAGTTTATCAAGAAATGTGTTTGGCCTCATCTGAGGAAAATGCTGTCTGTCATTCCCAGGCATCCTGCAGGGCCCCGGGGAGCTGACAGATCCTGGCTCCTTTCTATCTCTCCTTAACTCCATTTACTGGGCCTATTTCCCAATTATTTTTTTTTTCCATGTAGCACTCCCTTACCATTTTGGGATTAAAGCAATAGATAAGAAAATTATGTCTAAAAGAAGACCGTGACAGGTAGAGAAACAATGTAAGAACTGGGAAGATTATTTGGAAAAATGCTAAATCGATGAAAGTGTAGGAACTTGAAATTACTTTTTTATCACTCCAGACAAATAGATTGGACTCACTTCATAGAATTGGCTATGAATGAAAAATTATTCATAAAATATTAATTCTGTGCTTCCCTACAGGGAGCAAAGGATGCTCCATCAGTGTTGTGTGGCCAAATGAGAGGTGGGCAGATGAGCAGGATATCCCCCAGCCCTGGCTGGAGGGGCTGGGATATATAAGGGAGTTTATTTGGGTGTTGGGTGTTGCTGGAGCAGGGAAATGAAGGCACTGCTGGTCCCAGGTGGGCTCAGGTAAGCAGCAACCTTCAGTGGTGTAGCATTTACCCCATGCCAGTACTTGCTGCTCTCCTGGTGTGCAGCATTTGAGGTTCAGAGGCCAAGCAAGCCCAGGACAAGGGAGAGAGTGAGAACCACAGTCCTGCTCCTGCCCGGGGCCCCTGCAGTGTGTTAAACTGTGTGTTGCCTCAGGAATGCAGCTTCAGGGTCTGAAGTAACCCTGGCTTCTTCCAGAGGTGCTTCATTCACTGTTGGAGAAGCTTGAAATTTTCTCCCTTCCCTCCTGGTGATGGGGTCTGACCTCCCTGCTCCTCCCTGTTCCCAAGCTGCTGATGAGGACAGAGCATTTCCAGGGTTTGTGGGCTCAGCTTTGGTGGGACAGGCCCAGGGAAGCTCACCTGTTGAGCTGTGTCTGTAGCTGTTTATCTGTGCCCGGGGTTACTGTGGTGATGCAGGCAGTTCTGGCTGCTTTAGCAGTTTTGTTGTGATAACAGCTGAGCAGTTTTAAGCCATTATTCTTATTCTAATCCTTCCCGTGGTTCCTGATGACAGCTTTGGATGTATCTCATGTTGTTTCCTGTTGCTTTATAGCCATCTTCTATCAAATTAAATTAATAATGTGGGGTTTTTTCATGCGTAGAACATAATCCTAGGGCTCTTACTGGTTCTCCTGTCACAGCTGTGGCAAGCCGAGTGTCTGTGTGACAGTGAGGAAGTCAGCTCTGGTGGGTAGTAACCTACTGCAGCTATCTTCTGGTCTATGGCAGCCAGTTAATTACTGTTTGCCAAAGCCCCATGGTGTCTTAACTGAGGTTTCATGAGCTCAGTGCCCTTTTTCCAGCTTCCTTCACGTCTCAGGCCCAGTGAGTTGCTGTCAGCCCTGTGATCCTTGCACAGCAGCCAGCTCATTACCTGACATTGCCACCACCAGAGCAACACTACTGCTCTGGGCAGGGCTGGGGCACCACAGCTCTGAGGAGGGGGAACTCAAAAATCAGTTCTTGTCTTGGTGGGCTTGATGCAGATATGTCTGTACTGACAATGATGAGATTTTACTTTTGCAAGCTGCAGAAAAAAGCAGTACTACGGTTTTTAACTCCTGGTAGTCATCCTACTCTGTTAAACTAAACCAAAATAGCTCTGGCTAGGGGGAAAAAAACTTATTCAGTTCAAGGCTTGAAGAGGAACATAGGATGTGTTTTCAGACTGGTTGTCTCTTCCTGGGTATGCTGGCAGCCCAATGCCAATGTTCAACCCCTGCCTGTCAGTAGTGGGGTGTAGAAAAACATCTTTAACTGCTTCTGTTGGAGTCTTAATTGCACTGATGGGTCAATCACTGTGTGACAGCTCAAAGTGCAGTGGCAGCCGTGTCATCTTTGTCCAGCCAGTCCTGCTTGTGGGGAAACTGACATCAGGCAGGTGGACGAGGGGTCTGTCCCCTCTGTCCCAAGCCAGACAGCGGACACCATACTCATCCCTCTGGAGTGACATCTTCCCCTTTGCCCAAGATGGGTGTAATTCCCTGTCCTGGAGGGGCTGGAGGAGCTGCAGGTCCCGTTGTTTTCAGCTGTGGGACAGAGCCAGGGCAGGGGTGTCGGGTGATCCCCGCCAGGTCCTGCTGGCACTGCCAAGGCACGCAGGGCTCTGCTCCAAATGCTTCCACCACAGAGAAACACCACTTCTGCTGCCAAGGGGGCAGGAATGTCACTCAGCTCGGGGACAGCAGAGTGACAGCCACTTCAGCAGTCAGTCCAGCAACGCTCTGTGAAAACAAAAGGTGTCTCCATGCCAGAAGGACTATCTTCACCCCCAGAGGAATACATCAGATGTCTGGCAATTTCTGGGAGCCTTCCTCCATAAAAACATGAGGGAATGGGAGTGATGAGTTGCACAGCAGTGTCCGCTAAAGTTAAAGGCATGCTGGCTAAATATATGTCACATTCCTCTAGCTCTTGCCAGGGTAAAAGCCGTACAAGCCACATCCAAAGTCTGCTTTCCTTCTCCATCAAAGGCCCCTCTAGATCCAGAGCTATCTGAGCCACTTACACCCTGGATTTCTTTTGGCTTGATTTTTTTTTTAAAGCAAACAAATAACAGTGGATGCTTGCTTCTCAAGCAAATACAACACCAGTTCTTTGACCTAATTCTATGTGCTTCTCTCTCTACCACAGTATCTCTTAAACACCAGGGCATAAGACAAAGGAACCTTGTCTCAATTTTAGCAGTACAAAGCTTGTGTTTTCCTTGTCCAGATTTGCAGAACAAGCATATGGGGGTGGAGAAGCACTGAAGAAACACCAGTTCTCAGTCATAGATCTTTAGAAAAAATAAGTTATCAGTTGGAGCAAGCTGGCACTTCCACTGTCCAAAAAAGGGACAAAAAGTAACAAAATATCACTAAAATTTCCTGTAGATCTGAGACCAGTGTGGAGCTCTCTGAGTAACTGAATAGCTCTGAATACAACTCCTCTTTATGTAGAGGGGTCCAGTTCTCACTAGAAAAAATTCAGTGCATATTGTCCAATCTAGTGCCCATGGCAGGCTTCCTAGTTTAGTGAAATACAGGCTGGTTTAAGTACCATTTAAGCCCTTGCCTAAACTCAGGACATGGAGTAACTCCATTGATGGCTCTGCTGTGCACAGTGTCTGAAGGGTAAATGCTGGCGCCCTTCAGAAGGTGACCAGAGCTCTCTGCCTGTGTTTCCAGCTTCTTACTGACTGGTCATGGTCCCTTGTCCTGGAGGGATGGCCTGCAGATGTCTGAGCTCACTTCTCTTCTGGAGTGGTTGGTAACAAGTACATGAAAGGCAGATAATTAAAACACTTCAAAGAACCTACTAATCCAGACTGGGATTGAGAGAGGAGCACCAGTCTGCCACCACTGCTCTGCTGGAAGGGCTGTTTGTCTCCTCCTGTATTCCAGATTTCCCAAGGCTGTCATATTGTCAAACACTGCCGTGATCTGGGAGTCTTTATTCCCAGATAAAGATGTGAACTCCCGGCTCTTGTCACAGATAACGGCACAAAGCGTTACAGCGACAGCACAAAGACTCGAAGCTCGGCTTCAAACACTCAGCCATTTGTTACTGTCCTCAGCTCGGGCCAGGCTGCTGCAGGTTGTTCACAACGGGGAGAGCTGAGCTGGGAGGGCTCATCTCACTGTCCTCAGGCTCCTGAGGGGTTTTCATGCTGTGTTGCTGGGCCAGTGTATCTGTCCCCGCCATCAGCTGCTGCAGGGCTGCTAAAGGCTGGTTACCAAGTGAGGATCATGCCAAAATGCCAGAATTCCTCATCTGTGGCCCCACAGGCATCCTTGCTGGCAGCAGGGGCCCCATCACTGCTCATCACTGCTGTCTGACTCTCTAAGTGCTGGTGCACATCTGGCCTGTGGGTTTCTCTCGTGTTGTACTGCAGGACAAGAGCCGAGATCTCATTTTCCTCTTGCACGTGTCAGACCCATCTCCACCGGGAACCTGTAAGTCTGGTTCACTCACTACATCATGGCAAAGTTGTAAAAAAAAAAAAAAGAAGTGCCAGCTTTTATAAGAAAACCTGTTTTGAAATAAGTTGTTAAATGAAGACACATCTGGAATCCTCTACTTAAAATGGCAATGGGTTCAGAGTAAAATTGTATTATTTTTTGAGCGTTACACAGCAAGAACTACATCTTCTGAAGATCACATCATTTCAAGTAGACTTGCAGCAACTCTGGGCTGATGTAGCTGATTTTGGGGAACTATTTCAATTTCTGATGATGTATTTCATTACCTGCTTAGAGCTACAAAAGCTCCTTCTATCTGTCCCTGGTAGAAAACACTTCAAAAAATAATTCTCTGCCCTACCGGGAGGCAAGAAACCTTTTCCATGGAGTTGGAGGCTGGTGGTCTCCAACATCCTCCTTCGACTCAGCCCATCCCGGTGCCTGTGACCAGGCAGGGACCGGCAGCTCCTGCCGGAGGCAGGGCTGGAATTGGGATCCCCAGCTCCCATTGTTCCCGGCCTGCCAGACAAAGGGTTAAGTAAATGTTTGGAGAAGATAAGGTGCCCTGTTGACAAGCAGCAGGCTCCAGCGGTCTCAGCAGGATCTCTCCCAGCAGTGATAAATGGGGAGGTTTTCAAAGTGGGATCAGCAGACGCCACGAGAGGGCGGGTGCTGCTGCCGTGATTGGCAGCGGGGAAGGAATCTGAAGGTGTTTAATGATCCCACACTCTGCCGCAGCTTTTTTAAAGACTCTGTGTCTAGCCAGAGGAAAATCCTCTATCAGCCACAGAGGCTCACGTTCCCGGGTCTTTTTTGTTGTTGTTGCCTTTTTTTTTTCCCCCCACTAAAACATGGGAACATCCACTGAAAGGGATCCTGATAAGGACCCTCTGCGATTCCTCATCCTCTCATATCGCTTTTGTTTCTTTTAATTTTCTCTTTGAAGTGCCCTGTGTATAGTAGGTGGACTGTTTAGTTTGGCTGACTTTGGTGTGTAACTGTGTTTGGGGGAAATAGTGTCTATTAAACTAAAAATGTGAGTCTTCTCTTCTCTGCAGAGATGTGTTATTCCAATGATTGACTTGTCATTCCTTTGCTCTAGTCAGTATATAATTAAATTACATCAAGAATAAAGCCCTGGGAAGGATTTGAATCCCTGATGTGACATTATTTGGTATCCAGACCATTAAAGGGTTTCCTTCCTTTTAAATAGATCCCAAAACTGTTTGAAAGGCTGAACACCAAACTTTTTTTTCCAGATAGCTGAAATATTTTCTGTCCTCACCTGTGTTTGAAAGCTGCCGTGGACAGTAGGAAAGGGACAGCGTTGGTGTGAGAGAATAGAGCAGTAGAGCCTGGGAGGATGAAGTTTTGCCATGTGCATCCATGGACTGCCCCTCAAACCAGGATTTTGGTCAGCTGTGCTCCCTGTGGAGTGAGAAATGGATATAAAACACTGCCTGATCCAATCTATACCTGATTTATGCCAAGAGAAGCGAGACAGCCAGGAACATTGATGGATAACCAGGACCCAGGCACAGGGAACAAGCTCATCCTTTGGACCAGCCTCATCCTAGAAAGACTGGGATGGGTGGACAGGTCTTTTTAGGGGGAGAAAGCAGCCTGGGCAGTGCTGGTGGTGCTGACCTGGGCGGGTTGGAAGGAGCCAGGGCTGGGAAGCTGCTCCATGGGCGGAGATGAAAGGAGCTGGGTACCCCCCAGCAAAGGGCCAAATGAGTCGGGACATGAAAAGCAGCGAAAAGTATCTGAAGAATGTAAACACCAAGGTGGAAGAGGAATTATTTAGCATGTTACAGGCTTGGAACAAGGTGCCAGGGGATGGAACAATGAGGAAAACTCCCTCTTGCTAAGCAGGGAAGCTTTGCTAGGGGCTGGAGGTGGGAAGGGAAGAAATGGCTGCAGCAGAAAGTCTTCTTGTCCGGAGGTTGCTGGGGCAGGGGGGCAATTGGAGCCACGGGTTTGCATTCCCACTTCCCCAGCCCGGGCTGGGAGCCAAGGGGGGGGGTCAGGCCAAGAACAAATAGGATTTAGTGATCGTAAGAAGGGAATGCGAAATGCCCGGAGGAATTTCGATTGAAATTTTATAACTTCAAGAAAAATCTGTCGTAGATAAATCAGGAGGTGGTTTAATAAACAATTTGAGAGATTAGTATTGAAACAAATCCCAGTTAAGTCTCAGCAGAGGAACGGGTGAGGGAAGACCACTGCAGAGAAAGAACGTCAGGGGTATTACAGGCACTAAACAGAAGGCTTTCCAAATATATAAACAATCTGGGGAGGGGGCAGATTGGGAAACCTGTAAAAATAAGCAGAACCACATTAAAAGGCTAAGCAGTGGAGCACAATCAAATATTGAACATGGGATTGCAAGGGAGCTTTCATCTCTCAGCGTTGGCCAGACCACTCGTACCCAGACAGGAGCCAAGGCCAGGTCCCCAAGGGGGTGTGGGGCTTGAGGGCCACAGCCTGTGCCATGGTGGGGTCCTGGTGAGATGTGGCAGTCTGCAGCCAGACTGACCAGCGTCCTCCTCCAATGGTCACACATGACATATCAGGGGAAATATCCCTTTAATGAGTACCCGAAATGCTTTAGACACTAAGCAGATGTCTTCCATACAAGATTTCCTAATATTTGAAGTACTAAAAGGGATTTGTATCTAAAAAAACTTTGTAGCAAAGCCCTGAAAATCTGCAGGACATGGTGATCCAAGAAGAGATGAAGGATCTGTCAGTGTGCAGGTGACTTACACAGAATGAAAGGTGGGCCAGCAAAGTCTCTCTGTAAGCAACAAGCCCAGGAACAGCTCCACAGTGATCTCATCCACTGGGACAAACCTCAAACCCATTTCCACCACAGAAATCTGTGCCTTGATCAATAATGTCCCTAAAAAAAGGAGAAGGTGTGGAGGCAGGAATCTTTGACTTGGGAAATCATTTGAAGCCAGAGTCTAAGATGAGCATGTGATGCAACTCCAGGACACATCCCACTTTCTCCAGAGCACCTCTGGAAGAGCAGACACACTGCTCCTTGCCCAGACTTTGTGTCTCTTGCCTGCCTGCAAGGAAGCCACAGAGATTCCCAGGTGGACTCACTAGGAACTTCAGAGCCACCCATCAGGCACATTTGACTCCCTGGATACCTTCTCTGCACCACATCTCTGTCATCACGGTGAGCAATCCCTGTAACGAGGGTCTGCAAGAGCAGGGCCCCCTCAGCCAGAGCAGTGGACAGAGCTGCACACTGATGCTGCAGGCAGGCTCCCTTGGGTGATGTCTGGCAGAGGAGCAGGGTGTCCTGGTGGAGCTGGTGGCATCCTCACGGATCACTGTTACATCTGCCAGGACCCATCCAGATGAAGCACTGTTGCTCCATCCAGCTCATCTTTACATTGTCAGCTTTGCAACCTGGGCTTGAGCAATCAGTGCCTGAAGCAGTCAGCCCACCCTGGGAAGGGAAATGGCCTGTCCTTGGACAGTGTGCCTGCTGCTGAGGGGAAACAGGCACGGGCAGGAGGGGAGTGTGATGGAGCCGAGACCAGGAGGAGCTGGTGCCTCCATCCTGATCCTCCGGCTCCCCAGCAGCAGCACAGTGACAGACCCTGTAGATGTTCATGGAGGGCCTATTTTTAATCACCTTTCCACTGGGTTTTTTGCAACGCCCCGTTCACACTTGCTCTGTGAAAAAGGATGTCAGAGCAGATTAACAGCTGGTTCCTGCCTGCTCCGACAGCTCTGACAATGCGTCCCTTCTTCTCAAGGTGACAGGAACATGCAGCTGCCTAATGGGTACAGAAGTGTCTATTCTTTCCCAGTGACATTTATTGTGAAATATCTGAGTGGGACTGAGAGACATGCAAGGCTTTCCCTCCCTTATCAGGCGACCCTGGTCAGTGTCCTGCTGTCAAGGACTAAAGTAATTTATGTCAGAGCTGCAAGTGTTTACTTATCTGCCCCAGCGCCCAGCTCGGCCGAGAGCAGCCAGACTGGCTCCAGTGGGGCTCACCAGCCTTTTCCTGCCGGTGGGAAAAGCTGGGTGCCGGCCCTGCCTGTCCCAGCCAGCAGGGGCAGGAGGAGCCAAAATGGGCCCGCAAAAACTTTCCTGCGGCTCTGGCGCAGAGGGACAGCGGCAGCGGAGATGTGAGAGGCACAGATGTGTCAGCAAGAATTGACATCCCAGAGCAGAAGGGACTAAAACAAAGCCTGAGCAGCAGCACGAGGCATCTGCCGGCAGTGGCATGAGCTGAGGTGTGAATTTCGAGAGGGTTTTGTCAGGTGGAGCAGAGCAGCATCCAGCCAGTGGAAGCTGCAGCAGCTCCCTGTGTGTTTTTCCCAGGCATCACACCTGGGAGCCCACAGCACTAGGGAAGGGTGGCAGAGCAACTTGGCAGCTTCGTGCCTTCCTGTTTCCTCATCTTATGGACCTCTGGGGTTTTATTGAGTGGAGGATTTGTGAGGGCAGAGGGGCTCCAGGAGGCAGAGGTGTTCAGGCACAAGGACAGCCCTACACTGGGGATTGTTGGCTCTGTAGCAGCTTGGCAAGAGCGTCCCAAATCCCTGTGAGCCTCACGGGTGGCTTTAAAGGACTTGTCCGGGGCTTCTGTCTTGTGTCATGGCAGAAACTGGAGATTTCAGTGCATCTGGTCCTTAGGCTGTACAACTTTCCCTCAGATTTGGTTCCAAAACTCTCCAGTTTTTGTAAAGCAGCACAATTATCCCAGCAGTCCTCCCCCTCTCTGGCCACCATCCGTCATCCCAAACAGGGGAGCAGCTTTCATCTCTCTGGAGCTGCACATCCTTCGTGGCACAGGAGAGAGGAGCACGGGGCTGATGGCTCTGCTGCTGGGGGTGCCCCCTTCCTGAGGGATGTGCCCACAGATAAATATTACGTTGTGCTGGTTTCCTCTCCAAAGCTCACAGGCTCTTGTTGTCGGGCGGGAAACCTTTAACCAGTAGGGATGTTGTGAACAATAGATTAAAGGAGACAGACTATCTCTTGTTAAATGAGCTGTTATTTGAAATCAGCTTTTTCTTCTTTTTTTATTTTTTTTTCCCCAACCCAGGGCACTCCTCAGAAAAAAATATTCCACTAACGTTGTGTTTCTCTTGACAAATATTTTTTCTGAGCTGTCTCCCCTTCCCACCCTTCAGGAAACGATCGAAGGGCTGGTCCTGCTCTGGGGAGGAGCTGCAAGTGCTCAGGGCAGCTGATTCTGTGCTGCCATCCCTGCCTGGTGGCACTGTCCCAGATGCTGAGGGACATGGTGTGGATACTGCAGGAGTGCAAAATCCTCCAGAGGTGCCCTTTGGGGAGTGGGCTTTGGGCCATCAAAGTGCCATCGGTCATGCTCACCCCAGGAGTGATGTCAGAGCAGTGGCAGGACCAGGGAGGCTCTGCAAGGTGCCTTTCACCTGTGAGAAGAAAGTGTGTCTGCACTTTCAGGAGCCTGGTGTCTGCTCAGCTTGTTTTCAAAACACCAGGAGATTTCTGAGGTGCAAGCTGATCCCATGAAGTGTAACCTCTCCTATTTTTTGCTGAAAACCCGAAGCACAGCAGTCAATAACAGCCCCAGCACTCGTCCCTCCACGCTCCTGACAGAGGCTCATAGGCAAAAGTACAAAAGCCTCGCTTAAAAAAAAAAAAAAATCAGATATTTATTATGCCTTTGATGTTCCATAAGAACAGTTGTGGCTTCTGCTTAGTCTCCAACATCCGATTGACAATTGTTTATTAGTTTTAAAATAGCTGAAATTCATGTCAAACATTCCGCATGTTAGAAAAATGTTTATGAAGTGTTATCATAGTTTATTTAACTGTGAATGTTTAGGAAACTGGCATAAAATATAATGGACCACACAAGGCTCTGAGCAGCCCAGAAATGAATGGTAGGCACATTTTATGGACCATGGGGAAGAGGGATGCCACCTTTTCCTCACGGAGAAACCCCCTGGTCCTTGGGTATGTTGTTGTGGCATCAGGAGTCCAAGAGAACAGGGCTTGGTTTATTTTAAGGCTGTTTCTCCTAAAAGGTTTACAAGAGCAATGCTCACAGCTGCAATTTTTGCAGGACTGGGTCGAGCACAGGTTTTAAATGCCAGGAGGGAAGGATCTCTCCTTGTGGGCCATGAAGGGAAGGATCTCTCCTTGTGGGCCGTGAGGGTTTGCTGATGGACACTGAGTGCCCTGAGAGAGGTTTTGGATGCAGGGCATTGCTATTCATCCACCATGAGCAGTCACACCACACAAGCACAATGCACTCTCCAAGACATGGCAAATCTGGCTTTATGGTTGAGATGAAGATGCCTTTCTAAGAGGTTTGGATGGGATTTTAGTCCTTCTGGCTCCAGATCTGCCGCTCCTGGGCTGGGGGTGTGGCAGCCTGGCCACGCAGCCCAGCTCTCTTCACACGGTCCCTTGTGTTCAGCTGGAGCAGGGCAGGCCCCATCCTCCAAACAGGACACCCCAAATGCAATCTGGGCAAGCAATGCCCATCCTTTTCAGACCCTTCTGCTCTGCTTTGCTCAGCAAAATCTCTTCATCTTTGAGGAATAAGAACAACTGCAGAAAAATATCACACAATCTTATAATGGTTTGGGTTCAAAGGGATTTAATTTCATTTAATTCCACCTCCTGCCATGGGCAGGGACACCTTCCACTATCCCAAGCTCCAAGCTCCATCCAACTGGGCCTTGGACACTTCCAGGGATGGGGCAGCCACAGCTTCTCTGGGCAGAACTTCACCACCCTCACAGGGAAAAATCTCTTCCTGACATCTGAACCTGCCCTCTTTCAGTCTATACAGACACGGATTAAAGCAGCAAATGATTGCAAGCCAGCTCAGGAGCATCCCAGTGCCCTGATCCCATTCAGGATCACGCCAGTGAAATTCACATTAGAACCACGCCGACAAGAGGGGCCAACAACAGCTGCTGGCCACCGATGGTTGCACACGGGATCAAATTTTTAGAAATCCCCCATTTTTGTGAGCTTTCCCTTGAAACCTGCAGATTTAGCTGCAGGACACGGGAAGGAAATGCCAGGTTATTCTTCCCAGCGGCTGACAGAGAAGTGGAACAATAGAAATGGATATTTTAGTCACTGGGTTAAAAATGCTTTTTTCCCCCCTGATAAAAATGAACTCGTGGGACTCTTTTTTGTTCCAGAGCCCAGATGAACCCAGGAAGCCAAGATGCTCCAATACAGAAAAGCTGTGAGCTTTTCTATAATATCTCTCTGAGCTCAGAATAAAAACAGAATAATCCATAGGCAGTTTAATTGATTTTATCTCTAACATTTGAATTTTACATCAAAACCTCATTTCTTTCATTGATTTTATTTTTGACCACATAAGTGGATGTGGTTTAAGCAGCTTTGCTTGCCCGTTGTTTTACAACCCAACATTATTTTGTGCCTGTATCTCTGATCTCTGGGGCCTGACCATGCTCCCATTTAATAAAAAATCCCAGTGGTTCCATGGTTGCAGAATGGGTGAGGGAAGGGTTGGCACACAGCAGGGTCATTGCCTTTGGTCACTGCAGCACCCCCAAAGGTATCAGTGTTTTATTTCTGGGCTCTTGCTGTTTCCATCGTCTTTGTCTGAACGTTTTTTCCCCACCAATCATAAAATTTCCCCTTTTGATATTTAAAAATCTTATTTCTCATAAAACTCCGAAGTATGAAAATTTCTTTCAAAGAAATATACCATTAATGTATCTTTATGATGTGCAGCTGATGCTCGCAGCATGGGCTGTGACTTTTTTACGTCCCCTACTTGTCCTTGAGACGTTTTATTTTGACACCATATCCTCACATTCTAAATTAAAGCATATTTTTATTATCTGCGATATGCCACTAGACAGCAGTGCCTCAAAGCTGTTGTACAGCTCCTCACGTCTGTCTCAGGCCACCTTCCCCTCTTCCCCTCCACTTCCCCCATTGCTTCACCTCTCCAAAAAAGCAAGGATCGAGTTATCCACGCTGACAGCAATTTACAGTGCCCATTAACGGTCATATAAATTCCAGCGGATCAAGGCAGCTCGGAGTATATGATATTGAGGCACAGCTAATAGCTCTGGGCTAATTGCCATCTCGTGTTTCTGCTCTCCAGCCCCTCTGTTTATGTCTCCAGCACAAGCCGGCAGTAAAACAAGTTTCCAGGTTCCCCGAGTCGCCCGGGCAGGGCTGGGAGCTGCTGGCTCCAGTAGCAGGCGGAGGGCTGGAGGTGGCAGTCACTTCCCATATTTAATGCGAGCTGCTCCTCCCGATCCTGGAGGAAACGAGCTCGGCTCCGATGGAACTTCTGCAAGATTTGTGTGGGGAACAATCAGTGGTGTCAGCTCGGTGTCATCACGGTTCTCGCCGTGGCTTGAGGGTTGGCGGCTTTGGGGAAGTCTGTTCAATAACCTACATAAGAGCTACGCTTTTATTTTTGGAAATCAGTAGCTCGAAAGGTTGATTAATAAAGATATTTGTTGTGGAATCCTTGTCGGCTTGCAAAGCTGGGTGAACAGGGGTATTTACTGTGGAATCTTTGCTGATAAATAAACACTCGGGTGTTAATAGCCGAAGGAGTCTGGAAATCGGGATGTTGCTCACACTGTGGAACTGGGGTGCTGGAAGCAGCGTGGAAAGGTGTTCCTCTTCCTTCAGCAGCTGCCAGCAGAGGGGTTGTTGGTGCAGGCTCTGGGATATCTGTGTGCTGAGCACTGCAGAGCCGAGAGGAGCACGTCTGTGTGCCTCAGGGTGTAGTTTAACGCTTTTCCCTATCTCATTTGCTGCCTTCCAAGCCAGGACACCCTTTTTCTTTTTCTTTTCCTTTTTTTTTTTCTTTCTTTTCTGAAAAGAAAATTAATTCTCTCCAACATGCACACTTGTAATGAATTATTTGTGGGCTCATGCCTCTCATGTTGGTGGGGTCTGCCAGTGGTGTTTGCTCTCGATTGATCCATCCCGCCCTGTGCCAGGGTGTGTGTGGGGGGAGATTTGATTATGGCACAATTAAGCCTGACAGGATTATCAGATGACCCCTGGAACAATTGTAAAGCATTTTCCATCTTTTGCAAGGTAGATAGGTAAATCCTGGGAGGGTGCTTAGGTGCAAAAGCTGGCAAACCCACCTGGGGTGGGACTGGTGGGGAAGTGGGAAGGTGAAAGGGAAAGGGCAGGAGTGCCACCTGCCTCTGGGGTGGGTCACCTTCATGTTGTCAGAGCATACACAGGTGACACCCTCCCCTTCTCAGAATCCAGGCTGCCCCGTGGGTTCCCAGCAAGGATGGAAGCAAACGGTGCTCAGGTCACAAAAGCTCAGTGCAAAGGCTGAGGGATGTCACTGGCACAGCTGGGGGTGTCACCACAGAGGCAAAATGGGATTTAAGTTTGCCCATCACCAGTGGCAGCACGGCGTGTACAAACCTTCCCCCTCGCAGACTGTTCCCATGTCTTTCTGATCACGTTTCAGCACGGAGAGCAGGCCAAAACTATTAATATCAGGTGGGAGTTTCACCCTCCCACCCCAACACACTCTCCTGCTCCTCTCCTTCCCAGAATTTGCTGCTATCCCCAGATATTTGCTGACTCGCTCTGTTCAGCAGCTTTCATCCTCCTCATCGCTCCCCAAAACATTTGCTTTGACTATTTGTGGAGTTGACCCAGCCTTCCTTCAATATTTGGAGAAAAAAATGGGTTTTCTGCTACATTTTTTTCTTAGAAATCATCAGCAGGGCTGAAATTCTCTTCATCTGAAATACTTGGATGGACTGAGAGCTGGACTCTGGGAGCTGAATGTGTCAGACTGTGAAGGGTTGGCAAAATTTTACCATCACAGCAGCATGGCCATGACAGGGCCATTGCTGAGGGACAGCCAGCCTGAAGATTTTTGTCCAAACTGCTTTCCACTAAATCTGTTAAAACATGCATTGATTTTTTTTTTTTTTTTTGCCTTAAAAACTCAGGAAACTAAAATAGAGGAGTGGCTACATGGGAGCATTGGGTTGCACTGAATGACACCTGCTGAAGTGTCACAGCGGGGTGACATCTAAGCATCTATTTTTCCTTTCTTTCTTCTTATTATTTTCTTATTTTGACCATTGGAATGACGAAAACAACATGACAATATTATTCTCCACATGCAGATTTGCACTTTCCAGCAGACAATCCACACATGAAGTCCACATGAATGTTTCCACACGCGGGACCCTTTCAGCAGCCCCTTTCCTCAGCCATATCCTGCACCCCCATCCCAAACTGCAGCTCCTGAGACAACCAAAACCCCTGCCAGAGGAAATTGGCCATTTCCTTGGGATTTTTCCGACTTTGTTTTTTCAGGTTGGGCTCTTGGTCTCCCTGGAGAGGGGCAGTGAGAGGGGCTCAGGTGGGCAGCCAGGCAGGGAGGGAAGTTCTGTTGGTGTCAGGAGAGGAGCCGTGGTGGGGATGAGGAAGGGAGAAGGGACAGGACACGTCTCCCCCCAGACATTGGAAGGGAGAAACAGCAAAGCCCTGGACAACAAATGAATTCAGCTTTTCACTTCTCTGATTTTGCAGTAAACCCGAGATCAGTAAATTGATTTTTGTAGTAATAAAAGCTGAACACTCATAACCCCCAAAGCGATAAACATTTTACTGCTGTTTAGAATTTATATTTTTATTTCCAGTCTTTTCCTTGGAAATGCCCTGAGGGGGAGGATTTTATGTGCAAGCTCTATAAATGAACTGAGTGCAAATATTTTTATTTTCTGCTAAACATCAAAATTTTGATGCATCCTCATGAGGCCAAATGCACTTCTTAAAAGTACAGTGAGCCAGCAGAGTAATTTGGCTGGGTTTTTTTTCTGAAAGAAAAGAATTATCAGTAAAAAAAGCTGGGCAACGGGCACTGGGCAAAACAGAACGGCCACAGTAACTACCAATTTCTGATTTTGACCCTTTTGTTCCTTGGATTTGAGTTAGAATTAATCAGGTTATTTTCTGTGTTTGTGAGTCCTTGTAATTCCCACTCTGAGAACAGAGGAGAAGATCTCAAAGAGCCTCAAGAAGAATCATTCCTTTCCCTCTGGGTCTTGGATCAGTGTTTCCTTGTGTTTCTAGTGTTTCCTTGTGTTTCTAGGGTTTCCTTGTGTTTCCAGCGTTTCTAGATCTCAGGGTCAAGTCTTCTGCTTGTACAAAGCAAGGCTTGATGGCTTGGGCTGGTGCTGGGCTGATTTACACCCGTGAGAAGCTGGTCCATCTTCTTAATTGTGGTTAATAATTTCTGGGAGGGTGTGAAAAGTGTACATGCAATGCTCACTTGGAGCCTTGGGATGTCCCAGGGTTTTGAAGCTTAAAATAACAAAAAAAAAAATAAATAAGCTTAACATAACAAAACATAACTCCCACCTATCATGCACTGATGGATGAGGAGACCATTACAGGTGCATTTTAGAGATTTCTGAAATGTTTGAGCTGTAATTCTCCTCTCTTCACAGTCCCTGGTGGCCAGAATTCACGGCAAAAAAATCACACCTGGCTTTTTATGCAAAGGGCTAAAAGAAGCAATACATATACAGGGTATTAATGCTCTATAAAACATCCTGGAAATATTCCTTCTGTGAAATTATATATATATAACACACATCGATGGCATCTCATAAAGGTGACCCAGGTGATTCAGCACTTGGCTGCACACGAGTGGTGTGGTCATTGCTCTCCCCATGGCAGGAGCCTCTCTGTGCCATGGAATGACAGCCAGGTGAAGATGTACAGTGCTTTGTACAGATATAATTGAAGGCTGGGGCACCCAGAGGCCAGATTTTGGTGAGCTCTCTTAACCATGGCCATGTCTCAGGAAACTTGATGTGGGCAGGAGCCTTGTTTGTGCATTTCTGTGGCCATTCTCGGGTGCCTCCACTCTTGCCTTGAGCCCCCAAACCTTGCCATTTACACCCTCTTTTTATTCCCTCTTAAGTTTAAGATCCACTTCTATCTTTCACCAGCACAAGAATGGGAGAGTGGGAGATGGAGAACCTTCTGCTTGGCACCAGTTCCTAAATTGCCTTCTCATCCATGAATCCCCACCATGAGCCAAGCTTAATGAGTCAAAATGTTAATTAACACACACATAAATTTCAGCAGCCCTGGATGGGTGATGCCTGGCCCCCTCTGCTACTCTGAATTCCTCCCCCTAATCATCATCACCACATCTTTTGGCTCTCTCCTTCATTAGTTTTTATTTGATGATTTAATACCACCGTTAGTCAAAAATTATCAGCTCTGGCGTGCATGCACAGCAAGCTGCAAGTCAGGGCTGTGAAACACGAGGCAATTCATGCTGCAAAGGTGTCACACAGATAAAAAAATCTGTCCCTCACTTCCACTGGGGACTGAATGGACTCAGAGATCTGAAATCCTGGGCAGTACCCATGGATAGGGTAGGTTTTCTTCCTCTTCTCGTAGGAAGAAAAGCATATAAGCATCAAGTAAAATGAAATATAAAGTAGCTTCTTTGCAATGAAACTGGGTATCCTGGGCTGAAAGAAAGGCAAAAATAATAGGAGTGGCATTTTAATGTGTTTTCTTCTCATGGGTGGACAGATCCAGCAAGAATGATGGACTGCCCTGGTAGAAACCACTCCCAGCCATGGGCTGAGGAGCTCTGGGCTGAAAATAAAGCCCCGGGTTGATGTGTCCCCTCCAGGTGCCTTCTCCTGCCCATCAGCATTCACTCAACATAAGCTCCTATCAGTTTGAATTTTGGGGGCCTGGCATCAATCACTGTGGGGAGAAGTGTTTGACACCACAGCCTCTGGGTGGGCTCAGACCAGTTGCTTTTCTTTGGTAATTAAGGAAGATTACACAAACGATTAAGCCTTTATTTACCATCAATGACTGGAGTTTACCGAGCTGTGGCACTGACCTGTCAACCCCACAGGCTGGGGACTCATCCTCAGCGCCAGGAGCCAGTGGAGCCCTTGAGCAAGAACAGAATTAGGATTCAAAAAGGGATTTTTGGAGAAGGATGGGTGCTTACAACCCTGGCTAAAGCCCTTGAGCTGCCAGTGAGGCTGCTGCAGCCACTGCCTTTTCTGGGATTGCCCCGGGATGCTGAGCAGCAGGGAATATGTGAGATGTCCCAGGCACTGACAGTTAACACACACAGCCTGGATGGCTCGTGCACCAGATAAAGGAGAGAAAACACCTCCTCGAGAGAAAACACAGGATTTCTCCCTCTGTCATCCTTCATCTCTGTTGACTCCTGATTGCAATCTCCCAGCCCCCTGGGTGGGTGGCTCCCAGCTGCCATCCCTTGGTCACGGGGCTTCCAGAGACACTTTCTGCAGGGTTGAGCAGCCTTCCCTGCAAACCATGTTCTCATCAAGTTTCCCTATAGATTGTGTGGGTTTTAGGGGGGAAAACAGCTGGGGGTTTTGGGTCCTAGTGGTGGCTCCAACAGGACAAGGTTCCAGGGATGTGGCACAGCCTGGGCCACCCTTCATCCCTGCTCTCTCTGAACGTCTTTCTGCACTGTGCAGTGTGAAAAAAAAAATTGCAAATGCCTTTCCTTTGGCTTTGAGTGAGTGAAGTGTTTCTGGATCAAACCCAAATATTCAAAGTCTTGCTTTCTGACATCCAAAGAAATCCAGAGGGTTTTCTTTTGGAAGGAAGAAGAGAATTCAAAAGCGGTCTGACAGGTTAAAGAAAGGTGGATGTGGGGGTTTAAAGAAGGAAACACCTTCAGAATTTAGTTAAGTATTTAAGACTAAATGCACTGAATGATACGCTGGAAATTTTTTTCCATCAGACAAGGGTTTGGATCAATT
The DNA here is from genome assembly GCA_008694505.1 of Cyanoderma ruficeps. NCBI lineage: Eukaryota > Metazoa > Chordata > Aves > Passeriformes > Timaliidae > Cyanoderma > Cyanoderma ruficeps. The sequence continues at coordinate 6,737,899 of VZDJ01000175.1, forward strand.
TGTTCTGCCTTTGCACCACCATTGATTTCCACTCCTGGACCATTAGATCTGCCAGGGACCTGCCTGTGGGTGGGGGCTAGAGCCTCTGCTGGAAAACTTCTCATCTCCCCTCTTCACACAGGATAAAAAGCCTCAAAGCCGTGCAGACGTTCAGAAACAATTCCCTTTTCCTGGCTCCTACCTGCCCCTGGTCACTGATGGGTGTTGGGACCCCAGGCAGATCCCCACGCTGTGAGCTGCAGGAAAACTGCTGAGCCTAAGTCAAGGATGGATGGGGTGAACAGGCATGAAATCTTCCATTAATGGCCAAATCCTCCTGCCAGCCCGGACAGCTGGAGGGCTGCACGTGTGCCAGTGTGGGCGGACTCACATCCTAAAATAGCTTTGGGATTGATGCTTCCAGGGCTCAACATTTTCTGAGGTGTCAGGGCAATGCTTTGTTCTGACACGATGCCTTCCCTGATAACCATTCCAGGGACCAAACAAGCTGCAGGGAAATTAATTGGAAAACTCTCTCAGTGACCCCCAGACTCTCAACCCCATGTAAACATAAACCCACGGACAGCAGCACAGAGCTCTCATAGAAAAGCAGAGATTTCAGGGATTTCCTTCACTCCTGGCCCAGGCAGGGCCAAGGTTCTCTAGGATTGTGTTAGTGGGACCCATTTTCATTTGATGACAGCGTTGGGAAGGATTTAAATCCAGGCTGCTTCCCTCCCGTCTTTCTGATTTTATTTCTTTAATATGAACAAAATACCTGAAATGGAATATTTGTACCCCACAGTCCTTCGGTGTCAGGAATCTCTCCTGGGATTTTTATAGTGCTGAAATATCATAGAATCATAGGATGAGAGAATGATTTGTGTTGGAAGAGACCTTAAAGACCATTTCATTCCAACTTCCTGCCAGGGCCATGGACACCTTCCACTATTCCAGGTTGCTCCAAGCCTCATCCGACCTGGCCTTGAACACTTCCAGGGATGGGGCAGTTATGGCTTCTATGGGCAGCCTGTGACTCACCACCCTCACAGGAGAGAACTTCTTGTTAATCCTCAATCTAAACCTATGAAAATACGGCCCCTACAGTCCATCCTTTGGGACAGGGAGGCATCACAGTCCTGATCCACCAACAGCAGAGGAAAAAGGGATCAACCCCTTCCAAGCCACTGGGACCAGCATCAACGATTAAGTGAGAATTGCTTTTTGTAATTTCTCCACAGCCTTGGGGGTTTTGTTAATCTTCAGGAGTGGGGTGAAGCTGCAGGGACAGGGTTTCTGTATCAACCCAGAGACACAATCCTGCTGGGATTCACACCCACACCCTGGTCCTGTCAGAGCAGCAAAGTGGCCAGCACACAGAGATGGGGGAAAAAGATTGTGGAGAAAGGAAAGGGCTCCACTGCACCCAGATACAGATTAATAAGTGAACCATTCATCTGATAGGGACACGAGGGAAGTTTGCAGGTATTCAGCCCCACTACAATTCAGTAATACCACTTGGCTTTATCTCTTGCCCGAGTAACACAAACATTTATGGAATTACATTTTAAGGCTTTTAAAGGTGTATTTAGAGCGTGTTTCCTTTGAAGCGTTATCTTTGCAAGCTCTCATACACTGATAAAAGCCGTGTTTAGCTGCCCCGCAAGGAGCGCTGGAAAACTGTCGAGTTCTGAGATTTTTCACTCTCTTTGGGCAGGACAGGGCAGCCATCCCAGGGGCTGTGCTTTGCCTCATGCTGCTGGCATTTGCCACGGCCCTTTCCCAGCAGAGCCACGGTGTTTGCAGGAAAGCAGCTGTGGGAGGTTTGTCGTTGTGGGACCGACGGTGTGGGGCAGTCCTTGGAGCTGGGTGACATCCCCGGAGGCTGTGAAGCTTTAACACAACGAAACGAGAGCCCCAGGGCTCTGCAGACATCGCTGCCTGTGAGCTCCACTTCCCTCCCTGGGAACCTTCAGGAGAAGGGAAAGAGCGTGGTGAAACAAATGACTTCATTCCAGGCTGGTTCCAGTTAGCATCCCCATCCCTCCTCCCAGCCCTGCCCAGAGATGAAGACATTGTTCAACAGCTCATCACTCACTGGCAGACTCCGAGCAGGCAGCCAATGCACAGACCCCGAGCCTCATCCCGCAGGCAGAAGACTTGACCCAAAGCTCCTTGAGACCCATGGAAAGGCTCCAGTGGATTTCTATAGGCCTTGGATCTCAGCAAATGTTGGCAAACTCCGCCAGAGTTAATGGGAACGTTGCTGGCAGCACAGACTGACGGGTCAAGCAAAGGGAGAAAATTAATTTATCAACCAAGAGGATTTGTCTTCCCTTGAAGTTTCCAGGGAGTTTCTTAACAGGACGCTCATTAACATACCTCTGAGGGAGGAGGGTCGGCTCTCTACGTGCCATTTGAAATACCAACAGCTCCAGATTGGCAGTGGCCACATGGCAAACAGCTCCAGGGGGTGGAAATAGCTCTCCCCATCCCCTCTGACCCTTTTCTGCTCCTCCCCAGCTCCATGCAGACTGTCTTGCTCCTGACCTCCACCCTCAAGTGGAGCCGAAATCTTGGCGCTGCAGCTGGGCCATGATCCCTCCAGCCCTACTCAACTGCCTTTTTGGAGTTGCTTTCATTCATTTTCTTCACCCCAAGCACCCCCCCCCACCTCCAAAATCACCATGCACAACTTGTCTGAACGTGTGCCGAACCCGATAAGCTTTTGGCAACCGCCACAATAAATTGCTTTAATAAAAATGAAAACCATTTTGAGGGGAGAGCGGGGAGGGAAGGGAAGCAAAAGCAAATACAAAAATAACGTGCAGGCAAGGGGCCATGTGATCACCTGGCAGGAAGAGGCATTCCCAAATCAAAGCATAAATCATGGGGCTGGGAGCAGCCAGGCCAGTGTGGGGGCAGGCAGCAAAGCCCTTCACCCCTAGGTTCACATTCATCGCTGAAGGAGCACGGAGTGGGTGTTGCTTTTACCAGGTGATGGAAAGGAACGTGCTAAAATACTTCCCAAAAGGAGTTGTATGAGGGGCAGGCTCCTGGGGGGCACCCAGCAGTTGTGGCTGCAGGGGTTTTACTGGGGTGGGCGTGCTCAGAGCCCTCCAGGCAGGATGGGGAGATGTAGGGGAGAGGGAAGGTTGGCAGGATCCATCCTCCGGCCATCCCTGTGCGCCAAGCTCCATCCCATCCCACAGCAAGGCAAGGGAGCAAGACAGGCAAGGGGAGCCTGCAATAACCTGGAAAGTTCTGAATTGGACACAGCCCTTGTGGGGGAGAAGTTGGCCCAAATCTAGCACATTCCACAGAGGAGTTTTCACACTCGGGGAAGGATTCTTGCAGAGGTTCCTTTAAACAGATGTCGTCTTTATCTGTGGTCAGGAGGAAGGGATATAAATCCCAGACATGGCACAGCCATGTACACCGTGCTGACAGTGCCACACTTGATGGAGAGCTGATGTAGATTGCCTAAAAGTTGATCACCCACCCCTGCAAACCAAACAATTGGGTTTTCTAGGGTTTTTTTCTTTTAAAAAAATTATTCATTTAGAGATTGGTGAAAAAACGGTGGATTAGATGTTCCACAGCTGGTGTGACATTTGTTCTCTCCACTTCAACTGGACTCAGGGCAGATCATCTCATTCCTACTTTTTATTGTGGCATGAGCACTTTGCTGCTGCTTTTCCATCATGGGAAAGAGGAGATGGAAACAGAGGAAAAAACCCAACTTTGGCACATTCAGGGTTCCTCTGTTGGGTATTCAGGTGCTGCCACGCTGGAGATAACACATCAGGGAGAGCCAAGGAGAGCTATGGAGCATCTTTCTTTCCAAGGATCTGCGCCAGAAATGAAGTTCAAAATAAGTTTTCTTGTCTTTAATACTGATACATTATTGATTAATTAATTACAGCGGGATAAATGACATAGTTGTGTGATACGGGTAAACCATTTAAAGAGTTGTCATCCTTCCCCAGCTCTTGAGAGCAGGAACCTTTCCAGTGAAAAGCTTTGCTAACAAAGCTGTTGAGAAAAATATTTACTGTCAGAGTTCCTTCAATTGACATTTGCATCTTCTGTAATTTGCAAACTCCGTGCAATTTGAGCCATTTTCATGGGACTGTAATTTATGGGAAGGGTTATGCTTTCACTCCTCAGTGTCTCTGTAAAAAAACACAAAAGATCTTTTGCTCTGAAATTCACACTTAATTTTTTACATCTTTTTGGCCGGGGGAGGAGGGAGGGGCAAGGGAAAATGAATATTGCAGGAGACAGAGCAGAGATGGAGGAGTAAGAGACAAGAAGGACTATTAAGTGCAGAGTTTCTCAAACTGTGGGTCATGACCACTTAAAAAAGAGCCAGGATGTGTCAGAGGACAGCAGGGTCCTCCTTGGTTTAGTCAAGAGGGAGCCAGCTGAAAAAAGAGCTGGCTCTCCTCTACCCATAGATAAAAAGATGAAATTTGGGCAAGATTGGCATCCTGGTCCAGCCTGGATAGGAATGCAAGTTGGAAGAGAGGCTGCCTGGCTGCCCTCCATCCCTGGGCAGTGGGAGCCAGCTGTGAACTCCCCCTACGTGTTTTCATGGTAGAGAGGAAGTGGTTACAAAACCCTAATTGCATTAATCTCCTCCTTGCAGAAGGAGGGGAAGGCAGAGGTGAAGAGAAGAACCCCGACATTTCAACTCATTTGTGTATCCCCAGCCTGAGCTGAGCCGCTGCTGGCATGAAGATGGATGAGTCAAAAAAGGAACATTTTTGTAAAGTTTAAAAGTGTTCGTTTCATCTTTTGGCACAGCCCACCCAGCCCTCAGCATCCTCAGCTGGGAGCCAGGCACCCTGAGCTCTGCAAGCCACACCAGCCACACAGACAGACAAATTTTTTTAGGGTATAAAATATTTAGAATTTGTTTACTGGTAAAATGTGAGCAACAGGAACAGGTGAATTCAGGTGGGATCACAAAAACTTACAACGTGTTTCCTGACTAGACAAGTTGTGCCAAAGCCTGGCATTGACAGCTGCCCTCCCATCGCCCCTTTGCACTTCATTGAGAGCAGCTGCCACCCAGTCTGAGGATGTCTTTGTACTCTCCTGCACCTTCCCAGCACCTTGGAAGGCAAGAGCTGCACACCCAGGGCATTTGGAGCCCAGATGGTGTAGGTTGGAGAAGGTGAAGGAAAACTGAGCCGGAGTGGAAAGGACTCATCTGCTTCTCCTTCTGGGAGCAAACCCTCACACCTAGCTGCCTTTTTTCCCAGATGATCTGGTTTTGTATCTTTTAGTAATGGAAATTCAAGGTAGCTTTTTCTGTGCTGAGATCTGTGTTGTTTTCTTTTTCTATTCCTGAGATCTGCAGTGACCTCCAGGGTTAAAGCATCTCTCGTTCACCTGCACCCTGTGTCACCCAGTGTCACCCCATGCAAATCCAGGGACTAGTGGCACAACCACAGCCCACAAAGGGTGCCTTTGTTATTTAGGGTAATTTAAACGCTTATAACACCAGAAAACTACCGGCTTAGCTGAGCCTCTCCTTGTCTCACTTTTACAGAGCCTTTCCTCCTTTTCAAGGTGAGAAGAGCAGCCAACAACCTCCTTGCCCTGGTCTTGCAGGTAATGATGCTCCATCCCTGGGGTCCAGCACCCAGCGCTGCCCAGGCTCCCTCCGAGCTTGTAGGCTCCCAAATCCTGACCCGGGCTGCGATGTCCCGGGGCCGTGTCCTGCGCAGACAGCTGCAGGCAGAGGAGGTGTTTTAAAGCCATCGAGCAGCCTCTGGTGGAAGCTGCCTGCTATGTGTGTGCTGCCTGCCGTGTGTGTCCTGCCAAAGCCCGCTCGGTATTCCTGGGCACGGGGCGGCTCATCCAGGGAATATTTCCTTCTCTCATTGCAGCACCCGGCTGGTGACGTTGATCTACCTCCCCTTTATATTTTTGCCTTTGTTTCTGTGTCTGCTGTGGAGCAGCGCCTGCCCAGCCGTGCTGCTCCCACGTGCTTGTTCTTGCTGCAGGAGCTCTTTTGGGTTTGCTCTGATGGGATTTCATGAAAAGCCCAAGAGGATCAGGCTGTGAAATGCCCTCAAACTGACATGTGAGGAGTGACAGGACTGTGGGGAACGGCTTCGAACTGGCAGAGGGCGGGGTTAGATTAAATATCAGGGAGAATCCTTCAGGTGCTGGCACACCTTGCCCAGAGAAGGGGCTTGCCTGACCCCTCGTGCCTATGAGTTATTGCTAATGATGTGAGGATGCTTTTGCCAGCACTCTGGTGGGCTTTAACAGCATCCTCACCTGGGGCCTCCATCCACATCCATGGCCCAGGAGCCCATTTCAGCCCAGCGTGAGGCTGTCAGCTCCTGTCCCAAGGATGCTGCAGGATGCTCCTCGCCAGCTCTGGCCACGTCACCACGAAATCACCTGGTGACTTGGGTTCTTGGATGCAGCAGCATTTGACTCCAGCTCTTCTCTGTGCCCAGGTACTGTAGCCCAGCCCACAGGGAATGTCTCTCCTGGGTGCCCTTAGCGCCCTGGGGTGTCCCCTTCAATGGGAACAATTCATGTGCTTGCTTTCCTGAAATAGGTTTTTTTTTCCATTCTATCTATTCTGTGGAGTGAAGGAGAAGCTGCATCCATAACAGATGTTAATTTTGTTGACCAGCTTTTCCTGAAAGCCTGACTTGCTCTTATCCTCTGTTTTTCATGGGGGTCAGTATGACTCAGCTGTGGGGATGAGTTCTCTCCCCATCAGAACAGTTTCCCCATTACATAACCAGAAAGCAGGTTGGAACCTATTGAAGGTCCTTCTTGTCTTGCCCAGTAAATGTCCTCTGTCATCTCTCTGGCTTTCCAGCTGCAGCCACCTGCCTCTGTCTTGATCAAATCACATCAGTGGATTTGTGTTTCTTTTCTTATTTTATTGTTTTCCTTCTAGAAAAAGGGCTTGATTTTTTTTTTTCCCAAGTCCCTAGATGTAAAGAAATCCATTCCGGCCCAGACTTTTTGGCTTTTCAGCCAAGAAGCAGACAACCTTTGGTTTCTGTGAGCAAAGAATGATCATCAGTAGACACCTGCAAGACAAGAGGAGGTTATATGAATATGATTCCCAGAAATGTCCATTCCGCCTTCTTGTGCACCAGCACAACACTTCCAGACAGCTGCTCTGCCTCAAGCCTCCTCAGAGCCACAAGCAGCTGCTCCCATTAACCCTTCTTTTGAAATTTCTCTCCTTGATGCTCCAGACAGAGCTGCCACAGAGCTGTTGGAGGCAGGTGTGGGATGGTGTCAGTGCCCCCATGGCTCGGTGCCCCAGCTCCCAGTGTCACTGCTCAGAGGTCTGGCTGCTGCAGGTGATCTCCCCAAGCCCCACAGCTCCCAGTTACCCCACTGCCCCTCCCAGGATGTCACCAGGCTGCTCTGAGCAAGGATCTCTCTTCCATGTGGTTGCCATTAATTCCACCACCGCAAGCATCAGCCGGAGGTACCAGGCCGTATCAAGCAGTCGATCTCAAATTGTCATATCCGCCGATAAAACAAAGGGCTCATAAGGAAAGAGGGAACATTAAGACCAAGAACTTCCCTCTGCCCATTGCAGGTGGCTCATCAGAAGGCTCGGATGGAAAACACCCCCAATAACCTTGTGCTGTGTCCCTCCTGCAGAGGAATGAGTCAGGAATTTCACGCACGTAGAGCAATCTCCAAGCAGTCCCTACAGGTCTGCCCAGGACCACGGCTTGCCGAGCAGCTGCTTGTTTACCTGCCACCCATTTCCATAGCATGGGTGTGCAGCCACATTCCTGGGAGCCCCAGCTGCTCCCACCTGCCCGACCTGTCTGTGAGCGGGAGCAAAGCTCGAAGCCGCCGTTTGAGAGATGTGATTTTGCCACAGGGAAACACTGCCAAGGATGCTCAGCGCTCTGCTGGGATGGCTGAGGAGCCAGCTCAGCAGCTGGTGTGTAAGGCAGCCTGGTGGCATCACTGCTGGTGGATGGAGGGGACTTTACACCAGCAGAGGGTCTGAGCTGTTGGCCGGGCACCGAGGGCTGGGGATGCGGAGCATGGGATGACTCAGAGGAGGAGCAGCTCAGCCTCAGTGCTCCAAATCCCCTTCCACAGGAGCTCTCCCTGTCCGCTGGCCCTGGAAACGTCACAGGGAAACCACCCTCCTCGGGTTACGTGTCTTATTAAGCAAGAGGGACGCGTCCCTCCCGAGCCGGAGCCGCGCTCGAGGTGGCTGTGCCAGCACAGCAGGGCCCTCTCGAAGGACAGCTTTTGGCAAAGCAGGATGTGCTGCCTGGGTCCCAGGGACGTAGGCAACAACTTTCTATCCCTTTTTATCACTGCCGGGCTGATGGGGAGCAAGTGCATCTCTCGCTTTCTCCTGGAGCTGCTGCTGTCTGCGGCACTGCGGGGGAAGGCTGTCCCTGCCCAGCTCGGGCAGGGGAATCCGTGCCAGCATTTTCCCCAGGGGATGCTGAAGTAGCTACACTTCAAAGGCTCAGGAGGTGTCCATTTTGCCTTCGGCTCCACCAGCCCACGGTTTAGGGTGAAAGCTGCTTGTGTCAGCAGCTGGGGCTGGGAGGAAACCCGGGCTAAGCTAGGGCTGCTGGCCAGGATCAGCGCCCAAGCCACCCAACCTTTCCTCACTGGTCCCTAAAGCATCCCCAGCCACGGCAAAGTGCCCCCAGAAGAAAACCCAGGATGATCATGGGCTTTCATCCCGCACTTGAAGCAGCCATTTGTGTCAATCTGGGCATGTCCCTTCCCCTCTCCCAGTGTTTGGGCTGGGGGTTGTTGTGTTCCCTGGGCTGTGCCACTCTAGTTTAGTAGGATGCTGCTGCTACTGCTGCTGCTATCACATCTCTTTTTCTTTTTTTTTCCTCTTCTTCTCAAAAAGTGCCAAGTTGTATATTAAAAAAAACAAACAAACAAACAAAAAAAAACCCACCAAAAAAAAACCTTCCATCTTAATGCTGGATGAATTATTTAAAAGGGTCTGTTTGCTAATGCGATTGACTTCAACCAACAGCGCAGGTTGAGCTGTAATTATGGGAAAACAATCAAATCTCTATCTGGGTTCACACCATACTGGTCTTGCCACTTTTTGTGTTACAGCAGAACCTGTCCGGCAGCTTTAGCTAAGCTGAGCCTCCTTTCTGCTGCCGGGGCAAAGAAACGAAAACCAGTAGAACCAGTCAGGCTGCAAGGAAAAAATTACGGCTTATTGTCTGTGCAAGTTCACCCACACTGCTCACTCCTGTCTCCCGTGTCCCAGATGACCGTCTCCTGATCACCACCCAAACTGAGCTCCAGGAGCTGAGGCAGAGACACAGGCGCAGTCCTCCGACGTGAGTATTGTGCTTGCGCTGATTTTGGGTCTGTCCCCCATCCTCCTGGGCAGCGTTGTGCAGCTGGGAAGGGAGCTGGCGTGAGCCACGCATGGAGAGCTGCCCAAAATTCGCTCAGCAGAGTGCCGGGAGTGCTGTCAGTCGGTGCCAGCAGACGGAGCCTGCTCCAGCTCCCATCTGATGGGCAGAGGTTGGTGTGTCACGGGTTTGCTTGCTTTTCTGTCCTCTCTCCGAGCTCGAGGAGGAAATTTGGATTTGTGAGGCAGCTGGGGAGCCGATGGTTTGTGGCAAAGGGGCAGCTCTGAAGGGTCGGTGGGGAGGGGACCTGAGCCCACCCGGGCTGCACGGCGCTGCCCAGCCACGACCCCCGGGCTTTCCTGTTAACAAAAACTCCTCCTCTGGCATTTTCCACCCAAGTGTGAAAGGTAATGGGATATCCCTGTGATCTGAAATGCTGAGAAATGGCATCCAGCTCCACTCAGATGGAGTGAAATAGCTGTGGAGGGTCAGAGCAATTTGTGGGTGTCAGGGTTTATGTGAGTACTGGGGACACCAGTCGCGTTTGCATCCGGTGAGAGGGGACCAGAGGCAGGAACAGAAAACTTCTCTGAGCAAACATCCAGCCGTGTGACAGCTGTGGGGGACATGGCTGTGGCCATGTGGGGTGGACTGTGGGACTGTGTGGGATGCAGGATGTGCCCATCCTGGGCTGACAGCACCTGGGTGTCAGTGCTGGGTGCTGGGGGGGCATCACCCCCTTCCACACCTGATCCACCTTCCATGCAGCACCTCAGACAGCCCTGACCTGCCCCAAGCCATACACATGATGGACAGTAAATAACTTCAAATGGAATCGTGGGTCTCCCTTCCCACCCCATTTCACACCTCTGTTGCCAAAGCTGAGAACAAATTTGCTGCTTTTTCCCTCAGTGGCAGCTTGGAGCTGGATTGTGGTGACCCCTGCTAGCTGGGCAAGGCGGCCTTCTGTCCCCATTGTGCCCCTCGTGGGACATCCTGACAGTGCCCTCCTGGGCTGTCCAGGCATGTTCCTTCAGGCAGTATAAATACCCAGAGAGGCTGAAGCTCGCTGGGCTCCCAGCAGCCCCACGCACCAGGTGTGATGCTACCAAGGGCTGGCGTCCTCCTTCCCTGTGTTAAATCCAGGAGGAAGGGAGGGATGGTGGGATTGCTGCAGGGGAGGGGCTGTGCCCACACACAGCCTCCCTGCACGGGGGTTTGTTGCTGTGGGTTGAATTGTCCCCACTGCCTGCTCCTTGTCCCTTCTGCTGGGACAGTGCCACGATGGGGAATGTCCTGAGAGCGCTTCCAGAGGAGATGGGCACAGATGCTCCCCTGGAGGATACGGGACACTGATGCATTGATTCAAAACCTGGCCTAAGTGGCGATGTGTCCCCAACACCAGTGTGCCACCGGGTATTTGGGACATCCAGAGAAGCCTCAGTCTATAAAAATGCCCAACTCTGTCTGTCCCAGCTGCTGGACAGCACAACATGGGGCTGAGTTGGTAAGACAAGACTCATCCTTGGTGCTGCAGCAGGGCTAAACACCCAGGAGGGTTTTGCAGGGCTAGATCTTCCTAGTGCAGTTCTCCTTTTTTAAATGGTGCTGAAGGGAAAAGCTCATCCTCTCCAAGACTTCATCATCTGCGGATATCCAGGGATATCTCCACACCCAGGAGAGATCTGTTTTTTTCCATTTGCATGGCCATTATCTCGACTCAGGATGCCCATGCACCCTCACACAGCAGGAGCAGAGGTGCCAGTTGATGGAAATGTGTTTGAGAGGAATCTTCGTGCCCGTTCTCCCACACAAGACCTGCTTTCCCATACAGGGGCAGGAATGATGAATTCCCCATCTCAGGAGCAGTGTGGGCTCTGAACCACGCTGCTGGGAGGAGAAGACAGTGAGACCAAGATGCTCTCCAGGCACCATGAGCAGTGTAACAGGATCACAAGCGGAGGGTGGGGTGATAACCACCATCTAGCAGAGATTCCCAGGGTATTTTCCTGCCACGTTGCCCAGCCAGGGGCTCTGGAGCTGGGGGTGGCAGTGGAAGTGTTTTGGATGGGCAGTGACCGTGTGCCTCCAATCCCAACAGGGCCTTGAGCTATTCCTGAGCTTCACCACTTCTCAATTAAATCATCCAAAAATGCGATAATGCCTCATTACCCACTTCCCAGAGCATTTTGAGGTGCTAATTGGGTAATGTTTATAGAACCTGTGGTTACCCTGAGATGCACAGGTAGATAAGTGGGTACTTTTAATCATCTTCTGAATCCTCCTGTGGGCAGACAGATCCTGCCCACAGATCTGCCCAAAGCCCACCACACTCTGGGGAGCACCATGGCATGGCTGGTGGCTCCAAATGCCATTTGTCCTCAAGTGGGGAGCAGAACTAATATTTACTGTTAAACCTCATCAAAGCAGCAGGAGCTGGGGGTGGGGGGACAAAAACCTCCCTCTCAAGTGAGGCCAGTGCAAGGAGAGACCCCCGGACTGCTCACCCCGTTATGTAAAATCCAGTCAGATTCCTGGGGATATTCAGGTATTGCAGAGGACCAACAGCTTTGGTTTTAGTGATCCTGCAAGCCCAGGTCAGCCAAGACTCTGTTGGAAGGAGGGATGTCCCTATTGCAAAGATTAACAAGGACCCTTGAGGGGAATAAGGGCTCTTAATCAGAAATGAGGTAATGGAATAAAACTCAGATTGGGGGGGTCGGTGATTGCCACAGCAGCTGGAAAAGCAGAGGGACAAGGTCTCCACAGGGACAAGGTGGTGGAGGAGAAATTGAGCTGCTGAGTTTGTGATCACCAGGGCTGTGCTGTATTATGGCAACAGAGACGTTATGGGGTAGAAGTAAATCAGTGTGCAGGTTGGGACTTGAGGCCGGAGCTGCATCTTGGAGGGTTTGCCCCGGCTCATCTCTCCCTGCAGTGGGACACGTCTGTGCACACACGAGCAGCATCTCCCCGGTGCTGCTGATCCTGCTGGACTGGTTTGGGGGGCTGTGACCAGCACCAGTCCCCACAAACCCAAAGGGCCATTGGGGCACGTCACAGCCATGCTGCAGCTCCACATCACCTGAGTGGGACCCCCATGCAGCAGCCAGCAGAGGCAGCCCTGGGGCTTGCTGTGAACCGGCCCCGGGGCCGGTGGAGCAGCACGGAGCAGCTGCTCTGCTCCAGGGAGGATTTTCAGGTTGTGTGAGGTAGAGGAAGGCACCAAATCCTCCTCCCTGGAGAGGCAAGAGCCAAGGCTGCTCCTCCTGTCTCACTTGTTGGGAGGTAATTTTGCAATCTGGCAGCCCACGTGCAGCACCCACTGTAGACCCAGCGTGGTGGAGAGCAGGCACTGGGCTCCATTTTAGGGCAGTCTGTGCCATGTTAAGTCATGCAAATAAATAAATACCCAGAAGAAAAAAAAAAAATCCCTGAGCCTACCAAAAAAGCCCTCCTCAAACTGCCGAGCAAAGAACATCAGCAAAGAGCACCAGCTCCACACTGGCCTGTGAAATACTCCTGGCACTGCAGATTTTCCATGAGTGATCCGGCAGTTTTTCTGAGTACAAACTTGTTTTATAATCCTAAAATTAGACCAGGAACGTAGTAAGGTAGCCAAGGAAAGAAAATTTGGCTGGTCAAAGCAGCTCTGCCCGGCAATTGCCCAGAGAAAGGTGTGTGACAACCCAGCCTGGAGCTGAGCAACTCCAGCACTGCTGATGGGGAAATATCTGGTGGTAAATCCATTAAGCTTCACTGATCCCACAGTATCAGAATGTCACAGTCCTGCCTTTTTCTTTTCTGCCTTTTTTTTTTAATGACTTAAGCTCATTTAGCTAATGAGCTGCTTTATCCTCCTGAAAGGAGACAGGGCTCAGGGTAGGGATGTGCCGTGGCTCACTGTGAGTGTGACAGGCAGTGCTGGGGATGGTGTTGAGAAGTCAGGAACTCCCTGGGGACCAAGGAATGGGGGCTGGCTGTGCTGTCAGTGCCAGCTGTCCAAGTCCATCCCTTCCCCAGCCCCTCGGATGGGACAGAATATAACTTCCGTGCTGCTTTTTCTTTCCCCAGCCACAAGAGGAGCACCCTGCCCAAGGAGCGATGCCACTGGCACCCAGGAGATGCTGGGGGCTGCTCCAGCCCTGTGCATGACAGCAGACATCCCAGGGACCCTGCGCCCCAAACTGGAGCCCTTGTCCCACCCCGAGCCGAGCATCGAGGGATGCAGAGAGCAGGTGAGCAAAGCCACAGCAGTTAACAGCTCACCCCAGTGCTGGGCTTTACAAACCCTCCAGATTTAGGGGCTGGATGAGGAGTTTGCCTTTGGTGTCCAACACTGGGGCTCTGTTTGCAGAGGGCACCCATCACTTTGAAATACACCCGGCCCTGCCGGGATGCCAAAGGGCTGCTCCAGCCCCGCCGCGGGGCCGCCCCCGGCACCACCGGCTCTATTTCACAGCGACAGCTCTGCCGAGGGCTCGGGGCTGTAAATGAAATCCCTGTCTCAGGGAGCGAGCTCCTCGCTGAGGGACTCTGTGGCCTGGGCTTCAGCAATAAATCTCCCTCTATAAATTCTCTGGAGCAGGGTAGAGGAGCAGGGAGGTGCAGCTTCAACGCATTCACCCGCCCACAGCGGGTGAGAGAGAGCAAAGCTGAGCCCCTCGGGGAGCCTGGGCTGTCCGTGGGGCTGTTCTGCTGCAGCCAAAGGCTGAATTCTGGGAAAGGACATATGGGGAGTGATGCTCATGAAGGATTTCTGTTACCATGTGTGAGCACAGACGAGACCTGAGGTCCTCGCCAGGTTTGGCACAGAGTGCCTGTTCCATCTGCAGGCAGAGATGGGTTCTGGCATCTCAAAAAGCACCAAAACTGGCAGCTTTTCTCTGCTGATTGCAGCAGGTCGCAGGTCCCCACCTACCTGAGGGCTCCGAGGAAAAGAAAACCAGGAGTAAACCCCAACCCTGGTGGCACCACAGCCTCAGCTGTGCATGGAAGGCGAAGCTGTTTCCCACACCCCAACCCCAAATCCTGATCTGCTGGGCTCTGCCCGCAGCACTGAGTCACAGCTGCAGGGATCCAGATCCAGCAGTGAGCACCTGGACTGCCTCCATGCCTCCCACCCGTGCCAGCCCAGCCCTACCTCCCTGAGCAGGGCTGGCACCGTGCCCAGCCAGGGTGTCACCTTCCCGGGATGGCTGGGCTGAATCCTGTGTCTGGAAATGCCGGGTTCAGCCCTTGGAGACACCAGCCTTGGGGAAAGGGCTGTACCCTTTAGTACAAGGTGGGCAGGACCTGATCCAGCAAGCACGGCAGGAGCACACGCAGCCAGCAACTCCTCTGCTCCTCTGTTCCCAGTTGCAATCCTTTCCCAGATTACAGCACTGGAGAATGCAATGGGAATTAGTGCCTGAGCGCTTCAGAGCCTTCCCAGCTGGCACTCAGGGTGTCAGTCCCACGATGGCAGTGGTTGATCTCACAACCTCCCTTCAGCCCTGGGGAAGTGCTTTGCCCAGGGCAGAGCCTGATTTAGGACCCAGTGATCCTGGGAAGTGCATCCCATTAACATCAGGAGGGGTTTCTTCTGTTTTGCAGTTGAGCTGCACGTTATTTCCCCTGGCTGGTTTTTCAGCTGTGGCTCTTGGGGCTGAGATCAGTTCCCAATCCCATTTCACAGCGGCAGATCTCGAGCTGGGCGAGCCGCACCGTGCTTTTATTTGCTGGGTTAGATCACCCAGCCCTGGGAAGGAGTGGGTTATGCCCAGGGAAGCAGGAGTAATGAATATTTTTTTAATTGTTCCCCCAGAGAGCAAGATCTCTACTCTGTTTGCAGCAGATTTGCTCAAAAGCCAAACAAAGCAGCTCTGGGATGGTTCGTGTCCAGGCCGATCCGAGCGTGCCGAGCTCGCTGCTCGCGCTTGCTGGCGCGTGCCTCATTTCTTTTGAAAATCAGATGCTTTAGGGGAAACTTTCTTCTTCCAGCTCTGCATGCCCACATCTTGCATATGCAGGCGATCTGGCACATCCCTGCTCCTCATGCAGATAAAGGCACGGGGCGGGAGCCGGGCTGGGAGAGCGCTGGAACCCAGCACAAACCTTCCCCATGGGGCTACAAAGCCCAGGTCCCACTCTTCATCTTCCAGCAATAGAGGGGAGGTTTGCTCTCTGGTCATCCCTTTGTGGTTGAAGGCTGAGTGTCCAGGAGCTTTGTTGGGATTGGAATTACTCGCCATGACTCACTAACCCAGAATGATTTGGGGGGGGCAGATGTTCCCACGTGGAGATGCTAAACACCTCCATGTGGAAGTTCCTCTTTCCCAGTGTGGTTATGGTGGTTCCAGAGGAGCCCATGGGTGCTGTGCCCATGCCAGCCTCCTGCAGCTCTTGGCTCTGGACACCACCTCTCCTGGTTTCTTTGTAAAATTGGGTGAAAAAGCTCTGTTGGGTGTTTCCCCAGGGTTCAAAGAGGCTGCAGCCAGCAAGGCCACGCAGGAAGCCTGGGCAATGACAGTGGGGGCCAAGTGCTCTGTGTTGCCTCTGTAAAAGCTGTGCATGGTGCCAGAGGGAGGAGGGATGCAGGGGAGCATCCCAGCAGGAGATGAGTCCATCAGACTCAAGCACAAAAAGTGCTGTGAATTTCCCCATCACCAGTCCCCATGTGGGAACATGAGTTCTGCAGTCCCTTCTTCATGCTCAAGAAGATGCCCTGCCCCACCTCATCCCAGAGAAATGCAATTTTAACAGCTCAACGAGGAGAGGAAAAGCCTGATTTTCCAGCTGGGCTTCTCCCAGTTTCTAAGACGTGCTCTTTGCTGAGGCAGGGTGGACAAAAGTGCATCCCATGGTTTAGCAAATGATTTCCCTTCCTAGCTTTGGGCTTTGTCCTTTCCAGAACACCCCATGCACCAGACACATTTCTTTTGCTGGACTTTTTCTTTCTCTTTTAGGCTGAAACCCGAATAATTTGAAGCACTGGACACAGCCTGGTGTGTGGCTCATCCCTGAACATGACCACAGAGAGTTTTGCAGAGTTCCTGAACAAGCTCAAGGAAATCCATGAGAAAGAGGTCCAAGGTAGGGAGACAAAATCTTCTTAGCAAAAACTGGCCAAGATCCATTTCTTTGTAATAGTACCACTTGATCCGTTTGGTGTCAAATAACCCGAAGGGAGGAGGAGCAGGTGTGGATTAGGGAGATTTGGGGATTAGTGCTGAGCAAGCAGCACCCACGGGGATGGATTGGGACATGAGGGCACAGCCTCAGAGGAGAACACCACTGATGGCACATTTGTACCTCTCGTTGGCACACTGAGAAAAAAGTAACTTTTTGAATGATGAGAAGGAGCAGAAGAAAGAGAACATTCCTGCACTCCATGCTCCTGGAAAGCAAGCCATGGAGGAGTTCAGTCCCTGCAGGAATCCCACTGGCTCCAAGCATAGACCATGGGGGATTTGTCTCCCTTCCTGCCCCTGCTGTCGTGATAAAGGTGACCTGGGAGGTTTGCAGGGGTGGCACACACACACCTGCTGGGCATCTGCTCTGAGCACTGAGGATTGGAGTGTATTTGGATACTGAGGGATCAAAGGGAAAGTGGAAAGAAGCAATAATCTACAAGACAGAAGCAGCAGGAGATGAAGCTCTGTTAAAGAAAACGTTTGAGTCAGGTTGGATAGCTTATTCCTCTAGGGAATAAATTATTTCTCAGGTCATACATTATTAAAATAAAACCCATTAGGTTAAGCAACCAAGTGCCAAGTCCAATTGTTTTCCTATTAGAATAATTCCCAGTATCAATATTATGAACAAAACTTCAGCACTTTTGGATGATTCTGGCTTATGAATTCATTCTTCTCTTGTGTAATTTCAAGCTCTGTGAGAGTTAGAGGAAACTGTTGAGCAATTTAAACCACATGTTTACATCTACTTTGCATAAAATAGATTTGACAGGATACGATGTCTGCAGATCCATCAAGGAAAGCCGTTCAGCTGTAAATATTCTCCAAGATGCTTTCCAGCCCTGAAAGCTATAAAATACTGCCCACCTGGGAAATGCAGGCTGTAGTGAGAAATAAGTAGAAACAAAACCAAACCAGACTTTTTGGGTTTGCGAAGGAAATGCAGGCTCATCAAATAGTGGGGCTACAAAAGGAGCTCACATTTTGAACAACTTTCCCAGTTACAACAAATGGTGACTGTGTTTAACACATGCAATGTGTTATTCCTTATCGGAGATAAGGCTTGTGAACGGATGGGGTTTCAGCAAAGCCACACACCTTCCTGAAATTCCATCGGTCTCATTTGCTTCTGAGTGCTGGGGAATTGGCAGTGAACACCCTCCCCTCTGTGTCTGTTCATTATTCCAGGCCTGCACAGCAAAGTGACGGAGCTGACCACAGAGAAGTGCCGGTGAGCGATGCTGGGGCCGAGGGGGAGTTACACCACTGGAATGTCAGACTTCCTGAGTTATTCTCCAAAACTGCTGGATTGGACAGCACCATTTGCCTTTCTGGCCAAATTCAAGCCTTTGGGCTCCAGGCAGGGTTTGGGGTGATCCCAGCCCAACTCCAGCTTGCCTTCCCACGGGCAGGTGATGCTTGTGCCACCTGGTGCTTTCTCCCTTGGAAAACAATAAGTGGGAGGAATTAAGCTGCTAACTCCAAGGAGGGTGCCACAGGGCAGCACCCAGGCTCCAACACATTTGTTTCCCCTCCTGCCACACAAGTAAAAGGGCATTGTGGATGAAGGCACGTGTTTTGGGGAGAAATCTAATAACCCTCTTTTCTTCGTTTTGTTTCTTCAACTAGAGATGCTCAGAGAATTGAAGAGCTGTTTGCTAAAAATCACCAATTAAGGGAACAGCAGAAGGTCCTTAAAGAAAATGTAAAGGTGTTAGAAAACAGGTAGGATTTGTTTAAGTAAGGTGCAGCTAAGTGGCAGTGACTGCACGGTGCTAGGGGGAGAGTTTGGGGTTTGCTGTCTTCCCAGGAGTGTGAATCCCATGTACCTCTATTTTCCCTATATTCAGCTGCTGGGAGAACTGGAGGAGTCTGGGCACATGCACAGGAGCTTTCCTAGGCTGGTGGTGGTGGGGCTGGATCTGGAGGGGTGCAAGAGCCAGGGCTGGGCAGGGGGGTGATTCCAGGTGATGGTCTGGGTGTCCACACTTCCCTGTGGGGAGGGCAGGAACTTATTTCTCCCATGGAAACGGCGTGGTAACAAGCTGTGGGGTTTCCTTCCTCCAGGCTGCGAGCTGGTCTTTGTGACAGATGCATGGTCACCCAGGAGCTGGCCAAAAAGAAGCAGAACGAGTACGAGACCTCTCATTTCCAGAGCCTGCAGCACATCTTCATCCTCTGTACGTACTGACACCCACTGTGAGCTTGGCTTTGGCAAACTGACTCTTTGCTTAGTTAATCCTTCTCCCAGACATTTGCATGTGAACCCTTGCGGTGAGCAGGGATCTGGGAAGGGTTTGGAGATGGGGAGAAGGGAGAGAGCAGGACTGTGGAGGGCAGCTCACGTCCCCCCCAAGCAGGCATAACCCTTCACACAAATCATCAGAGCTGGGGGTTGCCGCCCTCCACACCTCCAGAAAAATGAGAGATTCCAGGCTGTGTCAGCTGCCTGGGGAAAGGATGCGTTTGGCACGGCAGAAGCAACGCTCTGGCAAAGACAGGATAGTCACAGCAGCAGCTCAGCACGGGTAAATGAAATCAAGCAGCACGTGTGATGGATCTTCTCCTGAGCCTCTGGCAGAGCTCCCAGCACCGCTGAGGCCCAGGGTGTTTTTCCCTGGGGATCTGACCAGCCCAGGGAGGGTCATGGGGGTAAAGGAGATAAGGCATTTAGGAGGGATGGAGAGGTTCCAAGAGCCCTTGGTTTATCTCCCCTGCTGTGCCACGGCTCCCTGGGTGCTGCTTTTGAGCAGGAGCAAGGCAAGGCACCATGCCTGGGAGCCCACCCCTGCTCTCTGTGGCCTCCTCACTGCAGCACCCGGTGCTGGGTGCTCACATCTCCCTCTGGCCTCTGTCTGATCCCCCCGAGACCCCCAGCCCTCCCCCTAACACAGCACCCACTCATCACCCTGCCCTGGTGTTCAGGGGCAGGATGGTCACTGTGCCCAACCCACCACTGCCTCGTCTGGGTCACGCTCTTCCCCTGAGCTGGGTGACCTGCAATCAGACCCAGTCCTGATGAAACCTGAGGCAGAAAGTTGCTCCCTTTTATCCCTTAGTCCCGGCATGTTTACAAGGAAGGGAGGAAATTCGGCATCCCTCCAAAAGTTGGTGCCGTTCCCTCCTCCTCCCCTGGGCCCCCCAGCGAGCTGTGAGTGGCGTCCTTGCAGCATCTGAACTCACAGCACCACCTCTGTCCCTGCAGCCAACGAGACCAATCGCCTGAGGGAGGAGAATAAAACTCTCAAGGAAGAACTGAAGAGGCTCCGGAGCCTGGAGTAAGAACTTTCCTGGTTTCATTCTTTACGAGGGGATTGGCAACAACCAGGGCGTCCCCAGAGCTGGGCAGGACAGTGCCCTGACTGAGGCATCCTCGGGGGTATTTTAGCAACTGATTCCTGTGACTTCCTGTGTATGTTAGACATGGAAAAATTCCTAACGGTCTCAAAATCCTTGTTGAGCTTTGCTCACTCCCCTGTTCATCAGCATCCAACGATTCGTTTTTGGGGAACAAAGATATTGAATCCCTCAGAAACAAAGCCCTGGGCAGTTTGCATGGACCTCAGCCTGGGATTCCATGGCTTTTCCATGGCACCAGCTCCCTTCCTGCAGCAGCCAGAGAAGGTCTGCAGGAAGCAGATGGTTCTGGGGAAGGAGAGTGTCACAAGGGACTGTGATGGGGTTAAAGAGGGAGCAGTGATCTGCACCAACAGGTTCACAGCCCAGCAGAGCACTGTGTTGGAAGCCAAGTAACCTGCCAGGCTGGCCAACATACACAAATCAGCTCATTCCTCAAGGGTTTAAAGTCCAAAGGAATTAGCACTGAGGGATTAGTTTAGAAATGTGTTTTCTTTGGAGGGCAGGAGCACCATCCACTTAAAGAGAAACTCTGGCTTTTACTCCCCAGTGCTTCCCAAGGGCTGAGTAGCTCCAGAGCTGTAGGCTGGGCTGGGCTTGTTGAGCACTGAGTGATTCTGCTCTGCTCTCCCCTCCCCTGAGATGCTGGATAGACTTCCAGCCAAACATCCATGTCTCAGTATCAGAGTCCATCCCGGACTCTGTGTGTGTCTCCAAGGCTCAGGCACTCCCTTGTGTCACCGAGAGCACCGTCCTCTCCATCTTGATGTGGTGACAGAGGGCAGACACCACATCCCTGTGCTGAACCCACCCCTCCATCAGGCTGAAAGCCCAGGCAGGGGCAGGTTCCCACAGAGCTTTTGCAATGGCCACAGCTGGGTCCTGGCTTACCCAACATCGTGGCTTCCTGCAACGTCACCCACAACCAAGTGGGGCAATCACACCTCGGGCTGTCATGCTGGCTCTGTCCATGCCCCAGACTGCAGCTGGGCTGCTGATAAGCTGCAGTGGAAGGAGGTGAGTCTGAGGATCTGGTATATCCACATACACACATGCATAAATTTGTATATTTGTATATCAGGCTCAGAGCTCTCAGCACAGTGGCTCCAAAACCTTCCTTCTCCTGCCACTTCTCATTCATTCATGTCCTTCTCCTTCCAACAGGGACAGGACAAGGACTCCAGGAGTCTCCTCCAGAGAAAGCTGCTCCACACCAAGCTCCCCTTTGACTTTACTGTCCCCAGTGAGCAGGAATGCCAGCACAGAGAAAGCAGAGCACAGGGAAGCAGAAGAAGCCCACCAGGATGTGCCAGACCTCGAGCTCAGTGAAGGTGGGTGCTGCTGGCCCCTGCCACCCTTGAGGGACCTGGGGATGTGAAGAGTGACTGAGCCACGGTGCAACACTGCTCTGGGAAAGGGTCTGGAGAGCACAGACCAAGCTGTTGGCAGCTCAGATGGACATTGCCATGGGCAGAAAAGCTGATGGGGGGGAAATGCAGGTCAAGGGAGGAACACCCTGCTCTGCATTAGAGCAAAAAAGCACTTGGGTGCCCTCACTGAAAGACAATTCATGCAGAGGCCATGGCATTCCCTTCCTGCCACCCACACATGCAGCAAAGGACACGTTCAGTCAGGTGCTGGCTTGAGCCAGACAGTAATTTTGACTCAAAATCTTCACTGAGAGGTGGTTGGTACCAGCCAGTGGCATCCCTGGGAGGCTGCATGGCTCCAGCCTGCTGCAGGGCTGCAGCAGCTCTGGGGGACCCTTACTGCAGCTGGTTGTGTCTTTTTTTGCAGAAAAGCCTCCAGAGAAGCTCCAGAGAAGCTCTCCAAGCAGCAGGACTTCTCCAGGCACTATCCTCCAAGAAGTCAGCCTTGCAGAAATGGTGAGTTGTCAGAGTAGCCTGATGCCCTCAGGCTTTCTCCCCACTGCTGTGGTCATCTGAACTGGATCAAGACAAGCAGATTGGCATAGGGAAAGAGTAGGAGACCCTTGGGGTGTGGAACAATTAGCCAGACTTGGGTAGTTTGCCATTTCCAGAGCCTGGCATTTTCCAGGGCCTGGCTTTCAGTGGTTGCAAGGACAAACACAGAGAGGGTGTCAGCCCAGGGCTGCTGAGTGATGTGGTGACACCGGGCACTGGGAGATGAGACTGCAGGACCTGGGCCTTGCTCCTGGTCATGGGAACTCAAGCCCACGTACACACCCACACGGATTCTTCTGTTTTGGCACAGGTTTTGCTTACTCGACCTCCACAAAAACTTGAAAGAGCAGGTGAAGAGGGGTTTTGGTAAGGCTGCAGGCAGGCTGTGGGGATAATTAATAGGGATCACAGGAAGGGTTGGTGACATCTCCAGGTGGGCAGGGAAAAGTCAAGTCAGAACTTGTGATGAGTCTTTCATGACAGCTGATGGAGACAATGATGTCCTGGCCCAGGTACTCCACCAGAAATACACCCACCAAACCTGTGTGTGCCAGGAGCTTGCATGAATAAAGTCTTGCATGAGTAAAAAGGCTTGACTATGGGACCAGGAATTTGCAGGGTCTTATCTTGGTTAAGCCACTGAATCATGACTGAAGAGGAGATGCAAAACTTCCTGTGCTACAAAGCAGTGCAGCTAGAAAATAGAGAGTACATGGTGGGAAAATTTCCTGGAAAAATGAATAAAAGCTTGATAGAGCTGTTGACCAGAACCATATCAAGCAGCGCACTCAGGAGCTGTCTGTTTTGTTCTCGTTGGTGAGAGGTGTCCCAGTTCAGTGGGGCTCCCTGGAGCCTGTGGAACACTGCAGAATGTCTCACCTGGACTTTCTGTCCTCTGCCCCAGGCGTCCCAGAGGATTTCCAACCAGCTGCATGGAACCATTGCCCTGGTGAGGCCTGGCTCCAGACCCTGCCTCCTGGAAAAGAGTCCTTCAGGGGCAGCAGTGTCTCCACCAGCGAGGAAAACTCCTCTCCCTCCAGAGCGTGAGCACAGCCCCGGCCTCGAGGCGTGAGTACCAGCCCGGGAATCGTGGTGTGAGCCTGCTCCATGGCCCACTTCATCCATCCTCAGTGGATGGATGGCCAGTGTTCCCTGTGTCTGTCCACCTCCCTCCCCAAATTTGTCCCACAGCCTTGGGAAGGGGGGGAATATCCCAGTTTGCGGCAGTAAAAAATGGCTGGAATCCAGCCCAGCAAGATCAGGCTCTGGTTATTCCAGCTCCTCAGACAGACCCACAAAGTGAACCAGGTGCCCCCACATCCAGGCAGAAGGACTGTCCCAGGCAGCAATCCCTGCTCCTTCTTATCTATTCTGATGGGTTTTCCTGCAGGGCTCAGCACTTCCCAGGCTTAACCTCCCCTCCGATTTCAGGAGCACAGAGGGCTGAGCAAGGCCAGTGAGTTCACCTGTAGAGACAATGAGTTTCCCAGAGTGTGAGTAGTTCTGTGGAGCATTCCTGGGAACAGCCTGCACTCATGGAAGCTGCCAAATAACCAGCAGCAGCAGGGGCTGGCTTTGCAGGGCAGGTTCCTGCACTGTACCAGCCCTCCTAGGATGGCTGCAGAAGATTCCCATTGAGTGAGATATGGGGAGGGTGGGCTGTTCCTCTGTCCTGGGGGTCTTCAGGCACTACAAAAGCCCAAGGGGATAGTTAGAATGTTGCTGGCTGTAAGACAGTATTCAAATGTGACTTCTCATCAGCAGTGCTGATGTGAGAGGTCACTGCATCCTTACCCTCACTCATCCCCTTGCCCTAAGCTGCTGTGGCCTAGGGACAGGGGATTGCTGCTGGATGGTGGGATGGGAATGGCTTCCTGGACTGTGTGGGGACCCACTGCTGACTGCCTGACACCCGAGGCCACCAGGACCCTCCTCCCCAGCACAGAACCCAAAGACAAACATGATGTACTGGCCAAGAGCTTCAACAGGGCATGGAAAGAGCAGGAGAGACCACACACATCCCTGCAGAGCTGGGAAACCATGGGAAAACTCTAATGCTAATGTGGGGGGGGGGGTGTTTTTTGTTGNGGGGGGGGGGGTTTGTTGGATTTTGTTGTTGTTTTTTGGGTTATTTTATTTCAGTTTTTTGGTTTTTTGTTTTTGTGGGTTTTGGTTTTTTTTTTCCTAACGTGATCTATCTAACATAATTTTTTTTCACGCTTTTTTTAGTTATTTAACAGCAAGCAAACTGGACTCCCCCAAGGTCGCTCCATCCTACGAAAATCTAAAACTGAGTGCCCGGAGAGAGCAGCTCTGCCTCCTGCACAAGCACCTTTCCCTGCACCAGCTGGGGCTGGCGGGCCACTGTCCCCCGGCTGACCGGGACGGGGGCGGCTTCCCCGGCCACCTGCTCCGGGCCAAAGCCGCCGACGGCAGGACGCGGTCCCGGGACAGCTGGGAAGACCACGCGGCCTTTCTGAAGCTTCCTGCCACCATGGTGTACGTGAGGGACCAGCAGCTGGAGGAGAAGCTGCACCTCCTGAAGCACCGGGAGCGGCTGCAGCATCTCCTCCTGCAGCAGCGCCAGCCCGGCCAGCGGGCAGACGGCGACACGAAGCTCCCGCCCGGGGAGCGGCCACTGTCCCCGTGGCTGGGCATGGCGGCAGGATGCAAGGAGGAGAGGTTTTTCCTGGACGATGCTGCGGATGGGAAGGAAGAGAAGGAGTTTTGGCCGAGCCGGGAGCGCTCGGAGCTCCGAGCAAAGGTGAAGGAGGCGAGGGACGATGATGCGGACGCGCCCCTGGATCTGTCCGACTCCGGCCGTGGCAGAGACACGGACTGGCAATGCCACCGGGAGCCGAGGGGCTGCGGCAGCCCAAGGGACAGCCCCGGGGACAGCCCGGCAGCCCGCGGCTCCGGCGGGGGACACAGGGCACAGCGAGACGACCTGCGCTGCCCCTACCGCTGGCTCAGTGCCGCCCGGCCACTGCCTGGTGCTGCCAAGGAGGAGGAGGAGGAGGAGGATGCAGCTGTGGTAAGTACGGCTCTTGCTGGCATCGACTGCAGCCCCTTGCCCGCCGCAGGATGCCCAGCACTGCTGCTGGCATCGCGGCCAGCATGAATGCCCTGTGGGAGGGTGGCTTTGACATGTGTGAAGCCAGTTTGCACACGGCAGAGCCGTGGTTGCTGTCCCGGCTCTCGTTCCCCACCTCCCCTCCAGTGTCCACAGGGTTTCTGCCCAGTCCCAAGGGCAGGCAGTGCCTGTGCCCCCTCCCACAGGCTGCTGCAGGAGGGGCTGGGCTCCCTGCAAACACACCGCAGCGCACAGGAACGTCTCTGTGATGCTTGTCCCTGTGGATGTCACAGTCATCATCAAGTAAGGGCTGGGGACAGTCCTCTCCTGCCTGGTGACAGCAGCCTTTGTGCTCCCTGTGTCCCACAGCTCTCACTTTCACGGGCATATCTGACAAACAACTCCACTCCGAGCGACCCAGAGGCCCTTCCTGAGGCTGGGATGAGACAGAATGTCAGTGCACAGAAGGGAGAAGCAGGTAAGAAGCCCCAGGCAAACGTGACATTTGAGAAGGCAAGAGTGAAAGGGGCCTTTTGGTGAAGGCATTTCCCAGCCCAGAGCTCTCTGCTGGGCTCTGCACTCACCAGCACACCCACCTTCCAGGGACCAAGTGTTCCTGCCTCCCAACTCCTCTGGGCCTTCAGGGAAGATTCAGGTTTCACATTTCTGTCCTTGAGAGCTCAATTTTCTACCCTAGATATGTCCAAAAATTCAGGCTTAGTATATATGGGAAGAAAGTAATCCTGGTTCTTCTGGAGAAAAGCCCAGTGTCTCTGTCCAGCACAGACAGGAGCCACCTGTGGCGTGTCCTTGCACACCCAGCAGAGCACCCCGCACTCCACACTGAGGCCATGGAATTCTCCAGGAGCTAAGGAGTCAGCAGAGCTCCGACCTCTTGGCAAAACCCACTCCACAAAGAGCAGCAACAAGACGATGTTGCTGCTCCAGCATTTCCCACTCCTCTCAGGGAAGAAGCAGCTCAGAATGTCCCAGCAGAGATGGGAGAATGCAAGAGGTTTGAAGGACTAACACTGGAAAACCATCCCTGTCCCCTTTCTCCAGAGTGTGTCCTGTGATGACACAGCACAGAGCCAGGGATGCTGGTACCTGCAGCAGGTACATCAGGATGGTTTCCTTCCTTTCCGTCCTCAATCCTCCCTAAGAACCCTTCCAAGGCTTCTCCCTGCCTGACCCCCTCCAGATACAGGTGCCAGGTTTGTCCAGGCAGGTGGGAGGCAGCAGCCATGGGGATCAGAGCGGGAAGCACGTCTGCTGGGAGCTGCTCACTACCAGCTTTACTGGCTTGGCCAGAAAGTTGAGCTCGCCTGGATTAGTCGGTCTGGGCGTGTCGGAGTGGTTTGGGAACACTCTCCAGAGCAGGATTTTTCATGGTGGAAAAAAAAAAAAAAAGAAAAAGGAGTCCTCTGTGATTTACATGCTAAGGAGATATCATCATGGCAGAAGAATTTCAGCTGATTACATTCCGGGTGTGGGAATACAGGACTTTCTTCAGTTCTCACCTTAAGGTTGACACAAAGTCCAGGAAACAATACACAAATACTGCTGCACTTTCTAGTGAACCTTAAACCTGCAGAAGGATAAGGTGAGGATGAGATCAGGCTACAGGGAATCCAGGAGTGCCCAGAAGCAGCATCACCTGCTCTCCCACCTCTGCAGGGACAGCAAGAGGGGGCTGCCCTCCTGAGCTCCATCCTGACTAGCCCTGGGTGTGATGAGCAATAAGTATTGAGCTTCTGGGGTGTCCCTGCCCTCAGAAGAGGGTACAGCCCTGTGCCCAGCCCTTTCTGCCCACCGTGGCCAGCTGAGGTGTGTTACTGTGTGTGCAGACAGGGTGATGCCACCACTGGCAAGGCTTGGCCCCCCACCCATGGAGACTGAGTGTGTGCAGAGGGCGGGTGTGTGCAGGTACATGTCTGGGGCTGTGCAGCCCCAGGGTCTGTGTGCATGAAATGCTTTTGCTGGGAAGGGAAATATCACCCCTGCCTTTCCTTCCTCTGCTCCTCAGCACACATTGCCTGCCAAGAGCTGCTGACTGAACCAGCAGCAAAAGTGGGATTGTCCCTTTTGGCCTCTTCACCCCAACACACTTCCCCCCACCTGGGGCTCAAACAGGAAGGTGCAGTCTGGGGCCTAAATACGCCCCAGTTTCCCACCTGTATGTAGCCACAGATGTTGGGACAGCTCTTGTGACCTTGGTGTAGCAAAGTCCTGTGGACACAGCTTTCCTGGGAGCTGGTTTCCCAACAGAGTCTTGTTGGATCACTCCTAAACATTCATTCCAGGCCACGTAGCTTTGCAGTGCCTCTGCTTCACAACACACTTTATTGCTGAAGCTGCTTTCTGCCTCAGTGGCTCTGTGAGCCTGGACCAGTGTCTCTGCATCTGCTCATGAGCTTGTCAAGCCTCCCACCAGCCAAAACCCTTCTTTTTGTGTTCCTTTAGATGACAATGATGCCGAGTCTGGGAAGCAAGAATCCGATGAGGCAGACACGACAGACAGTGAGGTTGGTTGGTTGGTTTGTTTGTTCTCCTCAGCCATCAGCTCAGGCTGCCGGCTCCCAGAGGCATCAGACAGGTTGTCCCAGCCCAAGCTCCCTCCAGAAGGTGATGGCTCTTCCCGCACCAGGTGCCAAACCTCATTCCCACCCTGTTGCACAACTTGCTGCCGAGGGACAGAAGTGCCACTCTTTCCAGCCAGTCAAGAGTGTTTATGAACAATAGCATTTGTCATCACTCCATAGCAATGGGCACAAAGGTCCCTGGCAAAGCCACCAGCTCCCTGGGAAAGCCAGGGTTGTTTGTAGACTGACTGTTCTTCTCGTTGGTGCAGGAGAAGTATGAAGATGAGATCCTACAAGAAGCTGAGGCTGACGGGAAATACTTTTGCACCAAAGACAAAGTTCATGTGCAGCAGAGGAAGAGAAAAAGAGGACAGGATCCCTGCATAAAAGGTAGGGAGGAGAAGTTCCTTGAGGCATCAGCTCAGGGCTGCAACTTCTGCTGCATCCAGAGGGATGTGAGAAATTTCTCCTGTGAGAAATTCCCAAGGACAGTGGAGAGGAGGGTTCTTCTCCATGCTGCTCTGAGCCATTTTTTGGCAACACTCATATCTCCAGCCAGAGGAGCCCCTGCTAATGGTTAGCCAGGACAGCCTGGGCAGGGTGACCAAGAGAGCGCCCCAAGCACCTAAGCTAACAGAGCTTAGTCCTTTGTGTTTGCTTATCTGGCCAGGGAGGCGGTGACTGGGGAAGGCCAGATTCCCAGGGGTGAGTTATTGACATTCAGAGAAAGGTTTCTGCCAGTTCTGTTGATCTTCCAGTGTGGCTGTGGAGGTTTCCCTGCTGACAGAGGAATGTGTTGTACCCATGTTTCCTACAGGTGAATAAGCAGAAAACTGCTCCTGATAAGGGCAAGGATAAGACAGTTTGTCTGTCAGGCCTTAAAAAATGCTCTGTCAGAAAAACCCTGCTGCTCACCTGCTCTGTACTGGTGGTAAAAACTGGGAAGTCTTGGCCCAACCATAAATGTAGAGAGGGCTGTTGCTTAAGCTTGAAGAGAGCTTGTTTAACAGCCTGGTCTTCAGAGGGCCCTGCTCACTCCGGGGACAGCAGCACAGCTGGGTGACAAGAGGATTTGCTGTACAAAACCAGCCACTTGGAGCAATGGGGAGGAAACTGTCCTGTGTAGCCCAGGGCAGACACTCATGACCCTCCAGGACTGGATGGGGATGTCCCAAGTGAGGGGTGGGTGCAGCTGTGGCAGGAATGGGGTGGTGGAGGGGCGTAGCACCTCTCTCAGCATGTGGTGTGGGCCATGAACCACCCTGGAACAGGAAGAAATCCACAGAATGCATCTTGCTGCTCTGGGTACCCTCTCAGGGACACTTCTGCATCAGGCCTGTTCTCTGCCTATTTCTGCTCCACATGTTGTTTTGTGTCCAGGACCACAACAGCCTCCCCTGGATACCCACACATCTCACATGTGAGGGGTTTCTCTTCATCTTTGCTGAGCTTTGCTTCCTCCTGTGCTGTCCCTATTTTGGGATGAGGCCATGCTGACTCCAGAAGTGTAAATCCATTTCTCTGTGGTTAACTCCTGCTGTCATCTGGCTGTTTACAGGATCCAAGAAGCCAATGAGAGGAAAAAAGAAAATCAAAGTGGAGCAATGCCCAGTGGGGATCTCAACGGAACTGGAGAGTTGCTCTGCTTCCCACACTGATCCCTCCAAGGAGAGTTAACAGCAGGGCGGGATGGAGCAACTGCAGACCACAGGAGAGGGCTCAGAGAGCTCAGAATCCCACCCGTGCTGGGAGAGTGAATCCTCCTGTCATGCTGGGCCAGGCAGTGGGGAATTCATAAGGACTCGTTTATGGGCAGAGCACCCTGAAACTCCTCACTCAGTGCCACAGGAGAGGCTGGGCAAGGATGAGCCATGCAGGTGACACCTGGAACTCCAGGTCACTGCTGGTGGAGCCCCACAGTCAGTGACCCCAGCCCTGTGCCAGAGAAGACCCTCAGACTGGAGCTAGGAAGAGGAGATGTCTTTGTAACCCTTACCCTGCACCAGAGCCATGTTTTTCCCTGGGATTTCACACTTGGAGAACGGACTACCAGAGCCCTCTCCTCATGAAGGATGTCCCAGTGGCTGGCTGAGGGGTGGTGACCAAACCAAACACTGCAGAGCCCCATGCACAAACCTGCTTCAATTAAATCCCTCCCCAGGTTTCGTACACACGTGGGCCTTGTCTGACCTGGAGAAAGTCCAAGGTTTTCTTTTCTAGTTAAGTGAGGAGCAAGTACGTGGGCAGATAGATGGGATGAGTCCCTGGAGAGGGCAGGGAGAAGAGCATGGGAAGGGAGGGTTTGGGTGCTCCCTCTCCCCAGTGTGTCCTGCATTGCCTGGAAAAGGTCAGTGTGTGAGACCCAGCTGTAGCTCACAGCAGAGCACCAGCTCAGCAGCTCACACTCACCTTGGCAGGATGGCTGGGAACTATTTTTCACGTGGATAA
This sequence comes from Cyanoderma ruficeps, assembly GCA_008694505.1. Classification (NCBI taxonomy): domain Eukaryota; kingdom Metazoa; phylum Chordata; class Aves; order Passeriformes; family Timaliidae; genus Cyanoderma; species Cyanoderma ruficeps. Next base: position 6,767,806 of record VZDJ01000175.1, read on the forward strand.
ACCGTTCTTAGTAATTTTTTTCTGATGGGATGAGATGGGAAGCGCTGCAGTGAGCATCCCTGCTCACAACATCGATCCAAGAGCCAGGCTGGATTGTTTCTGGCACACGGGTGGAGAACAGGAACAAAACAGAGACCAGCAGAGAAGTGGCAGAGCCGATTGCTGCTACGGTATACTCCAACCTTCTTCACCCGCAGTTATTTCTATTTAAATGGGGTTTTCCCCTGTTCACAAGAACGGAGGCAAAGCGCAGCCAGCCAAGAGCAGCATCCTTTGCTCGTAGCACCTTCCCACCTCCGCAACCCTAAAATCCCATTCAGAGCGCCCCGGCTGCGGAGGAGCAGGGGCGGGAGGGTCCAGCACTGCCCGGGGCAGCGTCGCATGCACCCAGCCGGGCGGGAGCGCTGAGGGAGCGGGAGCAGGAGCGGTGCGGACCGTGAGGCACCGGCACCGGGGGTGGTGCGGGAGGTGCGGACTGTGCGGGACCGGGAGCGGTGCGGGACCGGGGAGTGGGAGTGGAACCGGGAGCGGTGCGGGAGCTGCGGGAGCGGTGCGGGAGCGGGACCGGGAGTGGGAGCGGGACCGGGAGCGGTGCGGGAGCGGGAGCTGCGGGAGCGGTGCGGGACTGGGATGGGGAGCGGTGCGGGAGCGGGAGCTGCGGGAGCGGACCGGAGCGGTGCGGGCGGAGCGGCGGGCGGGCAGTGCCGCCTGCTGGGCAGCGCCGGGCCGAGGCCGCTCCCCGAGCGTGGGGGATGCGTTCAGCCTCCCCAGGGCACGGCAGGTCTGCCTCTGATGGCTGTAGGGCCACGGGAAGGGGAGCGGGGACAGCCGGCAGCTCCGGCAGCGGGGATGGAGCGGCGGGAGTCCCGCGGGGCTGCTGCTGCTGCTGTCACGGGATTTCACAGGAGCGAAATTTTCCCAGGCTGAAAAATTATTGAGACAGCCGTCATCTTCCTCCTGTCTTCACGGTTTAGGAGAGCTCGTTGGATGATGAGGAAAGGTCTGGAGCACGGACCTGCTGCGGGAACTGGGGGGGCTCATCCTGGAGAAAAGGAGGTTCTGGGGGACCTTTTCCCTCCCTGCAGCTCCCTGGATGGAGGTTGTAGCCAGGTGGGGGTTGGTCTCTTCTCCCAGGTTACAAGTGACAAGACAAGAGGAAAATGGCCTCAAGTTGCACCAGGGAAGGTTTGGATTGGATGTTAGGTTAAAAAAAAAATTACTGAATGGGTTATCAGGCACTGGAGCAAGCTGCCCAGGGCAGTGGGGGGGTCACCAGGGTTGCAGGGCTGATTTATCCCAGCTCCAAGTGTTCATCGGATTATGGTCATGGGAAATGGATCAGGACACCTCTGATGCCTTCCCCTCTCAGTCCTGGGCAGACAGCACAAAGTCTGTCCCCTCTTAGACCAGCTTGGAGGGGAGAGCAATAACCCCCTGAACATGGTGGTGAATTGGATAAATCTGTCTTTAAAAATACCCCAGCAAGGAAAAGGAAAAAAAGGAGAGAGGTTGAAATGCAATCCCATAAAGAGGCCCCTCAGACTGCAGGGAGGTTGCTTGGGATTGGGAGAAATGAAGGAGGGAGGGAACTTTTGTGGACTACATAATAATCGCCTCCCTCTGACAGTCCTTTGATAAGCAAAATGTGCAGAAGTCCTGCCAAAAATAATGAAGCCCTCAATTCCTTTTCTTCCCACAAAGATTTTTTTTTCCCTCACATTGCATGACACCACCACAGAATCTACCTTAAATTATTGGGCTTTTAATACCTTTTATGTTGCCTTTTTTCATTAGACATTTTCACCCGAATCTCGTGCTGGGTGTATTTGAGGGGTTGGCAGGGATACATATTTCACACATAGGGCAATGCCATATCTGAAAAAACAAAAAACAGTGTTGTCAGCTCTGAACAAAGTACTCCTCTGAGCAAGTTGTTGAAGTAAATGTGCTGCACTTGATCCAGCCCTGGAATTTCTTTGTTCTTACCATCCCCTGGCTTGCTGTTACCTCCTCACCATGCTACACAAAGATGGATAATTGCTGAGGCCCATTAATTCTCAAAATTGTGTTTGTCAGTCTTTTGTTCAAGTCATTCTTGACAGGTAAAGCACGTATTGATCTGCAGGCAGGCAGCCTCTGACTGGAATTGTTCTGCTGTAAGGAAGAAACCCGAGCCCTGCAAGCAGCTCTGGATCTCCGCAGAGGTTTCCCTGTGAAGGTTCAGCCCTGCCTGAGCTCCGTGTTTGCAGGAACACACAGGGCAGTGTTCAGCACAGCAGCCTTTTATTAACTCCACAGGAGTTTGGTTCATGACTCCAAGTGACATTTGTGTACCAGACCCAGCAGTCTCTGCTTTTTGCAGAGTTAATCCCTTTTGTTGCCACATTTCTGTTCAGTACGAGAAAGAGGTTTTACACAATAATCTTCAAAAATGCACTGAAATTACCCTCAGAGTGCAAGAGTTACATCCCACAGAGCAATAGAGCAGGAGGGAAGCTGTCCCAAGAGCAGACCAGTTCTTCTGGGAGGCTGGCAGCTCCCACTTTTCTTGTCCAGACAAATTGCAGCTCTGATGTCACCAGTGCCATGATGAAGGTAGGACATCTGGAAGCAGTGGTTTCCCAGAGGAGGAGGTTCAGAGCCCAGCTTGGGTTCGCCCAGGTCAGGGGCTGGATTTGAAATTGCACAGAAATCTGGGAGAGAGATGATGTCACCATTCCTGTTCGCTTTTAGTCCATCAGAAAGAGCAATGAGTGGTTTCCTTATTGCCTGTCAGACCAAACAATTCCAGTAACAGACCTCTGCAACTCCTTTGCTTCCTGATGCTTAAGAACCTGCACATGCTGAATCATCCTCACAGCACAGAGCACTGCTCTCAGCTCTCAGACCCTCCAGGCCTCCCTGTGCATCAGCCTCCAACCAAACTCGCTGGTAAAATGATATTTTCTGTTTCTCTCTAGGCTTAATTTGTAAAATTTTGTAAGAAGCAAATTTGTGCAAGTTGAGCTGTGAGTATAAATCTCTATCTCAGTGGGAAAAAAATCTCTCACCACACAAAGGTTCCTCTGTTGCATGTGTAAGGGAGACAGGCAGGAAAGATAAGAAGTTCCACAAGCTCAAAGCAAGAGGGAACTGTGCTGGGAACTCAGCTGGCTGCAATGCAGGATCCAAAAGCTCCAGAAATAGAGATATGCACATCAGATTCTTCCCCCTCACAACCTTCTGCTGTGGCATTGCCTTCATGGCAGCAGGTAATTTGAAGGTGGTTTAATCCCTGCCCTTTTCATGAGCCCGAACACCACCTTCTCTGCAGTGAAATGTTTTTAGTTGCTATCTGGTCTGTAAGCAGTGCCCATTTATAGTGCTGGCTTTGGAAACACAGCTTCACTCCTCAGTCCACCACAGCAAAACTCATTCCAAGCATTACTGAAGTCTTGCTTCAATCCTGTTTTGGGGATTTAAGTAGGATGGGTATTTTGTGCGGGTCCTTCCCCAGGGTCAGATGTGCCTTGAATTTGTGAAAAAGGCAGGAAAAGGACCCTGGCAGCCTCACATGCAGCTCTGCAGTTCACAGCCAGGAGCTCAGAGGGAACAGGGACAGCTTGGGTGTTCAGAACACAGCATAGGGACAAGCCTTCACACTTTTGAAAGGAGGCTGTGAAGTTGTGGATAGATTTAGCAAATCCAGCATGCAGTAGTGATTCTTGGAAAGGAGAGATTTGGGGAGTTCCTTTGCTCCTTTATCTCAAAGTTTTATGTAGGAATTTTTGAGCCAAAATGCAAGCTCCGCTTGCATCCCTTGGGTATCACAGCTTTCTGTTCTGCCTTGAACATTACCACCAGCACTTCAGGAGTTCCCCAGGCTTTGCTGCACACCCTGCTCATGCCTAACTTGCTGCTGGATGTGCTGAACTCCAGTAGCACCTCTCCAGAAAGCACATTTTCCAAGATTCTCCCATGTAAATTATTGATTTATTAATAACAACGTTTAGTGCAGCACCGTGTGCTTCAGGGAAGAGAGTTTGATCCATTCATTCACAAATCCTCCTGTAAACAGCACACAACATTTTCCTGACTCGAGCACAGGGCACTTCTGAGTGCAGAGAGATATGATTAAATCAATCAGCTGTATGTATTTTAAATACTCTGTGTCAAGCAGGAGAACACGAGTCATTCCCCGAGGCACACAGGGCTGCTGACAACGTTTGTCTCCTGAGGAGCAGCAGCTGATTTGCTGTAACTGCGAACATGCAGCAAGAGCAGAGGATTGTGTCACCCACCAGGGTGAGCACGCGGCAATCCAAAGCAGGGAATACTGCTGCTCCGCTCCGGCAGCAGCCAAAAGAAACCAGGACTCCTCGCTGGAACCCACTGGAGGCAGAGTAAAGCCATCGCAGGCTGCACAGCTGGTGGCACCGACAGCTCGAGTCAAACCTGCCTCACGGGTTTGGGATGCAGGAGGAGAGCAGAGGATGGATGTGCCAGCAGGGAGCAGGAGTGGTCCAACAGTGAACGTGGTTAGGAAGGGTTTCATCATTCCTACACCAGTAACACAAGCACCTCCGAGTGTTTTCTGAGACAGACTGAAGAGAAGGGAGGAGGTGAGCTTAGAGGAATGTGAACTCCCAAAAGTTCAGTGGCTGGTCTTTATACTGGTGTGGTGAGTGTGAGGCTGAGCTCCAAAGAGTGCTGGTGCCTCCAGATGTGCTGATTGCAGGAGAGAATTTAAACAGAGTAAACGAGGATAGGAAATTTGGGACAAGGATTAGAGCCTGTTCAGGAGAGAAGGAACAGTAAGTTCTGGATGCACATTTCACTTCTGTGCAATCCTCCCAGACTTCCAGAGAGCATCCTGGCCCCTGTGAGGTCTATTGGACCCCCATTCCCACTCTGCTTAGGCTGAAAAAATGTGTAGAGCAATTTCTGGTGCCTTATCTTAATACCAGTAGTTCCTCCAACTGGAAGCTGAACTTCTGGTTCCCAGCCTAAATATACTTATGACCTGTTTGTCTTTGCTTGATTCAGGGCCATGATTTTGCAAAAAATATAACAGCCAGCCCACATAAGTACTTCAAAATGCTGTCTCATATCGGATGCTTGGACCAGATCCTGCAGTTCTTGCATGGAGAAAAATCCTTGTGACCTTGGTGACTCTACTCCCCAAATAGTACTGGAATAAGGATTTGCAGGCTTGTCCTGTTTCACACCAGCTCCTTATTCCAGCAGCCCCTGACTGCTCAGACATGTGTCCAAACAACCCAGGGCTTCCTTTAAGGTACAGCAGAAGCTCCAGGAGCAAAATGAGGGTGAGTTTAGTATGGGTGACTCAGAGTAACATTTTACATCTGTGCAATAATGTCATTGCAAATGCAAAACTGCCGGCCTTTCTCTTTATCTGGGGATTTTGTGGTTGTTAAGGCTGGAAAAGGCTTCAGCCAGGACTTGAAGCTGCTGTGCAGCAGCAGGGTGGGGAGTCCAGCCTTTCTCCAAAACAGCATCCCTGTGTATGAATGAGAGAACATACATGAGCTTGGGCTTCCTTCATCCCCCACTCCAGGGATTCCCTCAGTGCAGAAGACAGGGAGAAAAGGTTGTTCAGGGTTGTACCCAGTCGCTGCCTTCTGTGGGAGTGATGCTGATGTGCCACTCGTCTGTTTTAGCATCAGATTCTCTGAAACGCGGCACTGCGCTCACTGTACTCAAACACTGTGAGTTGTCAGACACAGATAAAAGCTCCCCAACATTAACAGCAGCAACGTTCCAACCGCTAAATTCAGCTTTGAAGTTAGCAACCCACTAAGCCATGGAGGCTGCTCCTTTCTGCGCTGACTCAGTGGGACGATTTACATCCCACAGCTATTTTTACAGGGAAAGAATGAGAAAAAAAGCCACACATTTACTTTTCGAAATCCAATCTTGGGTTCTAGAGAATTGTTTGCAGCAAGCCTAGATAGGTTTCCATGCCTATTCATCCCCTGGCTTATTTGATGAGCTTGCCAGCAGGAAGGATTTTAATTCCTTTTTATCCCAAACTATTTTTTCCACAGCTGTGATATGAAATGGTTCTGCCAAATAATTTAGGCTCAAAATCTGACCTATATTGAATAGTGTAAGATGCTGAGGATGTTCTTGGGATTTTAAGGGCAGAGTTTGTATTTCACTGTAGGAATTTTAATGGAAGCTTACAAGAAAACATTGTCTTACATCTTCTATCTTAATCCTATTATTATTATATGTTACTAATACTATAAGATATGTTGATGGCCCACTTGCAACAGCATACAAAAAAGATCTTATGAAACAGCCATATGAAAAGACATAGAACCTGTATGTGTTTTATAGGACAGTTTCAAAACCTATCTTTTACTCAATGTCCATATTTCAGGCCATATCATCAGATAGCTGATTGCTGGTGTAGACTGCAAGCAATATTGAGAGTTATCATGTGGCTTTGTTAAACCTATTTGGCAAAAGCATTCACCACCCTAAGGGTCCAGTGTTCCAAATACAGTAATTGTAACTTTTAATGGCAAACATCTGAAAACGGCAAATTTGGACTGTACTTTAAAATATGTATTGTGTGGGCAAAATCCTGCTTGGGAGCACAAGCTGCTTCAGGGCATGAGAGGTGGGAAGCATGGGAAGGCTTCCTTTCGGTTTCAGAGGAACACAGAGGCCACCAGCACCCACACACTGCTGTTCTCAGCTCCAAAGGCTTCTTCACGCCCAGCACAGCTCCCAAACCTTCCATTCCAGGCCCAACAGCATGGCCATTGTCAGTGCACATCATCCTCCTCTGAGGAAAGGAAAGAGCAGAGCTTTCTGCCTTGGCAGGCGGTCACAGCATCATCCTGGGATGCGACAGTGCCTGAGGATTTCAAGTGCCTGAGGGAAATGTTTACCCTGTGCAATATAAACACACCGGTCCGGGAAGCAACGTATTGCGCAGAGATGCCTTGAGTCACTTTGTGGAGATAAATACTAAGTTTATGTCCTCCCAGCCCCGGGTCTGCCTTGCCCATATACGGCCCAGGATCAGCACTGCCTTGGCTTTGCTTCAGGAGCTGGAGGCGTGGGGATCCATCCCTCCACACGGGCTTCACGGCTGCCGGTGAGTCTCAGGGTTGTGCACGGGGGTCTGCGCCCTCGGGCCCGGGGATTGGGGTCCACCTCAGCCCTGCCAGCCACCGGCTCGGGTCCGAGGCCGCCGGGATGAAGCAAGACGATCAACGACCTTCATCCGCTTTTACAGGAGCGCTTTGACGTCCTCAAACGTCTGCGATGGGTTTAGCAGATGTGACCTCCTGCCTGCAGGAAGGCCAGGACCTCTTGGGAACAGAGGGCCACCAGTGCTACTGCTGGTTTGGGTGGGGAGAAGATGAGGGGAGGAGAAGTTTTTTAAAAGTAACACAAAGGGACACGGTGGGTGGTCGGGCGGGGACACGGGGGTTGTTTGCAGGGGGACACGGTGGGCTCGTGGCGGCGGCAGGGAAGTCGCCGACGGAGGACAGGCGGAGGCTGCGGAGGGCCCGAGGGCGCCGTGGCCGCCCCAACCCCGCGGGGCTCCCCGCGCTGCCCCCGCCGGCGGCGCCAGGACCCGGCACGGCCCCGCGGGCCGGGGGTGGGGCCTCGCGCGGGCGGCCAATGGGCGCGGGGCCGCCGCCGGGCTCATTTGCATTGGGGCGCGACGCAGCCAATGGGTGCACGAGCCGCCGGCCGCGCTGCGCTCCAGCAGCCCCGCCCGGGCGGCCGCGGCTCATTCGGAGAATGGCTGCGGCCACGGCGTGCGGCTCCCCGCCTCCCCGCCCGCCCCGCGAGCAGCCGCCGCCGCGCAAGCGGGGCGACTCCCGGCGGCGGCAGGCCGCCCTCTTCTTCCTCAACAACATCTCCCTGGACGGCCGGCCGCCCTGCCCGCCCGCCGAGAAGCCGCCCCTGCCCGCCGGCCCGGGCGACGGGGAGGAGGCGGCGGCGGAGCCGGCCGGAGCCCCCCCACGTCTGCTGCCCCCGCCGTCCGTATGCCAGCCGCCGCCCGCCCTGCTGCTGCCCGGCGTGCCCGCGCTCGCCGCCGCCGGAGCCAAGGGGGATGCGGACCCCGCCCGCGGGGGCATCTTCCTGCCGCAGCTGCTGCTGGGCGGCCCGCTGTGCCCGCCGCCCCCGGCGCCGCCCGCCCTGCCGGGGATGCTGGCGGCCCCCAAGCCGGGCGCCCCGGGGCTGCTGAGCCCCACGCAGAGCGCGGCGGGCGGCGGATTCGCGCTGGAGGCGCAGCGGCAGAGGTGAGTGAGGGGACGGGGCTCGCCGGGCCAGCCCACAGCCCCCGCCCCCGCCGCGCTGACCCCGCGGGGCGTGGGAAGCGCCGGGACCCCCGCGGGCCTGGGAAGAGCCGGACTTTCCCAGGGCCCTCGGCCGGCCGGCGGCTCCGGGAGGGGGGAGCGGGGCATGGGAAACAGGCGCCCCCGGCGAGAGCGGCCGTGGGAGGCGGCGCCGGCCCCCGCGGTGGCCCCGGGAGGGAGCACCTGCCCCGGCGGCCCGGCCAGAGGTGCGCGGGGATCCGGCCGGGGAGCGCTGCCCGGCCCGCGCTGCCGCCGCCTCGGCAGCGCCGCTCGGGCCCGGGGACGCGGAGGATGCCCCGGCCGGCGCAGCGGCGGATGAGGGGGATCTGCGGAGGGGATCTCTCGCTGAGGCTCTGTCTGCAGGTCTGCGCTACCCTGAACCCTCCCTTCTGCTTTTCCCCAGCCCAGTTTCTGCATTTCTCTGTTTCCAGATACAGCTCGTAGGGTCAGTGCTAGGCAGGACGCTTCCTCCGTGCACCGGCCACACACTGCTGGTGTCGTGCCTTCTCCTGCTCTGTGCTGCTTGTCTCTGCAACTGTGTATTAATGAATGCTTGTGCACAGGGAACTTGGAGTCAGCCTCGGGGGAGGATGCTCTGGCCTTCAGAGCTGGATTACCATTGCATTTCCAAGAGACTTCATGTCAGACTGAAAGTGTTGGTTTTCTAATCGACTGGAAGGCAGACTCTTGCTCAGATCTTGGGGATTTGGGCTCTGAAAGAACTCTTTTCAGGCCGTTTCTTGCATAAACAGCTCTGTAAAGTGAGCTGGCCTTCTGAGCCTGCAGATAGGCAGCTGTATCAAAGGCTTTAAGCCTCCGTGGTCTTTACAGTGGCTTTGAGAGCTTTGTTAGTGACCTGAAATAGAGATGTTGTCAGTGCTTTAAAGCTGGGGAGTTTGCCGTTGCAGTTGATGGGTATCCCCTTTCAGTGTACATCTCACAGTGGAGATGTCCAGCTTGGGGGTTCAGGTGAATTTGAAGAGAAGTAACTGCTTGTCAGTAATGTGGGGGGGTGTCCTCATGTGTTTTCCCTACTGGGGTGTTTTTCTTTTCGAACCGTTATTTACCACTCATTGCTTTTCTTGTCATGGAAGAGACCTTTCCCTCCTTGTTTGTTGGAGAAATTGAAGCTGTTGCTGCCAGCTGGGTGCCCTGTATTGTGCAGTTGTGTGCCGCTTGTTGAGCAGGAAAGCCTGGAGTGAGGGTGTTGCTGTGGAACAGTTCCTACCCGCCACTCCTAGTCCACAAAAGCCAGCACAGGAGGTGCTCTGTGATTTAATTTCATTGATTTAATATTGTAGGCAAAGCTCTTGAGGGCAAGTTTTTCATCAAGAGTTTTAAAGTACAGTTCCCTTTGTGGATGTGGCTTTTGTTGCTTTTTGTGCCTGTGCATATGGAGTTCTGGAGCAATGATCCTTCCCCTTCCCATGCAAAGTCAATAGGACACTAAGAAAATATTCCTAGGATCTTCTTATTTGATGTCCTCCCTGCCTCTTTCTTTGGCATCAGGTTTGAGCTGTTCCACTACAATAATTCTAATCAATCTGGCTGAAAAGAGTGGTGAATCAGAAATAAAAGGTAGAGAGAAGTGCAAGAGGCAATCAAGGGGATCAAAAGGCTTCTGTCTGAGTAATGACAAAATAAATCATGATTTTTTTGCTTGGAAGATTTGGCTGGAAGGGTATATTGTATTGATCAGTTTGCATACTACTTTTGAGGGTTATTTGGAGTGAGAGTTCATCTGGTTTTCATCTTGAAAGAAAAAGAACATCTGCTGAAACCATCAGACAGAAGATCCACATCTTTACGTGCACACACAGACCCTCTGACAAAAGGACAGTTTTGTGCTGCCTGTGGGGATGTTTTAGACCCAATGAACCTCATCCCAGTCACACTGGGCACAGGTGTGGGCAAAATGGACCATCCCTCTGTAATGACAATTTCACTGTCAACTTACAGAATGAGGAACTTACCGCTTTATTTTTCACTGGACAGTTTCATGCTTTGGTCTGTGACAGAATATCTCTCCATCCCCACTGAGCAGAAACATCTCTTCTTGTTGTACATACACCAGGAATGATTCAGGGAATCACCGGAGGAATGTCCTTCAGGACAGCAGGGCTTTTACTCCTTCCCCTTCTGTGTCGGGTGAGCTGTTTGCAAACCAAGATTCCGAAGTCAGCAATTGCAAAATGGATCTTCTTTTACTGGGATTTGGGAATCTGAGCATTGTTTTGCCATACAGCGATGTTGCTGTTGTAGACCATTAACTGCCTGCATCATGCAGAGGTACAGGCGAGTGAAGCTGGTGGAGGGAAGGGGGAAGTGGGATCTGCACTGCCATCCTGGACATTTCATCCTTGGTGCCCACTTCAGGCAGCTGTTCTCTTCAGAGTCATTTTTGAGTCACTGTCAAGAGCTGCTTTGAATTTTCCTCAGACGCACGAGGATCACTGGCTGCAGGGTCTCCAGACTCGCTCTGTCTGTGTTCCGTGACCAGGCTTGTGCCATGTTCAAGGATTTCATTGTGCTGGGGCTTGCCCTGATCCATGGAGATCTTTATCTAATATCAGTATCTCTATCTCTGTCTACTGACAGTATCATTGGGCAGAGTTTAATTACAAAACTTGATCTTGTTTGACTTGATTGAGGGGTTGCAAGAAGCTGATGGGCCCGGCCAGCGTGGCTCAGGGCAGGGCGTGACAGCTCTGCTGGCGTTGGGGGTTAGTTATTGCTAACAGGCAGGATCTGCAGCACAGCCCAGGGAACGGGAGATCTGCTCACCTGATGTAACCTGGAGTTCCCTGGACTTCCTCCATAGCTGTCAGGTCCTTTAGGATGGAAACTTAGCAGAGGAGGCACCAATCAAATCTGGATGCTTAGTTTCATTGTGCTGTTGGCTGAGCATTATAAACTTAATGGCTTTAACCTTCCACTTTCATTTACCTAAGGAATCTTCTGTTTACAGGATCTTAAATTACAATGCTGTGTTATACCAGCTTGCCTGATCTGCTTGCCATCCCTCTTCCCTTCTCCTTTTCCATCTTGCTCTGTTCTTTTGTTCTTTCAAAGAACGAGCCTCACAGAAAGCAGTGGAGGGAGGCAGCAAACAGGGAACAAATCTGCATTCACAGATTTTTAATGAATTTCTGCAGCTGGGTCTGAAACTGGCAGAGCTTTCTGGGGAAACACAGATAGCAGAGAGCCCTGGAAATAGCCAGGTTATGAAAGCATGAAAAATAAAAACAACAGCCCTGAATGTCAATGCTTGTTGTGCTTCTGAGGTTTCATTATAGCGTAATGTGAAAGCATCTGGTTTTGCCATAATTTGCTGCATTTTGCTGGGCCTAAGAATAAACACAGAGACTAAATTATTTGTGACTGATGCTTTAATGTCCTTGGAGTTCAGTGGTCAGGGAGATGAACTGAGTGTTCGTGATAGCTCAGTCATTTCTCATTTATCAGCAAATTTAGGTCATTTTGAAAGTGGGAGTTTAAACAGGAGTTGATAACAGCAACACTTTGGACCTACTCTGCTTTTGAGTGTTAATTGGATGCCAGATTGCTGACATAGGTGTGATCAGATTAGTTCCGTGGGTGGAACAGCAGAAATGCTTCGTCAGGATTTTATACTTATGGTGGCTAATGTGTTGGTTTGTCCTACTGTCAGCTTAGCTGCTGTTGTCACTTCAAGCAATATAAATATTTTTATAAAAAACCCTCTGCTAATAAACAGATATTATTAAGATGGATGAAATAAGAGGTCTAAGTTTAAATTTTGAACCTAATTTGGAATAAGCTGGGCACATGGTGCTTTTAAGGAAGCAGCAAGCTCTGTCAAAGATGGCAAGCTTTGACCTTCCAGAGGTGAACAGTAGACTGGGATGTGCTGCTTGAGGCTGGAAATGAGCATATTCTAAACCTGAACTTCATTTAAAAGTCAGCTGAAATGTTAAAGCTGCAGTCTCCTCCCCAGGCTGCTTCAGCAGATTTCTCTCATATTCTTGACTGCAGGTGAATTACCTGTGTCCAATATTAAGTGTTTTATAGCCACCTGTAGGCATTCCCAGCCGGGTGCATTAAGCAGAAGAAGTAAGTTGTATGGCTAGGAGGAAACCTGGAGATCAGAAAATCCGTGTCCTTGTATCCTATGCATGGGTCTGGGTCAGGCAATCCAAGACCCTTCCAACACCAAGGTTATTTGACCTCTTCAGTTTAGACAGTCCAGAGTTTTAAGTGTCTTTGCTCTCCAGGCAGTAGTCTGTGCACAATTAACTGTTCTTGCAGCTGGTTTTACCTGTGGATGCATTCTGCAGCTTTTCAGAGTGATGGTGCAGGAGGCCTGGCAGCGGGTTTTGGGATGCTGCAGGATTTGGGATTCCAATTCAAAGCTCCTCTCTGCAGGAGGTGATGAGGGTGGTCACAATGATGTTGTCTTGCTTCAAGTCAAGGACTCATCAGCCAAGAATGAAAACGCTACTAAATTAAATATAAAAAACAGAGTAACTTAATTTGGGGAATCCCATTCAGACCTCCAGTGAGCAAATCCTGTAGGAGTGGTACAGGACAGTATATTAAAAGTAGTTATTTAGTTATATATAATATATTAAATCTATTGTATATTAAATACTGTGTTCTCCTGTTTTCCATCTGTCAACCAGTTAAAGCTGTGAGGCTGTCAGGCTGAGGGAGCTTGAAGATATTTTTGAGCCTTCTTTTGAAGGTTGTTCTGAAGGTGTCTGGCTCTGTAGCTGGAGTTTTAAAAATGCACAATGAATTTTGGGCTCTTTAATGAGCACAAGGTATTGTTGATAGAGCAGGTGATTGCATATGAAGGGTGCTCAGCTAAAGCCACTCAGTCAACCCAGTTCTTCAGACAGAGCTCCAAGCTCCTGACCTTTGGTTTACAGCTGTTGTGTATTTAACCTACTTTAATTGGAATTCACCTGGAATTACTGTAACCTACTGTAATAGGAATTTACCTATTCCCTGGAAAGGTGTTAAAGGAAGAACCTCCAGCTGGCCCTCTGTTTCACAAGACATACCAAGCCCTTTAAACTCAAGGCTTGCTGTCAGCTGACCCCACTGCTGAGGCTGTGATCCTGGGAGCTCTTCTCCAGGGAATGCTCCTCTTGTGGCCGTACCCAAGCTGCAGACCTGCCCCAGAGCTGGGTAGCTGGTTCATTTTGGACTCCCCACAGGATGGGTTGAACTGCTGCTGCTCAGGGCTGCTTGCTCAACAGCAAGGACAGATTTGCACTTGCTGTGTTGTGGTTGCTGCAGTTTAAGCATAAAATGTTGCCCTGGTAAAGCTACAGCCTCTTGACTGTGCACAGAATGCAACGGGAAAAACCAGGTGCCTATAAAAACACCGTGGGACCTCTCTAAACTTGCTTTGATTGGGTTTCCTCTAGTTTTAATTTTCTCCTTCCCACTTAAGAGCTCCTCTCTTTCTCTTTTTTCTTTTCCTTCTTCCTTTATTTTTCAGCTTGGGAGTTTATTGTGCTGAAGGCTTTTTATTTAGCAAGGCACATGATGAAATGACAGCATCATCTCTCAGTGAAGTGCATGAATATTTCTAGCATAATGCCCACAGTGTCATCAAGGACACACTTTGCATTTCACGTGCCTGTTTTGGTCAGCAGTTCAGTGCTGAGTAAGCAGAGCACAAAGCACAGGGGGCAACAAGGTTGGTGAGCAATGAACACCTCCAGAAAGTGGGAGAAAGCTGGAGAAATGCTGGTGGTGTTCTGGCCAGCAGGTCTAGTCTGCTTTGTGAGAAGCAGAAGGATTTTTAGGAGTGAGCTTTAGGAGAGGGCCGTGGGCACAGCAAACCTTACATCTGGTTTGGTGGTTCTGTTGCAACAGCTGGGCTTTCACAATACTTACTGGAAGGCATTCTTTTCTCCTTGCATTGTCTAAACACTCTGAGCACCAAAACAATGTGATTTATGAAACTCAATGAATATAAAGCTCATTCTCCATTAGATCTTAATCATATGTGGTTGTGAATCAGCAATGAAGTAGCAGCTGCTCTGAAGATTATCTAATTTCTTTCCTTGTTAGTATTTAAAACTCTCCAGGCTTAGTGAGCTTCCCACTTACTCGGCCTCCACCTTCATTCAAATTATACTTCATTTCTGTTCATTCTCATCTGTTCCACAGGCTGTGTGACACATTCTTCCCTTGCATGTGGCTTTACTGGTGTTGGAGAGTGCAGGATTCTCTTCTGGCTGCTTGGGACCAGCAGAAAAGCCCCCGGTGCCCTTTCAGTTTTGCAAACAAACCTTGAGTAGGAGCACAAAGGTGAAGGAATTAGGCCTCCTCCTTCATCCTGGGCTCTCACAGAGGGACCTGCTCTGTAGCATAAAAGTACTTTTCATGCTGATGTGGCTGATTTCAGTTTACCCTTTAAAATGAAGATTACTGGATGAATGAACTAGCCCTGCTGTGAGACTTGTATTTATTCTCTGGCAGGCTGGTATTTCAGTGTCAGAAATGGCCTGCAGTCCAAATGCACGTTTGTGGTGCCATCAAACAGCGAGTAGTCGACTTTGTGAAGAAGGAGCACTGAGCTGTACACTTTCTGTTGGTGATGCAAAGTGTCTCTTTTCTCTGCCACTGCCTCTCAAGGGACATCTGAGCTGAAGTCATCCACCCATGAAAATGGCCTACTCAGTGCTGGGCGCTTCATGGCACAGATCCTTTGTGAAGTCATTTGTTTTACCAAAGACATGGTTTTGATGTGATTCAGTGTAAATGCAGTCTCGGGCTTCTTTTGGCTTTAATTACTGAGAACTTGTTGCTATCAGTGAGCTGTACTCAATCTGCTTTGGAGCAGGAAACTCATTAGTGTGAGCACCGAGGGTGGTGAGGCACAGGGCACTGATAGCAGAACAGGGATGCTCCCACTCACACACTCTGGGATGCAAGCCTGAAATCAGTGAATGTCTCCTGGGCTGCAGAAGAAATGGCAGCTGCTAAAAAGTAAGCTTAAATACGAGGAGTAGCTTTCTTAATCCCCCAATGCCTGTATTTTACCTAGAGAAGCCCAAGCACAGTTCATATCTGTTTGTTGTCTTGCCCGTAAGGAATAAAAACAGTACAGCTTAATCTTTAAAATATGTCTTGGAAAAACAAAGCTGACAGGTATGTCTTCCTGTTGTAAACAGGATTTAGGATCTGGATTTCTTGTGCAAATTACCTTTGACAGTTGTTTCTAAGCTGGTGCTTCCAAAAACCAATAAATGATTTTTTTTCCTTGTTATATTAATAACTCAGCCTTTTGACAGATGAGATCATACTGAGGCCTCTAAAGGACATTACAAAGGGACGTCATATTAAAATAAAACTCAAGTGAGAAAAAGGGAACCAAATTCTATTAGGCCCTAATTTTACACAGTAATTAAAAATCCTGACCTCCCCCATTCCACTCATCTATTAGCAGTAGGGATGGCTAAAGAGTAACAGAGGATATCGGCCCTGCTGCTAATTTTAGCCCAGTGCCTGGGGTGTGTGCCTGTGTGTGCGTGCAGCATCAGCAGGGCCATGGATGCAGCTCCACTGGAAACAAATCCACACAAATCCACACTGCTGGGCCCCTTAGAGGAGGGCTCGGGTCGTGTCCAGCTTTGGCAGCATCTTTGAACACTCCCGTTGCAGGGCTTGGTGATCCTGGAGGTGAAGAGGATAAGAGATCACAGCATAGAATGAACTCAGGGGGATTATGTTGGTGGAAACAGCTGAGTATTGGTTGAACTCTGGCTGTATGGTGGGCTCAGAGTGCAGCCCTGTGCCTCAGAGGGATGGGGGTTAATTAGGATGGGGGAGAATCACTGTGAGATTTTAGAAACTTCCAGTTTCACCCTTCAGAAGACCAGCTGGACTGTTCACCTGCTGTGGCAGAAATGCAGGACCCAGAAGGGCAAAATGGAGAGAAGCTTCACAGTGGCCAACTGGCAGCTGCACACAGGCTTAAGAAAGACCACTAGCCACTGTCAGGCCCAGTAGTGGGGGTTAAGGCCCAACTTTAAGGAGTTAAAATGAGATTTGTGAGGGGAGACTGGGGTCATGGGTGCCCAAGGAAGTGCCTTAGAGGACTGTTAGTGCCCAGGAACAGGAGTGGACAAGACTTGTCTGTGTCTGAAGCCACATCTGACAGGACAGGGCCAGCATCTCTTGCATTCAGTACCTGCTAAGGAATGGTCAACTTGCAGCTGTAGCAACATCCCAGAGCTTTGCCCTTGTCCTCCTGGGTGTCTGCAGCTTGCCCAGTGCAGGTGGAAAGAGGAAGAAAACCCTTGGCAAGCCATCAGAAAGGTCAGTGTTCTCTAATCTGGAGCAGTGACTTAACAAGCTTTCTCCTTTCCATTCATAAGACAGGACATGTAGGGATTACCATTGCTATACATAGATTGCTCTTAGCTGTGTCCTGTCCTGCTGGGAACACTTAAGAGCTGTGTCAACCTCGGGGCTGGGGATCCCACTGCTGCTTATCAAGTGTCCAGCCTCTGCAGAGAGTTTCAGTGGGACCCTGCAGAGAGTTTCAGTGGGACCCTGGCAGGACCAGAAGAACACAAGTCTGAAGCTGGAAGCAGTTAAATATTGGGTTTCCTCAGTGGGAGATCCATCAGAAGGAATAAACGTGTGCTGGCTACCGTTTCCCAGGGCAGGTGTCAAAATGTAGCTCTGAAGAAAATTTGTTGAGTTTTTTTCTGAACACAAGCAATTTTTGTGGGCTTTTTTTAAGTGCGTGTTTAGCTGGTCAGGGATTTGGCAGCGGTGGTGGATTGTGTGAGCCCGTGTGTGCACATGGAGATAAGGAGCCAAGGCGTAATCCAGAATTCCTCTACTTGATAGCCCCTTATCTCTGGGCATGTGCTCTGTGTGTTTTTGCTCTTGATGGGTCTCCTGGAGGTGCTGGCTGTGTAAACACGGTTGCTGTTTTTAATGGTCTGGGAGTGTCCTGCTTTGGCCTTTATTGGCTTCTGAAATAAGAGGCTGGGAAGTACCCAAAAATGAGCTCCTGGTCAGGGACATACAAGCTCCCAAACCCTCTATAGCTTGTCAGAGCAACGGCTCGTGCTGGCAAACAGGCATGTTTGAACTTCTGTTGGAATTACAACCTGCTCTGTGGAACCCATGAGCATTTTAATATTGGGTATTTCAATTTCTAATTGCCTGGTCACACATGGGTAAGGCTTCATAACATAACTCAGCGTATGTAGAGATGTTGGTATTCTTAGTATTTAGGTTGCTTTCAGCAACAAACACACTGTGTAAACCACTTAAAATCCTTCCAATTCCATGGACCTTAGCAAGAAGTGTTATCCTAGGTGAAGCTGCTTAGCACAGGATAGGTGACTTGACATTTTTTTGTCATCCAAGTTAGCAGTCGCTGGAGTGACCCTGTGCGGCCTGTTGTGCAGGTGTGAGTTGGCTGCATGTTAAGAGCACTCAAACTAAAGCAAATATATGTGTGGGTGCATATATGTAAGTGCAGGTTACTCAAAAAGTGTCAAATTTTGCTGCATTCTCCAAGTACTGCACTAGTGACTGTCTCGGAACGTGTCGAGGGTGCTGTGCTGCTGTAAAGTGTTGGATTGGGCCAAAAAACTGTTCTGGATTAGCGAGAATTCTTTACATACATCCCATTTTGAGATTTGAGGGAGAGTCAGGGATTCCTCCTCCAAGGTGACAGCTTCGCTGAGGGCAGAAATTATTTACAAGTGTAGCTAAAAATGAAGTTTCCTGTTGGCAGAGCGGGGATGAGTCATTGTGGTTCTGAGTCAAGGGGTGGGATCTTCCCTTCACTGCAGCAGGGTTTTACTTCCAGATCTGCTCTGGGTTCAGGTGTTTGGCACTCCTGTCCCTGTTACTGAGAAAACAAGGGGGTATTCAGAAGGTGTAACACCCTGGATGAGTCTCCACCCTGGAGTTAGGAGTGAGGATTTAGCCATGGCTCTCCCAATCCATCCTGTTACAGCAAGCACCCTTTTACAGAACTGTGTGCTTTATTTGTACCACTGCCCACTGGCATTAGCTTTGTTTTCCCCTCTGCTTGCCATACACGGCGTCTTTCTGTCTCCATCCAGCCAGGTCTCCCCTGGGAGGGGTGGAAGACTGTGGATGTTACCATCTGCATTACAGCCAGGAGGTTTGCAGTTACTTCCTCATTTCGTGAAGGGTTTTTTTATTGAATTTTAGATGCCAGATTAGACTGGAGAACCACGCCAATGTTATAGTGTTAAACATTCCTGTGCCGTTCTTGCTGAAAAGCAGCAAACCAGTAATAATTTTAAAACTGAAGTGCTGGTGGAGGGTGCTGAAGCCGTGCCAGGAATGTTCTTCAGTTGCACCTTAATGGCTGTGGATTTGTAGGAGGCAGTCTCTAGCAATACTGAAGGTGTTAGTCCCGTGGGAGGGTTTGCCTCCCTTGTGTTTGCAGAAAGGGACACTAATTTCTCATCCTCCTACCTGTTTGAGTTCTGAGCTTTCCTTCCTTGTAAGAGTGCCTGAACAGTGCAGCTGCAGTCTGCTCTGCTGCAGCCTGAGGTTTGATTTTATTTTTTTTTTTGCCAGAAGCTGGTCTTGTAAAACCAGAGTCCTGCAATTTTTGTCTCGTGTGCTGCTTCTACATTGACTTCCATGGCAGCATTGCCCATTAGTTGAGTTCCTGTGTCACTTGGGAAGAAACCCTTGGACTTGAACGGACATGCCTTGTGCTAAAAGTATAGCACAAATGTATGCTTAAACAAAGGCAGCAAATACGGACTCTGATAGTTGTAGTGTCAGCATTTTGCTGGTGGAGTGCATTGTTCCTATGGAAATTGCAGTCAGAGTTGCACAATTCATTTGTAAATCTCTACCGACAAAGAAAGACTTGACTTGGACAATAGTAATGTATCTTGCTTTGGCAGAGTCTATTTTTTTTTGCTTGAACGTAATATCCTATTACTGTTACCCTAACTCACATGAGCCCTACTATTATTCTTGGATCTTCCATTCTGAGACTTCACATGGCCTCCAAATACTTTTTGCTTCCTCTAATAACCCTCTCTATTGTTTCTCAGAGAGATCTGTCAGTTTTATTGAGCCGCAGTCACAGACTCTCAGTCTGCTGACTCCTGCAGCTGGAGACAGCTGTTCTGAATGGAGAAAGCACACAGATGTTTGGTCATCATACAGATATACCTGTATCTGGACTGAAATTGATACAAAATGATTTATTCCCCTGCCTTGATGGGGAGATCTTTTTGTGACAGTCTTGTCAGATTTTAAGTTAGTATTTGGAAGCTTTTTAGTTGTTTAACTTATAGGTAGGCGTTCTTCTTTGTGGCAGATAGTGAAGGGTCTTGTTGATGAAGTTGGTATAAATATGTATTTCAAGGGTCCTAGAGGGGGAGACAAGTTCTTGGCCTTTTAAAGAACTTTAAACTCTTAGTTAAGCACTCATGCAACAAAAAAAAAATCCAGAACACCTGCCGTGCGTCCTAAGAGCTCATAGATCTGTTGCAGTTCATAAACTCGGAGGCCATGAACTAATGCTGTTCACTCTTCGTGGTGTTGTGCATTTTGCAGAAGGCGTTTTATCTCCCAGCGCTGCTCTCTAGACTTTTTAGAAGACATAGTGGAATATGCCAGTGTACGAAGGTACTTGTTTTCAAAAGCAGCATCAACCTCAACTCGTTGCATGCAGTCCTCTCCTCCCTCCACCCTCTTCCACGCCAATATCTGAGGTCCTGCATGCTAGTGCTGCCATCTGATCATACAACTGAATTTTTCACAGAGCACTTAACAGATTTAGCTCTTTTTTGTTTGTTTTTCTTCTTATCATTGCAGAACCAAGCATATATCGGGGTCTCCGAGACACAAAAGTTTGAAGAAGATGCACTTCATCAAGAACATGAGGCAGTATGACACCAAGAACAGCAGGTAACGTGTGGAGATTGAGGTTCCCCCTGTACTTGTGTGCAATAGGAAGCAGGCTCCAGTTCTGTGCAGTAAGACATTTAATATCAGTGAGAGTTAGAGGATGCCCCTGGAGCCTTGTTGGTTTTATTCAGGCTTCTATCAAAGGCAGTAGGTGCTCATATCTGCTACATTTGCAGCAATACACTGATGATTCTGCCATCCTGCTCTGAGGAGGTTAAATCATTCTCTCTTTTCTTCTCTCACTTTCCTTATTTCTCTCACTTTTTTTATCTCTGGCACACAGAGAGGTCAGAGCTGAGGAGAGCTTAAGGAGAATGACTTGGTTTAGCCAAATTCTTGACTCATAGTTGCTGAGCAAAAGAGAAAGGGAGGCTGCATTTATATTTATTATTAATAAAGTGTGAGGTTTCATCTAAATGTAGAGTATTATCTACATCTTTTCACAAGGTTTATTATGCAGATATATACTTAAGGACTAGGATGTCCTTTGAGGAGCTCCCAAGGTGATGGCAGGTCCTGAACACTGAGGTTTAACAGAGAGCCCCAAGGACCTGCAGGGTCAGTGTGAAACCTCTGCTCTTCTGCTGCTTTCTGAAAACATGAAATCCATAGAGGTGCCTATGACTTACAGAGCAAGATAAGAAGAGCCTTGTGTTAATACCCCATAAAAAGCTGGTTTGTAACTTCTGGATGTTAATTCATATCCTGATCTTTCCCCATCTGCTTTCAGGATAGTGTTGATCTGTGCTAAACGAACGCTGTGCGTGGCGTTTTCTATCCTACCTTATGGGGAGGGCTTACGGATCAGGTGAGTCTCTTTGACTGCTTTGTGAATTGTCTTTTCTGTTGTTTCAATGGATCTTCTGAAATGAGTGTGGTCGGTGTAGGTTCCTGTTCTGAGCCTATTTAACCTGCATTCATGTGCAAGGACATGAGCTTGCTGTCCGAGCAGTAAAACCAGACACTAATGCAGTGTCAAAGTGTTCATTCAAGCTCCAAGAGAAAAACAGTAGAAAAGGCAGACTTTTCTTCCAGTGTTTATTAACATTTTAAAGCACTCCAGTCCCGTGAAATCTCTGAAATCAACTTTGAACAGATAATGTGATTGGCTGCTGTGTAGGTTTTCTAAAGTGGTGAGAAATGAACTGTCTTTAGAGCCACAAACAATGGTGTCAGCAAAAAAGCACAGGGAGTTTCAGGGAAGGGTGCTGTTGCCTTCAGTGGAAATCCTCAAGGGTTTATAGTGAATTTACACCTAAATAAGTTAAAGATACTCTTCTGTTTCTCAGCTTTAAGCCATGAATGTCACTATTTGCAATCTAAGAAAAACAGAAACAGTTTGGACTGATTCATACTGCTTTTAGTGTTTGGACTACATTTTTGTTTACAACTGTCAGCATGATCATTTATGAGAAACAAAACCCACAAACAAACTGAATTTCCCTGCATCTTTCTTCAGTCCCTTGTGAAGTTTAAGTCCATTCTGGGAAGATCTGTTATCTACAAATATACCATAGAAAACACTAATTCTGTTCTGGCAAAACAATTGTGTTGTCACTTCTGTCCTGTCTGTAACTTATGGACAAAGGAAACGGATGCTTAGTGGTGGGAATTGTATTGTATGCAAATATGTGCCATAAAAATAGTTGATGGGAAAATACTCTCCCACATAATGGAAAAGCAGCAAGGTCACTGGAGCTATTTCAGAGCAGATCTGAGCACTGTGCTGTTCTGCTTGCAAGCTGGCGAGACAGTTCTTCACTTGAAAACTTTTTTTTTTGTATTGGAATATTGGTGACAAAGCCACGTGCTGCCATCACTGACACAGAGATCTCCAGCTTCATTTTTTAACTGGAGTTTGTGTGCACAGGGGTTGCAAAATTGCACTTGAAAGGCAGGTTTCTAATCCTGGAAAACAAGTAGTGTAAATCATGTTTGCTGTTAGGTGTTTGAGCATTAGAGGGTTGGGAATGGTGTGGTCTTGTGCAGAAAGATCATACTAGATAGAGTTTACTTTCAATAGGTAGATTGGTAGATTTGTGTTAAACTGAAACGAAATCTGATTCTTTGGTTAATGAACATCTCCACGTTTTGAAAAGAGTAGTTAAAACCAGATGCTCTCCTGGAGGTGGCCTTGGGGGGTTGGCTTGTTTCCACACAGGAGAACTCTGACCTGGTGGTGTTGGTTGGTGTTTACCATGGGAAGCTGGGCTTCCTTTTTTGATAATGTTCTTTCTTACCTGCATTTAGTGATCTGAAAATGGAAGGACAGAAACAGCGACATCCTTCTGGGGGAGTTTCAGTATCTACTGAGATGGTGCTTGGACTGGAAGGAGTAGAGCTGGGTGCTGATGGCAAGGTAAGGACATTGATTTTTTCACCTCAGAACCATTTCATGCTGGGACAAATCAATTTATGCAGTGTTTTGCTATCCATTATGTGAAAACTGTGGCTTTTCAGAGCAGTGGAAGTTTTAGACCCATAATATGAAATTGTGGCTTGTGATAATGCTTCTTCTGAGGAGGCTGCTGAAGCTTATGATCACTTCTGCCTCTGTTTCTGGAGAATTGAGTTGACTTTGCTATCTGAGGCAACATGTGAGGGAAATTTTGATAGAGATATGGATGAAATTCATACTGCTTTAGTTAAATTTATAATGCCAGAATTTACTCATGATTCTTGCCTTTTCTTTGCCATCCCACCCAATCTTCTACGCTTCATTTTAAACTTGTGGAAACAAGGCACGCCTTATCCAACTTTTCCCTTCCTCCTGTCTCACAGTCCCAAGGTCCTCACTCCCAAATCCAGACTCTAGCTCTGATTTGGATAATCCTAGGTGTCTGGAAATAAGCTTTTCAATAAATTTCCCCCCATAAGCACTGCATCTTTCTCTTCTTCCAGGTTGTGTCCTATGCAAAATTCTTGTACCCGACCAACGCTCTGGTTGTTCGCAAAGCCGACGCCTACGGTGCTGCTCCCCCCTGTCGAGCCAGTGCTCCCCGGAGTCTTCCTGGATCAAGATACAAACCCGTGACAGCAAAAACAATACCAGCAGGGACAGACATTGGTAAGGACAGGAGCCAGCTCTGTCATCACTGGTGCACACAGCAGAAAAGGCAGAGATTTGTCTGAGATTTTTGTACAAACTGCAAGCGCTCAGTACGTTATTGGGATGGAGGTGCTGCAGCTCATTAGTGCAGTGCAAATGATGAGTCTTAGGACTGGGGCTTCCACAAACTCCTTACATCCTCCATATATCTGGCCTTGTTCTGTTTATGCCATACAAGAGGCACGGAGCTTTTCCTTAGGAATGTAAAGTTTTTATATTATTCACTAAGAAACATCTGGTGTGCGTGGATCCAGGTGGTTCTCCTTGCCTTCTAGCACAGTAACAATGCATAAGCCAGAGTTTGTGCCAAGAATCCCTTCTCTTGTGTAAAAGAGCAAACCTGACAACTCTGCCATTAGACTACAGGCAAAAGAATTCAGTCTTGGGCAGTTATTTTCTGGGTATATTTGTAGATGCAAACTCAGTTTGCACTAAATCTAAAACTGTGTGTCAGGCATGGTGTGTGTGGTGGAAAAAGAGTTTGTGTGGTTTATTTAATTGTTTTAATTTGTGACTGGTGCGTTTATGAAATGCAAACATGTGCCTGTAGCTGCAATTTGCCTCTACTGTGAGATCTGCCAACACTTAATGTTTGCTATTTGAAAATTTTTTAAGGAGGAAACAGGGAATTTAAAGCTCTTTATCTGGTGACCCAATGTGCTTCCCTCATTCCTTCAGGAAGTGAAGCTGGAGAAGCTGCAGAGTATGATCCAAATCTTCTGGATGATCCTCAGTGGCCCTGTGGAAAACATAAACGTGTTCTCATCTTTGCCTCTTACATGGTGAGTGACTGGCATACCTGAACAGAGGAGAGACTCCCTGACAGATCCTCCTATAAAGAAGTTTTTTGAGGAAGAAAAATTCCTCTAGGAAGAAAAAGGGGTTTTCCTGATAATTGATCAGGAAAAATACAAACAGTTGAGTTTGTACAATGAGCTTGTCAAGGGCCAACCTGACACTTGTCTTTATGTTGTCATTTACTTCTTGTAACTTACTGTTACAAGACTTGCTTACTGTTTTTTTAAAGACTTTGTATATGGTTGGGATTCAACTTTTGAGACATTTCAGAAATGTTAAATAGTGAATAATAAAACTCAAGTTTGCCTTTGCATTAGTGTTTTTGGAGGAGTTGTTTGGCTGTCAGTCCTGTTCACAAGACAAATGATAAATTTCACTTCTTGCATTTCAGACTACAGTCATAGAGTATGTGAAACCCTCAGACCTTAAAAAGGATATGAATGAAACCTTTAGAGAGAAGTTTCCTCATATCAAGTTGACACTGAGCAAAATTAGGAGGTAAGAAATAAGCCTTGAAAAACAAGAATATCATCCACACTGTCTGAGGCTGCACTTGTATGGAGCAAATACTAAATCTATTAATAGCATATATGATTAAACACTAATCTCCTGTTGTCAGTTGAGCTGACTGTAGGATGACAGCCCTGCACTGGAATGTTTAGGATGCTGAGAAAGGGTAACAGTTGGTTTTCAGAGTTCCACCTCAAGGGTTTTGTTTCACCAACTGTGGTGTACTAACACTAGGAGCCAATTAACAGTGGAGTAGCATTAGCTTTGAAACAAACACTTGTAACCTGATTGCTTGGCTGCAATGCAGTCCCACTCCAACTGGATTGGCTTTCTGGGCCCTCTGGCTATTTTTGCCTTTCAATTACCAGACTCACTGATGACCAGACTCTAACAAGATTGTAGGATAAAGAGTGTTAGATCTGTGGAGACTTGGTAAAGAAAAGCTTTTCGTGGAGGCCACGCAGAATTTCTCATCCTTGAGTAAATGCATCTGGTGACTCCTCACCAAGGTGCACTGCTGCACCTTCAGAGAGCTGTAATCTTGCTGGTGTTACAGTGACATTAATGCAATCAGAGCCTGTTGAAATAGCCAGCTTAACCACGATTCTGCTGAGTCACCAGGGCCAGGTGTAGCTCAGCTCCAGGGGAAGGTTTGCTGGGACAGTCTGTTCTGCCTGAGTCCTGCATGCTCCTCTTGCAGCAGTTCAGAGCAGTGTGCTCGTGCAGAGATCATGCAGGTACAGTGTGGATGGCAGCCCTGAGAGGAACCAGCCACCTCCAAGCCTGCCTAAATGCTGAGGGGAAGGGCTAGCTGTGTGGAAAGTGTGAAAAGCAGGCTGCCTTCCCCTCACACCTGGTTCTTACACAAGGTGTGTACCAGACAGGTCTCTACACAGCACAGCTGTCATCTGCAGGGCTCTGATGTGGTTTTCTGTAGGTCAGAGTCGTTCACTCTTATGAATCACAGACCAGTTTGGGAGCCCAGAGGAATCCTACAGCAATAGCCTGTGTGTCAGTGAGGCAGCTAAGCCCTGGTGTTTATGGGCAGATGAGGAATTGTTCTACCACAGTGATGTTGTCAGCCAGGTGAAATCAGTTTGTGCATCAGCACCAGCTTGCTGCCAGCTGGGCTTTTCCACTCTAGGATAATACTTGTCATGGTTTTCCAAATAGAAGTCTTGCCCATATGTTCCTCTGCGTTGCTGTGCTGCAGTATTTCTACAGCATTTAATAAAATCTGTCATGTCTGGGGCGGGGGGGTGTCTTTTCTCCTATTCCCAGTTTAAAGAGAGAGATGAGAAACCTGAGTGAGGAGTGCAGTCTGGAGCCGGTGACTGTCTCCATGGCTTACGTTTACTTTGAGAAGCTCGTCCTCCAAGGCAAACTCAACAAACAGAACCGCAAACTGTGTGCTGGTGCTTGCGTTCTGCTCGCAGCCAAGATCAGCAGCGACCTCAGGAAACACGAAGTGAAACACCTAATAGATGTAAGTGCAGTGAGCTTTGTTCCAGCTGTTGTCAGAACCTCCTCCCTAGCTCTTAGGCAAAGATTAAATGCGAGGTTTTCAGTGGCATGTGCTTGCATGGAAAAGCAGCTCTTTCAGCCAGTTTTATGGCTCATTAGGGCTCTTCCTTGCTTTATTTTTTTAATTCAATAAAACTATCTGCCTGGTGCAGGCTAGTGTCTTACTGATCCTACAGTAAAGTTATTTTTACACTTGCATATGTTTGCCAGAGAAGCAGTAACTGTTGTGTGGGTGTCACAGCTGAGCTGATAAGCTGGTTTTGATTCTGAAGATACAGCTCAGGCCGTGCATCACTGCCTTAATCCAACAATGCCTTGAAATCACCTGGATTAACTGATTCTTTCTCCCCTCCTGTGTTTTTGTTTTGTTACCACTGTCATAGAAACTAGAAGAGAGATTCAGATTCAACAGAAGGGATCTCATCGGTTTCGAGTTCACCGTCCTCGTAGCTTTGGAACTGGCTCTGTATCTCCCTGAAAACCAAGTTTTACCTCACTACAGACGCCTCACACAACAGTCTTAACCAAAGCTCTGTCCCAGCCGTGCTGGGATCCATCCCAGGATGCTGCTGGTGGAGGTGCCACTGGCTCCAGCTCGTTGGGAAGGCTGCAGGGTGTTGGGGACTGTCGAGGTCTATGGACACAGATGCCAAATCTGGGGGATGGTACGAGAAGAGTTATTGAACTTTTGTTTTCTTTTGGACATTTAAAGCACAAATATTCACCAGTCAGCTGTCACGGCTGCTTATTATTCCTTTATTTATCTTCCTGGTTTTACTAAAACTGTTCTTCCCGATGAAGAATACTATGGTATTGGTTCTTTTCCTTTTGTTTTGTTTTAAGCCTTTATTGTATTCCTTGAAACTGAAGGAACATCACTTCCATTCCAGTGCACCGTAAAGTTCAGATGTTTCTAAGAACCTTCTCACATTTTTACATTAATGAAATGCATACTTTATTTTTTTAAAGATGTGCCTAAAACTGGCTGGTCTGGTACCAGTGCTTTTTAAGTTAGTTCTGTTATTTAGTGGGGAATCCTGAATTTGTATAGCCATTTATTCTTTACCTGCATTGGCCTTTCATACAAGGGAAACAATTCCAGTATATCTGCACTAATAATATACAGAGCATCTATTCTGTGATCTGTAAGTAGCGAGATTGAAATTACTCCATTTCAATTTATTTACTATAAATACCTTAAAAATATATGTTTTACTTTAGAAGGAAAAGTGGTTTGAAAACCTGCCGTGAAGTACCACACGTTGAGTGAGGTAGCTGGGAAGTGATTGCCCTCTTGATTCACTCTTGAGTGAAAGACGAGCACTTGACTAAGAGCAATTTGCTGTCAGATGTATCATTTAGGGGTTTTATTTGTTTCACTGTTCCGTAGCCTGAAACAAGCACCTTTTTTAGGATGACTGTATTGTAGATGGTCTTGTATGAGCAAGTATGAAGCCAGTGGAGTTACTGCTGCCAACTGAAGCCAATGAAACAAAGCATGCTCGGTATTTAAAACGCTACTTTTTTTACTCTCTGTTCTTCCAAGCGTTGCATCACTGTGATGGTCCTCATAAAACTGGCATTTCTTGCACATCTGAGCAGCCACTACTGGCTGGTGCCCAGCAGCTCTCTAGTGCAAACACAGAGCTCAAATAACTGCTCTGCTCTTTGGCTGTTCCGTCCTTTATTTTTACAGTGTCCAGGTTGGGAATGAATTCTTGATTATACGTGGAACCTTCTGTGGTATTGGCTCTTGGGTTTATTTTCTGAAGCAATATTATGATACCAGTTACTGGGTCTGTTTGCAAGGAACAAAACTGACACTTGGTTATTCCGACTGAGAAAGTTGAAATTTAAGTTTGACTCATAAACTACCAGACCTCATGCTGAGGTCAGGGACTTGCTCTCCAATATGTAAAGTAATGTAAATTCCTGTTCCTTGTATTAAATATTGGTTGTAGCCAAAACCAAAGCTGAATCTTTGCTCTTCAGCTGTGTTTTGTCTGAAGCTAATTCAGCTTCACTAGAATTGCAGCAGACTTTACTGGAGACCCTTCCTGTCTGAGTGGGGCTCAAAGTGTATTTTTCATATATAATAATTACAGTGACTATCAAACCTTTTGTAACTGTGTTCAGCTGTATGTAGCTTCAAATTATTTGTGTAAAATTTAATATGCTTGTGATTTCTTCAACAAAGAAGGACTTTCCAGTCTCCAGAAGTGAAATGGTAGCTAATAGCTTAGTCAATAAGCTTGCCAGTTATCTTCCAGAAGGTTTTTAAAAAATTGCCTACTAGTTAAACTTTCTACTGAATATAACTGTCCTTGCATGCAGAAATAGTGATGTACTAAACATCTAGTATATAATGAGCCTCCAAATTAGTGGTGCAGCCAGCTGAGGTGGTCCACCACTTCCCAGGGCATTGTGGAGGGGCCAGAGGTACAACAGAGCAAAGAAATTTCTCACAGAACAGCTTGGTTACTGTGAATGAAATCTGAACATGTATTCCTCTGGGAACTTCTTTATTTAGTGTATAAAGAGTTTTCTCTAACAAAATTAACTTTCCTTTCTCACCATCTAAGGGAACAAAATGCACTTTGGGTTGAAGCACTTTGCAGTGTCTATTCAGTGGAAGTTTGTCTAGTTCAAGTGGCCATTTGGGCTGTAATTACACTCCCAGAATCTGCGGGTTTACGTCATAAAACCGGCAAGCTTTTGTTTTCTTCCAGGGGAACAAACTGGGATGAAGGAGCATTAAATTACAGAAAGCTGAATGTTGTCTAATAGTCATTCTAGAACTTGGCTTGGGCACTCGCTGGCTTTGGGGTGCCCGGGCCAAGGATGACGCAGGGCAGCGAGGGCTGTGCCAGCCTCGTCCGGCAGGGCTCGGGGTGATGGAGCCCGGGCTGCCCGTGTGTCTGTGCGGGAGCAGCGGGATCCAGCCCCGCCTCCGTGCGCTTTGCCCGCCGCTTTTCCCGTTCCCAGAGCGCAGCTCGCAGTCCTGTGTGGGAATCGTTCTCTCTTCTCACCTAAAAGCTGCCACCATGTGGCAAAGCACTTCCAGTACCTTGTCTGTTCACCAACTCGGCGCGGGACCCAAGGCCAGGCCCAGCCCTGCCGGTTTACGTCTGCACAGCCAAACTCCTCCTGCTCTGAAGAGAAACAGGTTTACACCGAGGGGGGGTCTGGTGCTTTGTGAAGGTGCTGCTGGGGTGGCTCAGCACGGAGAACTCTCTTGAAAAGAGCCTGTACATTTTCCTGTAAACAAAAACTCTTCTAGTTTTGTCATATTCCATTATTTAAAAGTCTGAGTTGTAGCCTGTTTTGGTTTTTCTTTCTTGTTTGGGTTTTTTTTTTTCCTTCTGTGAAATTAAGATGCTGTGAAATAAAATCTGTTTTGGTACACGGTTTGTAACCAAATGTCTCATTTTGGAATAATGGAATGGGTGGTGTTGGAAGGGCCCTCTGAAGATCATCCCATCAGACCCTGCTCTAAGACAAGTCACCTGCAGCAGGTGACACAGGAATGTGTCCAGGTGTGTTTGAAATGTCTCTAGAGATGGAGACTTCCCAATGTCCCTGGGCACCTGTTCCACTGCTCTTATTCTATTCTATTCTATTCTATTCTATCCTATCCTATCCTATCCTATCCTATCTTCCTTGTCAACTAAAAGCCAAACTGTGTTAACCTATAACACCATCCTTAAAGGAAAGTTATTCCTCAAATTTCAGGTGGGATTTTTTGTGTTTTAGTTTATGGCCATTTCTCCTTGTCCGGTTGTTGGGCATCGCTGAAAAGAGTCTGGCAACATTTTCTGGCACCCCTTGGAGATATTTGTATGGATTGAGGAGATCCCCAGCTGAGCAGGCCCAGCTCCTCCACAGTCTCTCCTCCTGAGAGAGATGCTCCAGACCCCTCACCATCGTTTGAGGCCTCCACCAAACCCTCTCCAGGAGCTCGGAATGGTCTTTTGGGTTTCTGCGAGGGTTCCGGGGTGGTGTGGTCATAGAATCACGGAAGGGTTCAGGATGTCCAGTCCAACCCACCTGCCGAGGGAGGGTCCCCGGGAGGAGGTGCCTGGGACCGCGCCCAGGCGCGTTCGGAATGTCCCGAGAGGCCCGCTCAGGTGTGCAGCCCCCGACGAGGGGCTGTCCCGGGGAGCACGACCCCCGCGCCCCACAAGGCACAGCCCTGGCCCCACGGCCTCTCGGCAGCCGGGAGCGCTGCGGGGCCCGCGGGCCGGGTCTGGGCCGGCGCCGCCATGGCCCGCGCCATGACGTCACGCGGCCGTGCAGGAAGCGCTGGCGGGGCTGTGACGTAATTCCGTGTCCGGCCCCGCCCCTTCCTTTCTGCCCGGCCGCGCGCGAGGTGGGAGCGATGGCGGCGGGGCCGGGAGCGGTGGCGGGGCCGATAGGAGCGATGATGAGAGCGATGGCGGCGGGGCTGATAGCGATGATGGGAGCCGTGGCAGTGGGGCTGATAGGAGCGATGATGAGAGCGATGGCGGCGGGGCTGATAGCGATGATGGGAGCCGTGGCAGCGGGGCTGATAGGAGCGATGATGGGAGCCGTGGCAGCGGGGCCGGGAGCGTTGGCGGGGCCGATAGGAGCCATGATGGGAGCCGTGGCAGCGGGGCCCGGAGCGGTGGCGGGGACGATGGCGGAGGAGGCCCGGGAGCGATGCTGAGGCCGAGGGGCAGCCAGGAAGGTTCTGCCCGCGAGGTTCAGCTGCAGGGCGCAGCCCGTGGGCCCGGCCGGGCTCCGGCATCACCTCACGGCCGGCGACAGGACCCGAGGGAAGGGCTGGAGCTGTTTCGGGGAGGGTGAGGATGGATATTGGGAAAAGGTTCTTCCCCCAAAGGTTGCTGGCACTTCCCAGGCTCCCCAGGGAATGGGCACGGCCCCGAGGCTGCCAGAGCTCCAGGAGCGTTTGGACAGCGCTGCCAGGGATGACCAGGGTGGGATTTTGGGGTGCCTGTGCAGGGCCACGATTTAGACTCGGTGATCCTTGTGGGTCCCTTCCAACGTGCGATATTCCATGATTGTTCCAGGTGTTTCTGCTCAGTGCCTCAGCAGGGAGCAGGGCGAGATGCAGAACGACGCCGGGGAGTTCGTGGACCTTTATGTCCCTCGGAAATGGTGAGCGGGGACGAGGAGCCGGGCGGGGCCGGAGTGACCCCGCGGCCTGGGCAGAGGGGCCTTTTGTACAGCGAGTATCTGCGGGAGAAAAAGAGAAATCGGTTTTCTGTCAGTTTAAAAAGTCGCTGAAAATAAGCCGCCTGTATGGATTTTATTAGATTAAGTCAAATATGTTTTACAGCCTGTGATTCCTGAGCGTTTTCAACCTGAGTGTCTTTGGCAGGTGTAGTGCCTCTCAGCAAAAAAGGCATAGAAAATAATCCTTTGCGTTACCTTGATGGCTGTATGTTTGCATTTTAGGAAAGAAAATAGCCTTCTGTGTGTTCTGAAGGCCTGTACTGCCCTGTACACTGTATGAAGATGAGCTGGGCACATAGAAACCAAAGTGAAGGGATAATTGGCTAATTAGTGTGATGCTACCGAGTGAAAATTTCCTTTAAATGTACTTGAAACTGCATTTTAATAGTCTAAATAATGAAAGCTTGAACTATTACTGTCTAAATTCCTTGTGCAGTTTTAATTTTCCTGTGGAATTGTCTCTAGTAGCTTTTTGTATCGTCGTCACTGCCTGTTTCCTTTTGTTTAAATCTATCCTGTTTTATTCCTTAGCTCTGCTAGCAACCGAATCATTGGTGCTAAGGATCATGCTTCCATTCAGATAAACATTTCTGAGGTAAGGGTGTTAACAGAATGTGTGATGAGAGAGCTAAACCTTTTGATAAAAGTTATAGAATTAAACACCTTGTGATGTATCTTCAGTAAAGAAAATTACAATAGACCTTGAGTCCTGCAGGTTCCCAGCTAATACATGTGGGTTCCAATTAATTTAAGCTCCTTGTAGCATGGTTTGGGGTTTTTTTTCCCAATTGTTTATTAAATTCAGCTTTCAGGAATTTTGTGGAGACGATGTTCCTGTAGCTTATGAACTGCAGAGTTTGATTTGGTTCCTGAGTGGGAGACCACTTTCCCATATCTTGTAAAAATCTGAGTCTCCCGAGTCATCTCACAAAAAAAAAAAAAAGAAACCACCTTTAAAAACGACACTGGTTCTGATTTCCTGTACTTGTTATGGCAGATACTTTTCTTGTTCACCATGTTTCATTCCTTCAGTGATCCCTATTCCTTGTTTTCAAAGGATCTTTTCCTGTTAAATTTCTCAGCAGTTTGAGAAAGTGAGACAATTTATGTCTCTGAGCTGGGACATTTTCCTACCCTTGTAACAAGTCTGTCCCCTTCCCCCTTCAGTTCAATTTTCCATTATATCACCTTAGTTAAAAGAAACAAACAAAAAAAGAGTAAAGGCAGGAAAATCTACTTTACACAGAGCTTTCCCATTTGTTCAGAACTCAGATATTTTATCTTTTAGCTACCATTTCCTGTCAATCTGTGTGATCCACCAAATTTTATGGCTGCTCTATGTAGCTGCAAGTCTGCCGTGCAAAGACCACTGTAGTTGGCTTTCTAATTCAGTATTTGCCTTGAGATTTTGTGGTTTGCTCTTTCAACACTGCAGGTGTTTTCCTGCAGCTTTTAACTTTGGGTGCTTGGCAAGTGTGATGTGAGGGGGTAAAACTCTGTGAGAATCTGTGCAGCAGCTTTGCTGTGGTTGCAGGTGGACAAGGTGACAGGCAGAGTGAACGGCCAGTTCAAGACCTACGCCATCTGCGGCCCCATCCGGAGAATGGTGAGTGCCTCCCTGACCTGCAGAGTCACTGTGCTGCTTTTTCTGGTCATTAGTCATTAATTAGATGTGTATTTGCCCCTGAAAACACTCTGTGAAGTGTGTTCTCACAGTGGTTTTGGGGGGATAATGAAGGCGGAGTGAAGATGTGAATAAATTCGCAAAATCACAGAAAGTTTTGGTTTGGAGGAACCTTAAAGCTGATCTCATTCCAGCCCTGCCATGGGCAGGGACACCTTCCACTGTGCCAGGCTGCTCCGAGCCCCATCCAACCCGGCCTTGGACACTTCCAGGGATGAGCAGCCACAGCTTCAGTGGGAAACCTGTGCCAGGGCCTTGGAATAATCAATTTCTTCTGGAGATATTTATTTGTTTTTTTTAAGTAAAGAATGCTAGTGATTTTCTTTCATTTAAGAATGTATACTAAGGTACTTATCCTGGCTTTCATCTGTTTATAATTACTGCAGATGATACTGCCTTGACTTAAAAATGGTGTGAGGAGTTCATCACAAGTCCGCTTATCCATAAATATATGTTCATGCAAATGCATATTTTTATGCCATTAAAGCAATTTCTTACCCTTAAGGATGACAAAGAATTAACAGTTTATTTTGAAAACACTAATCTGCACTAACTGCTGCAGCTGCCTCTCTTCCACGTGTCAGCAATTATTTGGACACTTGGGAATATTTTCTTTTCTCTTTTTCCAGGGTGAATCAGATGACTCCATTTTGCGTCTGGCGAAAAATGATGGAATTGTTTCCAAGTAAGTGTGTTTATCTTATCCTCTAACTCCTGCGGGGGGAGCTTCCATTCCCAAATCCAGCTTTTAGGATGACAGTCTGTACATTGTATTTATAGGATGATTACACAGTTGGTCAAAGATATTTACTTGAGCTGTTGAAACAAACTCATTTGTAACAATGTTTTTTTCGTTTTCTTCTAGGAACTTTTAACTGAAGAAACTCTGGTGTGGAACATGTGAAATAAACAGTTCAAAACTATATTGTGTTGTGTCTTTTGTTCAAGTCATAAACACAAGTGAGTTTATTGTAGTTAGTATTAAAAGACTTGAAAATGTGTCTTAAAAATATACATATTCTGATTGTGAATTCTTCAAACAAAATCAGCTTGTAAAGCAATGTCAGAGTTGAAAGTCAAGAATTTCCCCTTTATTTTTGGCTTCACTGTCATTGTTCTTTTCCAGATTTAATAAGTTTTGCATCTGTAATGGAACACTTGCAGTGTAGCAGTCTGACTGAGCTTGCTGCTTTTTCACTGGAAAAACTGAGGGGATTCTTGTTAGGACACAAGAAAGGCTCTGTCCTTTCTTCCAGGTGCTGCTTTTGTGTTGTTAAATTTTGTTTGCACACAGCAGGTTTATTTGTCACTTTGTGATCATCATTTAAATAAATGTCATACATGGGTTTGGGTTTAAAAGAAGATAATAGGGCATGAGTTGTCTGGAAGATTTCCCCTGTCAGCTGCATTTTACCCATTCCATAATACCCACAACTCCACGGGGACTGTCCTGGTGGTGTATCCTGATCTGCACATTCCCAGGCATTACTCAGAGGTTATATCCAGATTGAGCTTCCCTGCCTGTCATCCCTGGGTCAACATTTGCAGTTGTCCATCCTCAGATCTCTGCACAGCCCCTCCCAGGACTCCTGCAAGTGACAGAGGCTGTTTGGTGACGCTTTCCTGTTTGTGCTGCAGGCTGTCACCATTGGGAGGGGATTACCGAGTGCCTTATTTCTGACTCTGTGCACGATGTGTGTGTGGGAAACAGGGCTCGGGCCTCTCTCAGGACAGCCTGGAGCAGGGATGCTGTTGCCTCTGGGCTGAGCAGAATGGCTGAACTACCCAAGTGTGGCATCTTTCTCCTCTCCGTTTTTCTTCTCAGACATGACAAAGTGCAGCATATTCATTTGGAAGGTCCTGTTTTGCCACCATGGATTCCTACTGAATATTAGCAGAGCAAACCAGGCCATGTTAATGTAGTTACTGTGTAGTGTGGGTTTGGGGGTTTTTTTTGTAATTTTAGTAAGTTTTTTTGCACATCATAAATTAGAATTTAAGAGTGTAAGCTGCTGTGTAGATAGAATGAAATCCATAACTAAACCGTTATTCCAGGAGCAGTTGCAGCAGAGAAGTCAAAACTCAACAGGCTCAGAGCCCTTTTTAGCAGAACCATAACCTGAAACATCTTCGGCTGCAATCTCCCCACTGATAACACTTGAATTTACTACTACTCTGAGCTGATAGAACTTTTAAAAGATGAACTCCTGGGTGTTGCAAGTGGGGAGGAAATCAGCTAAAAAGGCCAGAAAATTGGCTCATGTTGAACTTAAAACACAAAGCACATGAGAGAAACCTTTTAAATACTAAAACGAGGGGGAAAGTTAATCCACACTTTATTTTTGAGCTGTTTTCTTCTGACATGTAAGTTAACCATGAAAGATGCATTAAAAAAAAAGGGGGGGAGGAGGGATGACAATGTTGTGATTCTCCTAGAAATAATTCATTTTTCCAGGAGATAAATCTGTGAAAACATTTTCTGGAAAGAAAAATACAGTCTTCAAACCAGAGAGATTGCAGCTTGGCTTGTGTCCAATCCTTATTACTTTCCTTTGTACACAGTAAGAGGGGATAAACTTTAATTGGACTTGATATTTTTTTCTGACATATCTTAAATTAGCTGCTTCTGCCTTGGCATTAGGGTAGAACTTTAAATAAAACCCTTAACTGTTCGCTGCTGATAAATGCCTGGTTTACCAAAGAGTTTAAATATTGTTGACTTCTTCCTAATCCCCTGAGACTCTGTTCACCCATGTGGATTTCAGTGGAATTCCTCCATGAGGCACAGTGAACTGACAGCTTAAAAGTTCAAGATGAACTTGAGCTCTCTCAGATGTCTTTTTAAGCAGTACAACCCCATTAGTATACAGCTGAGCCAAATTTACACTTCTGGTTTTAGCATTTAAGGGTTATGTTGCAATTTAAAATGTTCTGTGCTTTGTAACACTGATTGTTGCCATTTGGTTTTTGGAATTTTAAGAAATTGAAACAAATTATCCTCTCATTAATTTCTTGTCAAAATACGAAATGTTAATGGTGCCATATCCTGAAACAGCTCAGTTGGGAATGGATTGTTGCTGTGCTAAAGCTTCCTGAAGTTCACACCAGCAAGACTGCATGGGAGTCCTACCAAAATTTCTGCAGAATCTTGTTGAGGGAGGACATGTGTCCCTTTAAAAATCCACTTTCAGTTGCATTTTCTACTATTGTGATGTAAAATGTTCTTTGTTTTCCTGGAACAGGAATAGTTCGGATGTTCAAGGGCCATGAAAGGGAATGAACTGTACTGGTACTGTACAAGATGGACAGAGTTGCCCTTACATGGTTACATTGCACCAAGTCGTGAAATTCTTTGCTGTTACTTACGAGGACTTGGCAGTGGCATCCTAAAGACATCTGATTTAACTGGGGCTATTTTAGTGTCTTTGGCCAAAATTCTGCTGCTCAGACAAGAGCCTGAAACTCCTGAAAACACCTGGGGGCTTGGTAGGAGCTTGTAGATGTCTCATAATACTGATTTTTCTTCTTAAGCCTTGACACTCTCCTAATGAACTACAGGGTGCTAAAAAGCTGCTTCAGTGTGAGCCTGCTGTGATCAGAGCTGTGATCCCTGGGTTTGGAGGTCACTGCTGCTCCTGTGGGCACAGAATTAACAGCTCTGGTAACATCAGCCCTGCTCAGGTGCCAAACACACAGCCCTGCCAGCCCTGGGAGGGGACAGGAGGCTGAACGACTCCCCTGCCACTGCTCCTCGTGGTTCTCTGCACAGACACTGACACTCAGGGGAGGAGGCAAAAAAAATAAAAGGCCAAGAGTGTCCTTTTCCTGCATGTGTGTCCAAGCACCAAAAGAGTTTTGGGAGCAGAGCTCCCTCCAGTGCTCCCTGCAGAAGGGAACCTGGGGCAGCCCTGTGGGATGTCATTTATTTTCCCAAAGCACGTGTTGATGCTGGAGGCTGCTGAAAGCCTTCCCAGACCACTGAGATAATCTAGTTCCACTAGATCTGGCAGCAGTTTTGTTTTCCAGTCAGGTGTTATGGAGAGCTGTCTATTCCCAGCTCCTGTTTTGTTCAATCGCTGTCACTCTGAGTAAAACACAGAGATAAATACACCTCTGCTGCAAATATTACTTTGAGCAGGTTAAGGGAGGTTTTGATTTTAGTTAATTCATTTATGGCTGTTTTTGTGGAGGCATCCCTAGGGAGGCAGCTTCCCTGTATATATGTTGGACTAATCAACCATGGAAAAAAACAAAGAAAGCTAATTAGGCTTTTTTTTTTCCTGCTAGGAAACACACTATTGTTTAGCATCAGACAGGGGTTCTGCTTGGCTATATCCTCAACAGGAACTGCAGGTACTGAGAGTTTAAGAATCAAAAACTATTGATAAGGTCAATGTGGGATTTATTTTTTTAATCAATTATGATGAAAAAAGTATTATTTTAACATCTATTTTCATATAGCTGATAATGAGTAAAACTACTGTGACCAGGCTGAACCAAGTGTATTTGGCAATGTACACACCTGAGCATGTTTAACAAACGAGCAGACTTAACAAATTTGTTAAGAAATCCTCTTCCATGGCTTATTTCTACAGGACTGGGACCATGGAGAAGAGCAGGAATGTGCCTGTTCTGCTGAGGATCGGGGCCCCTTTGGCTGCTGTTTTCAGTCCTGGGCTGGCCATGGCCAGCTGCCAGTGCCCACCCAGCTGCTCCCCTCTCCCCCTCCACAACAGGGCAGAAAATGGGGTGGAAAAGCACACGAGTGACAGCAGGGAGGTCACTTACCAATTGCCATCATGAGCAAAACAGGAAAATCCATTTATTGCTTATTAAAACAGAACTGGACTGATAGCACCAGGATTAGGCTGCAGATGGTGGGAGTCCCAGAGCTATACATCCATTATCTGTTAATTCAGGTGCTCTTCCAAGAGGGTGGAGGACAATCCTTGTGCAGGGAGCCAAGGCTTGTGGGACATTGACTGAGGGGTTCCTGCAGGGATGGAAGTGAGAGTCACACTTGCATTTTGGTGAGCCAGCTGTAAGCTGTGTGCTGGGACACAACACATCCATCAAAAGGTGCTGCTTATCTGGCTCTAAACACAATAATCTTTTTGCTGTTTTCACAGGGCACCAGAGCCCAGACAAGCACCTTGATCCACCCATCCATCAATACCAAAATACAATGCACTGGTGCCCTGATGTGAAATCACTCAGGCTGTCTCCCTCTCATGACCTGCAGTGCCTGTCAGGTAGGTCAGGTTGAGCGAAGATGCTAAACCTGGCACTGCTGTGTGCTTTAAATACACAAATAATAAAGCACTGGGTGCTTTATTTCACAGAACAGCGTTTTCATAAAGTGTTTAGCACAACTCTGTGCAGGTTGCTCATCCAGCTGGGAAATGTGATATTTCGTGCTCCAGGCAAAATGTTTCAAATGTCTGAGGCTGAACAAAAATAGCACTTCAAAATAAATTGGGTAGTACACGGGGGAGGTGGCAGAGATCATTACTTGCTGCTTGTCCCTGCTTCATTCACTTCGTTCCCCTACAAGGGCTAGAAAGGCTGGGGATTTAATTCTCCCTTTGACCAATTTGAGGCCAAAAGAAAGGGATTTACACGCCTGATTTCTGTTGCGGCCAATGGAGCTATGCTCTCAGCAAACTCCCTCTGCATTCCTGGGAAAATGGGGTCATTTGTGCTGGAGCACTCAGCCAAGCATGGATGTGTGACAGTGCAGCCCCCAAGCCAGCTGTGCTGACAAAATAACCTTAAAAAGTTGATGCTGCAGCTAAGTTCAGTGTCTGCTGGTGGGTCACTTTTGTTCCTGTCTTGTGTCTGCTCTCAAGTGCCTGGAACCCTTATCCCAGTCCCCAGCATGTGAGCTGGTAA
The DNA here is from genome assembly GCA_008694505.1 of Cyanoderma ruficeps. Classification (NCBI taxonomy): domain Eukaryota; kingdom Metazoa; phylum Chordata; class Aves; order Passeriformes; family Timaliidae; genus Cyanoderma; species Cyanoderma ruficeps. The sequence goes on from VZDJ01000175.1 coordinate 6,806,804, forward strand.
TCTCAAACTTGGAAGAGTTTCCAGGCAGGCTGACCAAAATCTGAGGATCTAAGACCACCTGTACCCAAAAATAAGTAAATAAAAGGAAGCTGATCCCAGATGGTGCTGATTAAAACACAGACTACAAAGGGAGGTGGAGGAAGCAGCTTTCAGGCTGCAATGTATATTACCTGAGAGGGAGCTTGATCACTGTGCACAGAGCTCATATATCTGGGAACAGCACTGCCTTTGGAGAGCCTGCGTCCTCCTGAGATAGATAACAGAGCCAAACTTTGGGTCTCTTGATTGCACAGGCAATTAACATCTCAGCAGTCTTCTTGGAGAGTGATACAAGTGTGACCACAGCAGGGATAAACCTCTTCCAGGTGAAAGGGAGGCAATTATCCAAGTATTTTCTGACCTTCTCCCAAATGCTGAGCTTACCTAGGAAACAGGAGGCTCTGCAGGTGTGGGACAGGTGGCAGTGCCAGTGACACTGAGGCCAGTGCTCACTTCTGATCTTGACAAGTGATCTGCTTTGGTCTTAAGCCCCCAGGGGCTGATCTTTTGTTTCCCAAAATGTATTATTTGTCACCTATCTCTGCGGGTTAGCTTTTTCAAGCTGGTTTGAGAGTGTCCTGACAGGAAGGTTAATCCTTGCCTCAGTTGAAACAGTGCTGACTCACTGCTGCAAGTCACGATTCCCTGAAAACTTTGAATATCCAGGAAAGCCTCATACACATATCCCAGCTTTCCATATGGTTACGTGAAAACCTCAAGCTATGTAATTTCATCAGACACCTTGTGGCTCATGCCTGCTCTGTTACTCAGCCTTCACTGCTCTCAGTGCCTTTAAAAAGAAACAGAAAAAACAAAGTTCTGTTTGTTTGTGCAGAGCAGGGAACTGTTCCTGGTGTGCTTCCCATTAAATATGCATCCCAGGCATTCCATGAAACTGCAGCACTGGGACCAAGGCTCAGGAGACTCGTTTCTGCTTCCAGCAGTGACATTTGTTTTGAGCAAGACCTGTCAACTGCTACATCCTACACCAGAATTTACCCATCTCCCAAATGAATGTGATTAAAACAGTAGGAAGCTTTAAGTCAATGTAAGGAGTGCTCAGAAAATGCAGTTTGAGGTGGCATGGTTCTCTAAATAACTTCTACAAGGAGGATAAACTTCAAAGATCTGCACTGAACTCAGTAGAGTTGAGCCAGAGGCAGGTATGCTAATTCACTGTTTTAACCCCTGGTTTTATCCTCTATCCAGCAGGAGCATTTTACACCACCAGTTTTCTGGACATGCAAATAAAACAGTGTAATTTTTGTTATTTTGAATCCAGGAACATTTGTGGGGGTAGGACCCTTAGAGTGTTCTTTCTTCCTTTAGGGAGTGGGTAATGAGAGGGAGGGCCATAGCAAAGCTGACTGCTGGAAAGAATTAACTCTGATTTACAACGCTCTGTAGCTGGAGATAATGCCTCTGGTAAATGGCAACCCTGAAATGCAAAATGCAGTGCTCATGGGGAGCCTGCTCTCAGTCACCCCTTGCTGGTATCAGTAGCTGCACCCAGGAGTGCAAATCCCACAAGGACTGGTCACTGTCAACCCAGCCCAGGGCACAAAGCTGGAGCTGCCACCTCTGCTCCTGCTGCTCTGGCCCAGCCTGAAGACTTCCTGCATCTCTAAGGTCAGAGCAGCCCCTCATGCAAATTCACAGGATACCATTAGCCTGAGATTCCCATCCTGGTGAATTTGCAAGGGACAACTGTGGACGCTCTCCAGAAATGCTAAGAGTTGGGAACAGGACAAACCAAGAGAAATTCCAGCAAAGGGGGTGGGGTCTGATTCCAGCCCCAGATAACAGTTCTTATCAGAAAAGCTCGTAAATCCACCCAATTTAAACAGTGTCAGCAGCATCCCGTGCTGTTTTGTGTGTCCCCTCAAGGGACCTACAGCTTCTTGTTCCGATCAGTGATTTCCATTCTATCCCTCAGGTTCCCAGAAGCCACAACTTCCTGGAAAACATCCATGGGAGTGCTAATTCTGAATATCTGTGTGGCCTCAGAAGGAGCAGAACATGTTGCTGTTCTAATAAACAGCCCAGATTACTGTTTGGCTGTCACTTGTCATTAAAGCAACAAACATTGACAAAAACAACGTGCCAGGAGTAGGGAACTTGTTCAAGTGTTGTCTTTTGGGTCTGAGTTTCAAGCGCCTGGTGGAATATGAAGTCTTCATTAAGAGGTAACATCAGTGTCTCTCCTGGGAAGTGTAAATAGACACCTGATAGCCCTATCCTTCCCGAGGCACAAACATGGATAACACACCTTCTCTGGTCACTGTCACCCCTCTGGTGTCACCACTGCAGATGAAGCTTATTTGAGGAGAAGGACACACGACCACACCACAGGCTTGTCTTTCAATTCTAGTTTTATCTCAAGCATTAGTTTGGGATTTTTTAGGTACTATGTCCTAATATAAATAAGGCAGAAAATATGGATTTACAGTTTGGGAAAAAAAATCCCACAGCTTCTCCATGGAAAGGTGTGGATTTGGTGTTAAAGAATGACGTGGATGTGAGAAAATGAGCATCCTCTCAAAGGGATGGTCCCAAGTAAAATATCAGGTTGACGTTCATGTGTTCCAAGAGATTTCTCAACAGCTTCTTCCTTCTACAAGAAAAAAAATATTTGTATTGTGGTCAGCCACCCCTTTTAGGGATGTGCTGCAGCAATTATGTGGAGTGAGGGGAGTCATGACCTTGCTATTATTCTAGCCACTCTATTAGGGGAAAATCTGTGTATTTATTTCAGCCACATTTCGTCTCTTCCAGCAAACATTCTGGTAGTTTCCAATACATCAAAACGAACATAAGGGGATTTTGTCTCCAGCGTCGTGACTTTTGAATGACCTCATGGAACAATGACCAGATGAAGATGTGACCTCATAAAATACTCTTTTAGGAAAACACCATGTTATACACTGCTGGGACAAACTGTCCAGAGCAGGATACTGGGAACAACTCTGATGCTTTAGAGGAACCTATAAAACAAAACTCTGGACTTACCCCGTGAGAGAGAGAGTATGGAATGGGAAAGGTTGTTTCTTCTGCCACGGGAAAAAATTCAGCATCTTGGCCAGCTTCACAAGAGTGTAACAGCCCCTTCCTGAGGTGTGTGGTGAGGAAACATGGGTCACAAAAGCTGTGTCCTTCTATTTATCAGATAACTTCTAAATATGCTGTTTGTGCCCAAGCAGAATGGTTGTTGTGTGCAAAGTGGGATTCCCAAAGCACCGCCCTGGGAAGCAGCATTTAGGGGAAAAAATTGATAAAATGAGAAAAAAGAGCCACGATTTTTTTTTTCTTTACTCTTGTAAAAAGCCACTGGAGTATAAGAACAGATGTGATGTTTGGTGGTTAGTGAAAGGTGAATAATGCAGCAGCAAGATTTTCTTACTGTCCTGGAAGGAGCTGCTCAGGAGAATGCTGAGGCCATGATCCTGTGGGTGTCTTCCTGCAGTTTTGGAATGTGCTGCACAAGGTGCTCCACAGCTGTGTGCAGCCCTCTCTCCTGGCCAGGCAGGGAGGGCAGACGGACCCTGACAGAGCACAGGAGGTGAGGTGTGAGGAGAGACAGAGGGGCTGGGTGGTTCGGTAAAGAGCAGAGAACCCTGGAACTGGAGCTGATGCCACCAGAGCTGGACACATCTGAGCATCTGGAGTGACTCTGCTTGTAAGGAGGGATAAAGCAGGATAACTGCAGGAGCCACGGGCACATTCAGGAGGAGTGGGAGAGGAAGGAGTGAACATCTGGCAAGACTGAGGCGCTCATGACTCAGGGGGAATTTCAAGGAAAGCCATAAGAGATCTGGAGGGAGGCACTGCTGCCTGCTGGAAGAGATGGGGAAGGGAGAGGTTTTGTGTATTTATGTGCTCTGTGGGGCCCAGACATTGAGATCACTGTGCAAGCCCTGCACTGCCACGTGTTCTTTGTGACTGCGTGGGCAGCTGGACGTGTCCTTTTGAACCAGCAGCACCGTGTTCATCTGCCCCGTCTGGCACTGGCTAATCCTGAAAAGAAGCAGCACTTCCCTGTCTGCTCCTTAGAAGTGACCTGAGCAGCAGCGGCGTAATCACTTGCACTAAACACATGGCTGGAATCCTTTTGATAAAGTCCAAGACACGGGACAGCTTCCTACAAACTGCCTCAGGGGCAGAGCTGGCCGTCTGACTCCCATTGTAGTGACATTTCAGAACAATTTTATTTGTTCCGGTCGGCTTTAATTGAACATCTGGGTTAATAACGGGGAGATTCCCAAGGTTGGCATCAGAGTCGGGAAGGAAAAGGAGTAATTTTGGAGTCCTTCCTTAATCCCAGCTCCTTTGTTAGAAGTGTTGGTGTTATTTAATTGACTGTTAAATCCCAGTCACATGAGCACCCTCGAGTGTAATCTCCTGTGATAAATTGCCCAGCGCTCGTGTCAGAGGCACATTCTGGTCTCCGGCCTGGGCAAGACTCAGTGTCCTGTGATTACAGCTGCCTTTTGCACAGGGAACGAGGGAGGAATGGGTCTTATCCCAGTTTAAATTGATTTAAGAAGACAGTCGACTCCAGATTTGGATAGAGACACTGTTCTCTAAACTGTTTGAGGTCGTTGTAGATGCAGTTATTTTTTCCAAGTTTTCAGCAAATGTTTACAGAGTCCAGGTCTTATCAGACGAAGGCAGACAGCCCTTGGGGGGGAAAATCAGACAATTGCACAAGGTCTCATCTCACAGGTAGGACAGAAGGAAGGGAAGGGCTCAGTTAGGGTTAGGGGGGAGTTAGTTATCTGTTGGAAACAGCCTGCACACAGTCAGATCTCTAGGATCAGGAAAGAGAATTTGAAGGTGGAAATGGAAACTAGATATGAAGAAGGAACTGAGCAGATAAGAGGAGGATGGCAAGGAAAATCTGCAAGATGTCAAGAAAACCTTTTTTTGTCCTACAGTCCTCTAATATTTCCCCATTTGATTCTGTTCATTCTCCCCCATTAGAGATTTCACCCTACATCCTGTGGTCAGAGACCAACCAGAGCCAGAGAGACAGGCCAGAGGCAGAGCGAGGTGCTGGCATCCCTGAGGGCACAGATGCTTGCAGGGAGCGTGCAGGGACAGCCAGTGATTTCAGAGATGCTCCTGACCCCACTGGCACTGCTTGTCCCCAAACCTTGTGAGTTAGGAAGGTGGCAGCATCTGTGAGCTGCCCAGAAAGGTCTCTGCTCTCAAACCTCCATGAGTGGGATTCACTGGCAGAATCCATTGTCTCTCAGATGCAGATTTCTCACCCCCCTTTTTGAAGCCACTTACATTTACACCCAGCTGAGAGGGCGGGTTTAGGTTTGCTCAGCCAGACTCCACTTAGAGATTCCTTACCTGATGTTCCCTTAATCCTCAGGGCACCAGCAAAACAGCCCAGGGCTCCTGCCTGCCCTCGGGAAGGTGGTGGCGTGCAGCAGCAGCAGCCTCCAAGTTTTTTGGGAGCAGAGCCAAGAAACCAAGGAGCTGCAGCAGGAGAGGGGCAGCCCCGTGGGGAGCAGCATGGACATGTGCAGGGGGGACAGGAGGTGGCTGCACCTGGGGGCAGATGCAGGTGTTACATCTGGCCGAGGTCTGCAGGGACTGCTCCTGGTGTCATCTGTCTCCCTCCTGGAATGCAGGGCTTGTGCTGAGGCCAGCCCATCGTGGTATTTTCCTGTAATTTTGAAATTACACCGAGGGAAACGGCATTGTGCTGTGGTGTGCTCGGGGAACAGTGGTTTTGGGGAGATTTTACCCCAAAATTTGAGGGGTTGGGTGTTATCTGGGAGGATTTGACCCCAAATTTGAGGGGTTTGGGGTGGTTTTGGGCAGGATTCCAGCCTAAATTTGAGGGCTCTGTGGTGACTGTGGGGTGGTTTAACCCCAAATTTGGGGGTTTGGGGGGTGGTTTTGGGGGCGTTTTAACCCCAAACAGCCTGGCTGAGCCCCTGGGCTGCGATGTCCCCACGCTGCTGCAGCAGCTGTGACAGGAGCCCTGTGCCACCACACACAGCACGTCCTCTGGCATGGCCCTGCTGATAACAGCCCGTTCCCTCAGCCCTGCTCAGTCACATCACAGCCCATCTCATTTCATCCCAATGCATTTCCCCCCTCCCCAGCCCTGAACCACCACCAGGCTGATATCAGCGCCCACGGGTCACTATCAAAGGAATGCCTGATGATATCCTGGTTTCCTCCTCAGCTTTTCCCAGCTCCCTTCCAATCCACAATAATTTGTGCTTCCTTATGACCCCAAAGGCACCGCAAAACAAATGTGTCAACACGAATGTAAGCACTTTAATCAGTAAAACGCAAGATTAAAAATAATAATAATAATAATATCAACAGTACCCTGCAGGGAGAGAGGCTGAGAAAAGAAGAACAAATAAAAAGAAACACTCTGTATGTTCTGGCCGGGAGCCAAAGGCCCTCTGGGCCAGGTTTGGATAAAATAGGGCTTAATTTCTGGTGTGAGAAACCGCTAGAGTGAATCTGCAGCAAACAAAGGCCAATTCACAAAGGGACATAGGCCAGGGCTGCAGGAGGAGAGGGCAGCCTGCCAGTTTTGCCAGCTCCCGTGATTTTATCATGTCATGCAGTATCAGATGTTTTACTGCTAGCTTCCTTTTCCTCTTGCATTTAAAAAAAAAAAAAAGGCATTTCTTCTCATTAAATCTGCAGGGGAGAACTTAGATACACTCCAAAGACAGTCCAGAAAGGAAAATGAAGATAACAAACACTAAGGTTCATTAACTTAATGGAAATTAAATTGAGATTCTTAAACAAGACTCAGGGAGAGGAGGGGGGGTTTTTTTGAATGTTTGGGCTGGGCAGTGTGAAACGCTTTCTTGGACCAGGAACAACTGTTTACATTTGAAAAGAAATGCTGTGTCAGCAGCGCTAGTGGGCTCATCGCTCAGTGACAGCATTATCTCCCTGGAGAGCTGCCAGGGCCAGAGGAGTGTGAGATCCCCCAGATCTCACAGGGCTCAGCTCTGCCCTCTTGCACACCACCCAAACCTCTGCTCTGCACATCCCGGGGCTCGGGGAGACGACAGAAAGCCAACTATGGTAACAGGGTAGTACAAACCTACCAAGGGAATTCTCTCCGTAACGGGAATCTTAAAATTCTTAAAAGGCCACCCTTTCCCTTGGGAGCACAGCAAAGAGCTTGTACCCAGAACAGTGGCATTTCCATCTCATCCCACAGGAGGGGTGGCACTGACAGGAACGAGCCGTGATCCCGTTATTTCTCAGATTCTTTCCAACAAGCAGAGCAGGGAGAATGGCCTGTCCTGAAAATCCAAAGCTTTGCTATTAGCTGCACGCTGTGCTTAATGCCCTCGATAATTAAGCAGTTGGCCGGCAGAATATACTTCTTTTTCTCTCTAATTGCTCAGATCCAGGCAGTTGGTTTGGGATTCAGCTCTGGAATAATTCAGCGTTTACTGCAGCTACAGAAGCCCAGGGGCATTGCGTGCAGTGGTGACAGCTCCAGAGCCACTCTTGAGAAGGCTGTTGGGGATACAGGATTGCTTCCCCAGGGGTCATCCCTGTATTTTCCCATGGTATTATCTGATTTTTGAGGCCAGTTGTGGATGCAGGAATTCTGCCCACGCACATTTCTTCTGGCTGCTGTAGGTCCTGGGATGACAGTGGGTCGGCCCACGCAGGGCAGCCTGTGGTCAGTCACCAGCCCACACCAACATAAGCTCAGTCCTCATTTCTGGGCTTGAAAACACCGTTCTGGGAGTGTACACAACTCTGGTGTCACCATGTCCATTTTGGCTTCACCTCAGGCCACCATGACTTGGCCTTTCCCCTTAATATTTGTGTTTGAACACAAGCAATGTGGGGAGCATTTGTGGAGTGGTTTGGGCTGTTTTGAGGTTCAGTCCCAAAGGAGGCAATTCTAGAAACTGTTGCTTGAGTTGCTGCACTTCAGCAGGCAAAATAATTAAGTTTTCAAGAAGATACTGAGCTGAGGAGCTGTCGTGGTGTAGCTGGTTGAGAAGAGGCTGATGGTGTTTCCATCAAACCCCGCTCTGTTAATGAAGGGTTTATGCCTCACCCCAAAAGAAGGGAGGCCATATATGCAGTGGGAAGGCGAGGGATGAAACACTGCAGTTTTCAAGACAGCAATCCAAAAATTTGGAAAATCCGACTTGCTCCATCCCCTCTGAGCTGGCCGGGTGCTGCCAGGCACGTGTGGATACAGATTTTATACACCAAAGTGGCTTCAGTGACAGCCAGTCTTGTAGCATTGATGACACACATTTCCCTCCAAGACTGGGAGTCACTGCTGGGCCAGGAGCCCTCTCCCAGTTTTCTGGTGCCATGCACAGGTGTCCCTCGCTGGGGAAGGGAGCCAGAGGCACAGTGTCCTTGGCCACATGCCACCACTGCCAGCCTGCCCTGGCACTGTGGGGAGGGTCCCCTCGGTGGGCACGGCCCTGTTCCGTGCCCAGAGGCAGATGCAGGTTTTCCACTGTGTTGCACAGGCTCAATGGGACTAATGGAAGGGAAACAAGGGGTGTCTGACCCTCGTTAGTGTCATAATTTCAAGTGATGCCCACCCCATCCCTGAAGAGTCTTCTACACCCGCGGGGCTGTGACAAAGAGGGCTGTGTCCTTGCTGTGGATGATTAACTAAACCCTGTGCTGGATGTAGCAGGCGGAATGGGGAGCTGAGGACCCTGTTTGCAGAGATAAAGGACATGCAACTGCACTGGCACAGGCGGTGCCCCTGCAGGAGCGGGTTTGGAGAGGAGAGGCAGGGTCCTGTTCTCATCTTGTTTGTAGCTGTGGCACTTACAGTACATGAAATGTGAAAAATCCCTTTGTTTGGCCGCCCTCAGGCTTCCCACATGGAAAAAGGGTGTGTGGGGATGGGAGTGCCCTGGCGGTGAACACAGTGTGCTCTCTGATCGGGGCTCTGGGGAGGGAAGAAGAAGTCATTCCCCCAGTTAATGGGAATTGTTTGGTTACCGTCATCACACAGGAGAGGCCCTGCAGGTCGCCCATCAGGGAACTCCCCCAGGGATCCAAACCTGTTCTCTTCCCTGCCTCCACCCCAGTCACACTGTTTAGACACAGACGTGCTCAGACACCACATTTTTTCTTGCTGTTTCCACTTGCCTCTGTTCTTCTTAACCAAGACCACATATATCAAAATATTACAAGGGATGGGTGCTTGCAGGGTGAGGAGCTACAGAGAAGTCCCCAAGACTTCATATTCCAATTCATGTCAGCATCACCTGTCCCCTCTGCTCATCACCTAACACTGTTTTTATTACTCATAAATTTTCAAATGGAGCAAAGAAGTTTGGGCAGCTCATTGTGACTCCAAGTGCTTCTGGAGATTGACAGGAACAACACTTAAATTGTCACATTCCAGCATAAGCATACTTTTCACTTCAGATATTGGGATAAAAGTGATATATTATGATGGTTTTCCAGGTTTAGTTTCACCTAGAGCATCTTGCATGGCAGCAGCTATCAGAAATGAATGATGCCAGAACCAGACAGAGCCTGTGCTCCTAATTGTAGGGGCCATTTGTGCTGTGCTGATGATAGACAGTGTCTGCCTGTGTGCTCCAACTTCACCTGCTCACATGTTTCTAGTTTTGCTGCAGCGTTGGGAATGGAGGCAACTGAGAATATCCTTTTTGTACCATCTGTGGTGTGGTTTGGTTTTCCTCCAAGTGTTCTGAAAGATCAGCTTGTACTCAGACAAGTGCGGCGTCTTTGAGCTGAAGGGAGAGATGCCCACTTCAGGAACTGGTGCAGGGGACAGAAGTCAGAAATTAATATTAGAGTCCACCTCATCCTGCTATGGCTGTGTCTTAGCTGAGACTGCACAGCTCATTCCATCAATAGAGGAGCAGGTGTGGAGGAAATGTGATACAACAGCCAGTCCCTTTATTGCCCAAATACGAGTCCTGTGCGTGTAGAAGCAGCCCAGCACGTCCTGGTGTGATGTTCATTGGCACATAGGGCACCACTTTTAATGGGTTTATATTGAGGTAAATGTGCAGCATGGCTTAGGGCAGCCAGAGGGATTGGGACAAGAGGGAGATCTGTATTAGATGCTTTCTGAAAGTGACATTAGGACAGAATATTTTGCCTTGTTTGATTTCTGTTTGCAAATATTTTCGCGTCTATGTCTGCACACGGTGAGTTTCTTTTGTAATGAATCTTCGCCTGTTTGCTAATTGCTGCAAGGCAAAGTCCTGCTGCATTTGGCATCTGGTTTCCTATGAACACCTTCACTTCTGGATATTACTTTGATAATCCAAACAAAACCAACTTGACAGCTCTGACTGATTGTCCCCATTCATAAAACTGCATCTTAATACCTAATCCTCCCCACCACTGCCAGCCAGGCAGTTCCATTGTTAAAAAGATTAAACTATTATCCCGTGCAAACACCAATCTCTAATTTTTAAATGTTAGGCTGGAGTCTTCCAATGATGGAAAATGTCAGGATGGATGGGGACGCTGCATTCCCTGGAGTTTCATGGCCAATATGTTTAAAACTCGTGAAATATAAGCCACTGCCTCATTCATTACTTCTGTAGGTCAATTAGTGTCCCCTCCCCCAGTGCAGTCTCTGCTGCTTTGTAACTCAGAAATGAAAGTGAAGCATCTTTTGTTTTGCTTTTAAAATGTTTTTGTGGTGGTTTCGTTTTTGTTGTTTTTTTTTTTAAATTCTGCTTGAGTCACAGGCTAAAATTATAGTTGATTTTGGACTATTTACAGCACAAGGATTTTAATAGCAGGCGCTCACTGAAAACTCAAAGAACAGTCCCCAGACTTGGACAAGTTAAACCCTTCACTGCTGGGCCTTGTGCTAATACCAACTTTTCCCATGGATTGGTATCAGACATGACCTAAGCGAGTGAATTTTGAGTCAGATTCCCATTCTCTCAGAAGAGCAGACTGGCTGACTCAGGCATCTTCCTGAAAACTCACTTCTACCACACTGGGTCTTGGAGCACTTTGGGTTTTATCAAATCTGCTCTGAAAGCTGTGATATCACCCCAACACAAGTTTTAAATTCACCCTCTTTGCTTTAGGGGACTCTAATGCAGAACAGATTTAAGGAGCTTGAGCTACAACCAGAGAGCCCCGTGAGGCTGTGTTTGTCCAGCTAAATACTTGCTAAAGAATGACTCATTTAGTCTTTGTCATCATGGGAGATGGAGAGGATGGATGGAACAGTAAAGCTTTGTCCAGGCAGTGGGGGCACTGCTGGGAGCCCTGACCAGGAGCACAGGGTGGCTGCAGTTGCCTGTTCTGTGTGAGCAAAGGCAGCAGCAGCCCGAGCTGTGGGGTGGATCAGGGGGCCATGGGGTGGTACATGGGGTCCTGGTGTGGATCATGGGGCCATAGGGTGGTACATGGGGTCATGGGGTAGTTCATGGAGTGGTTCATGGAGCGGTACATGGGGCCATGGGAGTGGTTCATGGGGCCCTGGACTGGAACATGGGGTCCTGGGATGGTAAATGGGGCCATGGGGTGGTTCATAGGGTGGATCATGGGGCCATGGAGTGGTACACAGAGCCATGGGGTGGTTCATAGGGTGGTACATGGGGCCATGGAGTGGTACATGGGGCCATGAGGTGGTTCATAGGGTGATACGTGGTGCCCTGGGGTGGTTCATGGGGTCATCCTTCATCCCTGTCATTTGCTGGAACTGCTGAGCTATTGCCTGCAAGACCTGGGAAGTCAGCACAGTCTAGAGACAGTGATTAAACAAAGATAGGGGGCCTAAGGAAATGCCCTGCTTAGCTGAGATTTATGAGCCATGGTTGGAAATGTCACTTGAAACTGCCAAAGCAGAGGGGGATGGGCACTGGTGGTTCTGGAGGTGGTGGAGGGCTGCAGGCTGTCCTTTCCCATCCATTTGTGTCCCTGCTACAACACAGAGGAGTGATGCTTGCAGCTTCAGGCGCTGGGCTTTTCCTTGGTGTTTCTTGCTTTGGCTTTTTTCCATTGGTAATAATGAATTCTGTAGTCTTGCTGATTTCACACCTTCAAATTAAAAAAAAAAAAAATAGTGATTTTCTATGTGGACTTGGCTTTTTCTGTAAATTTTTTACTGAGCTGAGGTAAAGAACTGAGTCTGCATGGTGGGGCTGTGCAGCTCCCTGGGTTTGATCCAGAGCTGCCTGGGGAGTTTTGCTGACAGAATGCCTCTTCTCTAAAGGAGGAAAGGACTCTGAAGTGAATCTCTCAGGTTTTCATAAGGCAGCATCTTTCTGCTTTGCCTGAAGTATGAATGGGACTGGAGTTAATGGCTTGTGCTCCTGTGATTTCTGTTCCCACCTGTTCTGGAAGTGAAGGGCAATCACCAGCCTCCAGCTCCTTTTCAGAGCTAAAAAGAGCCAGTATCCAAACTGGGAAGAAGATGAAGCAGATATGCACAGATTATAGTGCTCTGAATAACCAGGAGTGACCTGTGGGATGAGGGTCTGTCCTCTCTCTCCTATTTCTCCCAAAGAAAGGTGCAGGAAGTGTCAGGTCTCCAGTGGCAGTTGTCCCCTCTGCCACAGCTGCCTTGTGCCAGGAGGTGGCTGAGGAAACAACCAGCCATGAAGTATGGAAATCCCTGGAATGCTGACTGTCTTCATCTCAAGGCGAGGAGGGGAATCTTCTGGTACATTTTGTCTTGAAAACATTTTATTAAGGGGGAAAAAACCAGACCTGCAGGGGCTAGAGATGGCAGGCAGGCAGGGAGGTGATTTCAACGGAGAAAAATGCTCCTGAACCTCTGCGCTCCTCCCAGGCAAAGAAGCTGCCAGCCTTCATGTGGCATGTCATTCATCAAGCTGTCACCCCGGGCTCCATGGGTTCACCCAGGAGGGAGCAGTGGGGCACACCTGTAACCTTTGCCTCCGGAGCTGTCTGAGGTTGTCCCCAGGGCCTGTTTGGGACTGCGGGGCTGTGGGGGAGGTGGGGAGGGGCTCTGGGTGCTCATACCTGCAGGGCTGGGAGTGGGGAGGGTGTGGAGGGTGCCCTGGGCAGCCCGGGCTGTGTTGTAGGGGTGTGCTGTAGCTTAGGGACACTTCTCCCCTTACAGGGAGCAGCTCCTCTCTGCCCTGGGGGTCCTGACGCTGCACCCCAAACCCACAGATGATCTGTTTTCAAGGATGGATCCCTAGTGCTGGATTTGCTCATGCTGAGGGTGGTTAAGAGCTGTATCAGAAGATTTCTGGTCACCTTTGTGGGATGCAGAGAACCTCCCAGACCTGCAGGCAGGCATCTCCTGCCTAAACACTGGGCCTTGGGTTCTGTTTTGAGGTAACTCTTCCTCTCCCCATCAACTCAAGATGTTCAGATTTTCTATTTAATGCCGGTTTCCAGACGTTATAGCAGCTCAGCCTCGTGGTTTATCTCAGAGCAAAGCACAGAAGAAGAGCCTCGTGCCCATTCCTGGCTGAACACAGGCAGAAGAGCTGCAATCCCACCCTGCTGGAGTGGCTCAGGGTGGGCTGGGCAGGCCTGGTGCCTGCTGAGGGTGCGAGATGCCCACAGAAACAATAGCTAGGCAGCAGATAAAAAACACACCTGGCAGGGGAAATGAGTGGGCGCCAGCTTCTTTTGAAGTACGTGAGCATCTGCATAGAGGGAGTGGTCCTTAAATTAGCGTAAAAGTATTTACTTGAAGGACTTGCTATCAGGCCAGTAAGTCCCACTCTTCGTGGTTATTGTATAATTTATATAGCACTTCAAAGGTATCAGGGCTCCCTGCGAGAAAGTACTGGGGTGAAATCCACTGCTCAGAAAGTCTGCACTATGACCTTACAAGCACTAAATCCCCGACTCTCCCTTTTTGCTGTAACCTGGAATCCCCCTCTCATCCAAAACCTCTCCTGAGGTCCTTTTTCCTTCCCTTCATCAGCTGCTTTATTCTCATCACATGTAAATTTATGGATTAAAGCAGGCACTGTTCTCCCTAATATTTAAGAGGATGGTGCTGTGCATCAGGGAATCAATTTCATTTCTTAGCCACTGAATGTTGGCAGATATTTTATTTTTTAAAAAATTCTTGCTCCTCTTTTTGTCGTTGTTTTGTTTTGCTTGCTGGTGTTTGTTTTCTTTGAATTTCTCTTTTTTTCTTTTAATCTCTCGGCTTCGCGGGAAGTGGAATCTGGGTGGCTCAAGCATTTCTGCTATCAGGGCTGTAGTGTTTGCTGAAGATCAAAGGAACCTTTTCAAACATCATTGTTACCATTAAGAGGTGGCAGCCGCATTTTAAGTAACCAACCTTTTCATCCGAGGCACGGGAGATTGAGACACACCAAATCCAGCTGAGGGGGCTGGATTTCAGTTCCTTTCTGGTCGATTTGGGCAGCCCAGTTCTCTTGTAGCTAAGGGGTAAATTTAGTATGAATTTAGATCTGCACTGTGACTTCTCTAAATTGTGACTGCCAGAGGTCCTGGGGTCACAGCTCTCCATCGTCAGAGCACTTCCAGCTCCCAGCACACTCCCAGTGTGGGAGAAGGGATGCAGTTATTGATGCTGATTTAAAAAAAAAAAGAAAAAAGAAGAAAAAAAAAGCTGTATGTGAGCTGGATGTAAAAATGACAATNAGAAAAAAAAAAAGCTGTATGTGAGCTGGATGTAAAAATGACAATCTACTGCTGGGGCATGTCCTTGTTTTGACTGCCGTGTATTAGAGATGTTTCTGACAAAATATAAATGGCACCACCCAAATTTCTGGTGTAGGACAACAAATTAGCTCCAAACATGTCCCAGATGGTTTCTCTGCCACCTTATAAATGGTTAAAGTAGAAGAGCTGCTCTCTTTGCTAAGATAAACAGGGTCTCTGTGTGAATAGTTTGCAACCCCCAGTCATAATCCCTCTCTGATCTCTGGTTATAAAAATGATAGATGGAATGTAAACTCCATAAAGATTAGTAAGCACCAAAAGAGTAGAAAAAATATTGGGAAGAGTTGTAAGGTTTTTCTGCATTCCTGAGGAATTCTGCAGGGATTCCTTTTCCTTGGTGGGGCCTGTGCTATTCCCCAGCTCATCTCCTTTCAAACTTGCTGTCTGGAGATGTTCATGGAGGATTTTCAAGTATCTCTAAAGAAGTCTGGCATGGGTTCACTGTAACCTCGTGTAAATGGCTCGTGGAAATGATGATTTCCGCAGCTGTGAAACAGGGCAACAGGATGTATGTACTTGTCAAAGAATTTGGGGTTTTACTGCTGGCTCAGGTCGTGCTGTGGTGTTCTCAGGGAAGGAGTTCTGACTCCAAAGCACCGCTGCTCTCTGGCAGAACAGCAACTCTCTGTCATGCTATGCATTTCAGAGTATCCATGTGGAATCCTTTTTTCCCAGTCTTTTGCACGCCAGACAGAACTTCCAAGCACAGCTATTGATCTCGTGTCTCGTGCTGCACGTCTGATTTTCAGAAGTTCATATTTTACCTTCCAACGTAACCATTTTACAGAGTACAAATGCAGATTGCAAGTCACATCTCTCTCAAAAAAACCCCCCAAACTCAGTCCTTTAGTACACTTTGTGAAATAGAAATACTCTGGGGTTAAAAAATGTGAAGATGGATCTTCCCAAAAATCGAATATTTGCGAACTGGGTTATGACAGCTGCAGCCTTTGAAAAATCCAGCCCACTGCGTTATGTGGAATATTTCCTGGATTTGAAATTAAGTTTCTGCTGGTTGATGACAGTAAGGCAGGTTGGGGAAGGGGAAAATGCACTCAACAAGAGATGGTCCCATCCTTTGGGATGGGGTCTTGGGGTGAAGGTCCCAAGTCCAGCTGGTGCAGGTGGTTTGGTGGGACAGGGAATATCTGCAGGGAACAAACCCATCAGGCACTTGTGGTGTGGCTGAACCAGCAGTGCAGACAGAAGTCATGCTCGGGCTGTGAGCTGAGGGATTTGGGGGAAAGGAGGAGGTTGTTTCACCTTGTGCAGGGTTTTCCCACGTACCTCCCACCTCTGCAGGGCCCTTGGACTGTGTTCAGAGCAGCTGCGTCAGGTTGAACAGCTCCAGGGACAAAGTCAGGCTTTCATTTAGTAGGAAGGTGTTTGAGGTACGTTGCCAAGATGGTGTTTTATTGCAAATTATCAATGTAAGCTGCATCATAGACCACCCAGAATCTTCCCTGAGAACATGGCTGTGCTTTGAAACTCCTGTGAGGCTCTGTTGCCATCTTGTCCCTGCAGTGGGCACAAGCTGCCTTGGGTCCTCTGCTGATGCCATGTGCTCTTGGTGAATCTTTTTCCTGTTATCCTGGGAGAGTGTTTTTCTTCACTATGTTTGCAGTCTGATTGTATCTGCTTTCCATCTGGGAAACTGGGGTGCAGGCAAACAATCCTTCCAAGACCACGTAGGAAACTCATGAAAATCAAGGACTTAATCCAGACTCCAGATAAGCACTTAAAATATTTTAGATTTTTTTCTCTTTTGCTCCTGATTACTGCAGCTCATTTATCTTTCCTGACAAACTCAGACATCCCCATTGAAAATCTGGATTTGGCTGGAGACTACTCCAGCAAAACATTTGGGATTTTGCCCTGACAAGATCCGTAAGACTGGCTGAAACAGCTCAGCTTATGCATGCTCTAAGAATTAGAAACTCTGCTTGAAGTGCATTGACCTGTCTTTCTCCTGCAAAGCAGTTGGATCACTTTCAGTTCTGGCTCAATGACACTCCACTTGTCTATGCATCATTTCTACTAATATTAGGAACTCCTGTCTTAAATCAGCCAGAGCTGGACGTCCCTTTCAGCAGCTTGCAGTGCTTACCTGCGTTAACAGCCCTGCACAGAAATAGTTGTGCTTCCAGATGCCTGACTTGTGCAGTCTCACAGAGAGGGCTATTCCTTAAATGGGTTAGGAGAGCTTAAAAAAACAAACTGTAAAAGGATTGTTTACACCCCTTTTTATAGCTGGGTCAGTTCACAACCTGGTTCCACAATTGGTTCTGTTGGCACAAGCAGGAGGGGAAGAAGGGCCAACACTGATGGTGTCAGTGCTGCTGCCAAAGACAACATGTTGTGAAGCCACAGCCTCGGTCCCTCCTGTGTGGGGAGCAGGTCCCCTCCACCCCCAGTGGCCCCAAACACCATCCACAAACAGCAAAAGGGACTCTGAGGCTTCCTCTCCCAAAGCCAGCGAGGGCCTGGAATAATAAGGATTTGATAAACACCCCAAAGCACTTACTCTGCTTTTTCAGGGAGCTGCAGGCCAGGGAACAGCCAGAGAGACATTAAAGAGCAGGAGCAGAATGGAGTGTAATTAACTTTAAACCCCTGTGAAACTCCTGCTGCCGTGTGTGGCAGGCTCACTTTGGAACACAGCTGGGTTTAGTGCGAGTTCTAATCTTGGTATCAAGTCAAGGCTTGTCCAGAGAAAGTGTGTGTGCCTTTGTTAGCATGCAAATCACATATCCTCCTTATTACACCATCTCTGCATCCTTCCCTCTAGAGCCGTTTAGCAGAAGCAGGCAAGAACTAATTAAATTGCTTTATTTGTACCTCATCCTTGAAGTGCAGAGCCCAAGGCAGGAATGCCAAGGGGCACACACCCATACCCAGCGTGGCAGGCCTGACCTTCACCTCATTAGGCAAGGAATAAATCCCCTGCCATGAAGATGAGGATGTCAGGCACCATGTGCATAAATCACATAAGGAGTTTCCAAGTGGCTTTCATCTTGGGAGTCCTTAAGAGTTCAGAGCTATGGATCAATCCAGAGTGGATATCTTTCAGCAGTAATTCCACATCTGAAGTTCTTTAATGATGTGGCTCCTTTAAATAAGATTCTGAAAGCCCAAGCCAGCTGAAATGGTAGCACACAATCAAGTTAATTACTTTAATTACTATAAAATTATCAGACGGTGTATTTGTAATTTTAATCTCCTAATCCGCAAAGTACCTTTTTCCCTTTAGTGCTCCTAAAGAAAGTAAAATAGCTTTTGGTTTCCTTGCCAGCTTTTCAAAGATCTTTGAAAACTGAGAAGAAACCTCCCACAAATAGCCTGGCTGTGATTATGAGGTTTCTTTTTTCGTTATTTAAAATATCATCCTTTACATGAATGCATTTAAAAGCAGTAATAGGATCTATCCCAGCAAACCAGGCATTTGAGTTTGAGATTTCTTGGGTTACTTGGACTGTGCAAAGGTACTGCACAACATAAACCTTCCCTAAAGTGCTGAGGAAATTGGAGCTCATGGCAAGGGAAAGCCAGTAGCCAAAGAACAAGCCCAGGGCTCTCCGGGTTGTGTTTCCAGCTGCCTTATTTGAAGTGTTATGACTGGAAAACTGCACTCCAAAGTTTTGCACTGAAGCAGCTCAAAGTGCTTCCCCCTGGTATGAAAAAGGGTTCCTGACCTCCAGGGCTGCAGCCATTCTGCACTTACAGCTCGTCCTCTGGGATGATCCAAGATTCTCCAGTGTACCAAGGCTGTTTGTTGAGAAACATCCCACTGCAACCTCCTGAACTCCCAGCCTGGAGAACCCCTCAGGCTGCCCTGAGATCAGACCTGGTCATGACTTTTCCACTCACCAGCCCTTGGGGCTGAGTTTAAGGCTCATTGTGTTTCTGATCTGTGTAAACCCTGACACACCATCAGTTCTTGTGCTTGCTGCTTGATCTCCTGGAAGGTGAAGAGACTGGGCAGAATATCTGGGATTTTCACTGAAGTCTATTGGACCTGTGGGGTCCAAGCAGGGCTTAGCTGTTAAATCCATGTTTTACAAACTTTAAAATGCACCTGCATTGGATGTTGGAGCACCTTGCAGCTTTTATTCTTATCATACCCCTGCGACTGCTGCTCCTTTTCATTTTGAGTTGATGTAAAGAGGGAAATAAAAAGTTAAGTGATGTGTCCAAGGTCATGCAGGGAAGAAGTAGTGAAGGGATTTGATTGTCAGACATAATTTAAGTTCTTGGCTGTGGCACCATCTCTCTCTGTGATGTCTGAAACAGGTTCATAGCTCTTCTATTGTGGAGAAAGCACCTATTTTCCTATTTGCTACCTCTTCCTACTGGAGGGAATTATTTTTAAGCACAAAACAGCTGGCTGTTCCTAGTAAGCTACTGTAGGAATAATCTGCATGGGAAAAAACCTCAGATGCTTTCCCAAATAGGAAGCAATTTAGATTTCAGATTAATGGCTGTGACAATGGAAATATATGAAATCTTTTCCTGATATGGAACCCAAACCATGGGTTGTTCTTATCTATGGTGGACACAGGTGTGAAATCTGTCTTGTGCTGCACACAGGGAGCAAACACTAAAGCAAGGCACAAATATCCCTGTTATGGAGAGCTCCCAGCTTGTGATGTGCATTTAGTGTGTGAGCCAGCTGGTGCTGGTGAATGATGACAACTCCTGCAAGCCTTCCTCTCTTTCAGGCACTCTGCCCTGATCCCGCTCAGGGAAATGAATCGTCTTCCCAGAAATAAGAGCCAGAGTGAGAATTAGGGAGGATCAGGGCACTCACTGAGTTGTTCTCTCTGGGACCTACAAATCCTCAATCCTGGCTGTGAAAGGAGCTTCACAGAATGATAATTAAGGCTTGGGGTGGACAGTGGGGATGGAGGGAGCCAGCACAAGGAGCAAGCCCAGGTCTGGGGCAGTGATGGCACTCCAGGCTATCAGCTGCAGTTTACAGGGGACTGAAGCTGAAGTTTCCCCTGCTGTCAATGCCCTGTGGGTGGGATGGTGCCAGCCTTCCTGGGGACAGCGGGGCTGTAATCCAGGGCTTTCATTGTAGGCACCTGCTCCAACAGAGAATTTCTCTTTTGTGCAAGCCTTAAGCTGTACGGGGTCAGCAGCATGTACCTGAACAGCTCAGACTGCACACAGCAGATGGGGAGCAGTGTGCCTGCAGTGCCAGGGAGCCTGGGAAGGATGTGAGGGGAGAGGCTTGGTCAGATGTAGATTTTGTGGCAGGAGGGCTGCTGAGATCTGTGCACGGAGTGTTTCTTACTTTGCATCGCATGGAGGCCCTCAGCATTCCCCACGTGTTCCGCTCTCTGATAAGGTTAACAGGATAAAGAAAATGTTACCAAATGCATTTGAACAGATGACTGCAATTTACACTCAGCTGTTAAGCTGCTGGCTTTTCTGCCTTAGAAATTGCAGAATGGGAAAGCCTAGCCTGTGTTATCGAGAGGAGTGAGATGAAAGTGAGGAGCTGCAGAGTGAAGCTCCACAAATTTCTGTCGCACTCGGTCAAACTACAAATAATCAGATTAAGCCATAACTGTATAAATGGGGCTTGACTGTGTTTGCTCTGCTGACTTGGTCATGCATTCAGGACGTTCAGACTGGTGTAACTACAGCCCAGGAGGTATTAGTCACGCTGGGAGGACTTCAGTGAATATAAGAGGGCTTCATCTGGGCAGTTACCAAGGCAACTCTTGCTAATATTTCATTACAATGCTTTTGCCCTCTGCAAGTCCCACGGATTAGGACTGGGAATCTCAGAAAGAAGAGTTGATTGTCAATATTGTGCTTGGATTGAATGTATCCCAGAGGAGAAAAAAAAGCATTTCCCATAGGCAGAGCTCACAATGAGCAGCTGGAGCTAAACTCCGTCTGTCATCCAGCACTGCCTTGTGCCCTGAGGAGAGTCTTGGGTAGCAACTAATCTCCCTCTTTCCAGCTCTGAAATAAATGGAAAATGCAGGTATGAACTCATCCTCATCCGTGTTGAGATGCAGAGCAGCAGAGCTGTGCCAGGCTCCATTCACAGCTGCTGCAGCACAACCAGCACCAGAATAGGCTGGTGCCCTCAAACTGGGGGACAGTGCCCCCCTCACACCTCAGGGCTGTGGCTGTCACTGGTGTGTTTGCTGGCTCTGTGCACCTTCCTCTAACTGTGTTCCTTGTCACTGAAACACTGACACTGGAGCTGTTGCTGATTCCCTTGGGGAGCCACAGCCACTGTGTGCTGGACTGGGCATCCTCTTCCTCTGGGAAAACATATGTGAAAATAAAAGGGCTTCTGCTGGTGTGGGATATTGCTTGAGGTGTCCTTTCCTCTGGGCCAGCTTCTGGGGTCTGTTGCTTGTTCCTAATTACACTTTTCATTAGCTGTGTATTTTTCTCATTCATGGAACAGGATTTAATAGGAAAATGGCAATACAACTATCCTGTAGGACAGAGATTAGAAGTGCTACTGGCTTTTTATCTGCTACCAGCGATTTCCAGCTAGGTTTTGAAAAACTGGATATGATGTTGGTGGAAGCCAACAAGGGATGTCATGACCCCATGCCTGAAGAGTATTTATGTGCACATAGCCACAGGGCACAGAAACAGCCCCGGGTGAAGTAATCCGTGGGAGGATGAACTTCCCGGCATTCAAAGAAGTTACAATGACATAGTAGGAAAAGTCCTATTCTCTGAGTCAGGCTTGAGTCAGTTTCCCATTTGCAGTGCTGGATGCATCCCACCTTTCAGACAAGGAGCATGTTCTGTGTGTGTGTCTCCAGATTTCCCCCAGTGCTCTGTCACACTGGAGCAGGTGTGTAACCCCAGCATCGTGCTGGTTTTCACCCCGAGCACACTCACTCTTCCCCCTGCTTCCTCCGTGGCTTCAACTGGACACAGAACTCTTGGTCCTCCTGCAGTGCTAAACAACTACCAAAGCTCACCCCAGGAGTAGCTGCACTTTTCTGGTGGGTGAACTGATCTCTGTTGACATGTCAGCTCGTTAAATCTGCAGGGCCCTTCTGGCTGAAGGCAGGGCTGTGTGGCACATTTAAAGCATGATTTAGTTATTAACATAAAAGCAGCTGTGTTCCTGTTTGAGCTGTGCAAAGAAAAACACGTAGCTAATGATGACCGAGCCCCAAGCGTGCCTAGGAGACAGCACTTCTGTATGTTTTCCATGTGCCCCAGAATAATACAGAGTTTAGGCTTTAAAAGAAAGAATTTGGGTCCTTGCCAGGTAGACAGACAGTATGAATGAAACACCTGTTCTGGCTTTGGGAGGGTTTTGGAACCATTTGATTACAGGGAAGGTACAGGCTGACCTTAAAGTGAATTGAATTCTCTGGTGTAGAGTAACATGTCCTGCTATATTATGGACCTTCTTGATCTCTTTGTGAAAATGTCCTCAGCGGACAAAACACAGATGTCTGCTCCTTTTGGTTTTAACTAAAAGGTGCTGCTTGGGCATGGCAAATCGACCAGCTCTGTCTCAAAACAGTCTTTTTCAATTTTGAATAAATGTTAAAGGAGGAACAGTATAAAGGAAACAAAGATAAAACACATTAAAGTAATTCTACTGAGAGAGGAAAAATAACTGTTCGTTTCAGATGCGTCCTAATCCAGTTCTTGCCAACGCTCCTTGGTACTTGGCAGCGTTAGGGGGTTGCATTTTCACATGCTGCAATTCAATCCCAAAAAAGATATAAAGAATTATGTCTTTGCTAGAGTTGCTTCCTATTGAATCACCTTATCAGTCTGATTTGGTTTGTCCAGTCTTAACTATTTCTGTTAATATAGCAAAACTAGCACCAGGAATACTTTCACAGAAGCAGACTACAGCAGATGGTAGTGTGATGAGTTTGGTCATCCCCTCTGGCCTTTGGCTTTATATATTCATAAGAACCAGTCTGAGAAAGCAAGGCAGATCCTGGTCAAATTCCTCATGCCTTCAACAAAACTCTCCAGTCCTTTCCCACTGGAGATTCAAGCTGTGCCCTCGCTCCCCCGATGCAGAAGGGTTTAAAAAGCTGTAATTGAGCTGTCAGCTTGAAGAACAAACAGGGGAAATGTACTCTGGGTCTCTGTTTGGGGGCTGTTTGCAGAACTGTCTGTATGTGCATGTGTGGGGGTCTGTGTGAACAGGAGGGGAGCTCCTTCCTGAGCCTCTGTCGACTCAGCAAACCCAGAGCAAACCTCACATGGGACCTGCTGATGCTTCTTGTGGGTTTGTTTTACAACCTTCCCAGGTAGGAAGACTGTAGAGACTGTTCAGACTGTAAAATTATAAAGCTGGAGGTGTGCTTGAAGGATATTGATTGCATTTCTGGCTTGTGTTAGTCCCATTCCAGCCCATGAAGGATTAGTCCTTAGCTCCTGGTAGCTGCTCCTGACACATTTGTGTCAAGACACAACACGCTTATAAATGTGAGCTTGGCGTGAAGTTCTTGGGTCAGCACAGAGCACAGCTCAGGAAACACGTTCCTTCACACAGCCTGCAGCAGGGCAGCAGGAAAGTGATTAAATCTTCCCGAAGATAACACGTTCCTGACCCCACACCACACAAGAACCATGTGCTCACTTGTTTCTCTTGGCTCAGGCCCTGCTCTCAGCGATGGCTCTGACTGTGGTGGTGCCTCGGTAGGAAACACTGCAAGTGAAGGGAATGGGTCTTTCTCCATTATGTTGCCAATAACAAGGAGAACTCCTTACATGTCTCAGTGTAATAGACAAGATGAAACCAGAGAATTTATTCACAGGAAGCAGAATGTGTCTGTGTCACTGCTGAATTACTCGCTTCTGGCTTTGGGATGCTGCCCTGTGCCCCTGCTGTAGGTTAAAAGGGTCTGTACAGACAGGGAAACTCTCACTTCTAACTTGCAGAATCTTTGTTCAGATTTAAGAAACGGGTTCCCTCATCGAGATAAGTTGTTTGGAGCCCGTACATTGAATTTGTTCTCAGATTTCTTTTAAGCTCTTCCTGTCCCTCCACGCCCCCAAACCCCCTCTGTTGCTCTACAGCTTGCTTGAAGAAAGAGCCTGTGGTTCCTGGTGGCAGCTTTGGGCAAGCTCCCCATGGTCCTGCAGTTTTTCGGGAGGCAAAAGTAAAACCTTCAGTGGAACTCGGATGCCTTTAGCGGATGCAGATGGATAACAGCATGGCTGAGGTCATGTTACTACATGTAGGCTCAGAGAAGATTGGAGTAGGAATGCTACAGGCTGGATTATTTTTTTTTTCCAGTTCTTTCTGTATTCACTGGTAGTGGATTGGATTTAAAATGAAAAGTCTCTTCTGCTTCAACACCTCTCATTTGAGAGCATGTCACTGTGACCAGCTTTGTGAAGCTGAGCCAAGAAGCACCACTGCAAGGCTCGAGAAACTAGTAAAATTCAAAGAGGGATCAGAGCAGTAAAGGAATGGCAAATGTCCAGGGATGTTGAAATTTATGCTTAGAAAAACCTCTTAGATGGAAGAAATGCTTCACTACTCAAGCTAAGTTCTAGCTGTTTTAAATCAGGCAACATCTTTTCTGGGAGCAGAGTATTCCTTGCCCATCCATGGGGGTTTCCACTGGAAATGTTTGCTGCTGGTGACTCCCAGATGAGATGTGAGACCCGATGGGACTCGTGTCCAGTTCAAATTAGTAAATATGACTTTTTTCCTGAGTGTGGCTGAAAAGAGAAGGCATCGGGGAAGGAGTTTAAGTCATTAACCTCAACTTCTTCGTTAACCTCTAAATTGAATGTTTTGCACTGTTAGAAACGCTCAGTCTTTTTCTTCCTGTGCTGGGAAAAGACCCTCAGAATGCTCTGTCTTTAAACTATTTCCATTGGAAAACTTCAGATCCCCTCAGGTACCAGTAGCCTAAGTATGATTTCAGTCTTCAAACTGTCTTTGAAAGAAGCTCTGCAGTCGACTGGAGGCCAGTTCAGGCTGCAGAAGGGTCATTCTTTCTGCGTGGTGCTCTTGNAAAAAGAAAGAAAGAAAAAAAACCCAACCAAAAAACCCCCCCAAAAAACCCCCAACCCCCACAGCTGTGATTTCACTTTCCTTAATTGCATTTTGGAAAGAAGATTAATTATATTACCACTAGAGGGATTAAAGATATTAGACTGGCCCAAGTGTTTTGCCCTGAAACTCTTGTGGGGGTGGGAGAAAGTTATTTTCCTAATCTGTGCCCTGCTTTTCCTTGTTAACTCTTTTTACGTATTTACAGGTGCCGTGGGGTGTAAGTAGCTAATTAAATACGGCATTTGATAAAGTCGAAGGAAGTTTTAATTCCTGTCCTGTGGAGTATCGGTCTCCCCCACATAAACATGTTAGTTAACGATTACTGCAGAGCACAAGTATTTTCAAAGGTGGCTGTTCCCAGAGGAACATATCCATTTTCAAGCACGGTTTAAAGGGCAAAGACTGTCGGTTCTCTCGATAAGAATTTGTTTTTAAAGGTTCTATTTAGCTTTTAAAGGATACATTCATCCGCGGAGAGATAAGATCTTGCATTAAGCGGGGAAACCGGGGGAAAGGTCTCGGAAGAGAGAGGGACAAGCAGGAAGGGGTTAAAAGATGTCTGAAAGCGCTTTAGGAAGTCTTTCTAACTGAATGGGCTCGGCGGCCGCGCTTCAGTGCTTCCTCACCATGTGGAACCGGGCACCTCTTACCGCCCTGCGCTCACCAGCCCTGATGTCATGGTGATGGATCGCCGGGAAACGGCTGGCACGGGATGCTCCCGATGGCACGGGATCCTCCCGGTGGCACGGGAATGTTCCCGATNATGGCACGGGAGTGTCCCCGATGGCACGGGAATGCTCCCGATGGCACGGGATGTCTCCGATGGCACGGGATGCTCCCGGTGGCACGGGATGTCTCCGATGGCAAGGGAATGTTCCCGATGGTAAGGGATGCCCCGATGGCACGGGAACACTCCCGATGGCACGGGATGGCACTCCTGCACCTCCCGATGCTGGTGCCCACCCGCATTCCCGAGCAGCACCTGCCTGGAGGGCTGCGAGTGTCCCACTGCCTGCAGAACCCCGTGGAAACCTTACAAGAAATCGATATATACGCTTATATACATTTAGAGCGCTCCAGACACGGCAAGAGGGATCTTTCAAAAGACCTCTGAAAGTGTTGAAATAAATAAAATTGCTGAGCCTGGCTGGTACATGCCATGTTGGAAATTCAGTTCGTGGAGTTATATATTTGAGCCACATGCATCCCAATGTTTTTGGTGGTTTGCTTTTGGTTTTGGTGGGGTTTTTTTTCTTCCTTTTTAGAGCTTTTCATACTTTCAAAGTTTTTCATACATACAGTAGCTTTTCCAAGAGGACTGGTACCTCCTAGGCTGTCCACAGAAAATAAGAAACAAAGAGGATGATATGATGCAAAGAGCAAGTGCCCAGCAGCAGTCTGTGAAGACCTGGACAAGCTTAAGAGCTTCTTTTGCTTCCTGTGGGGTTCAAATCCAACTGTTTGCAGTCCAACCTGGTCTCTTGGCATGTCCTAGTTTAAAGATGCAGTCTTGTCCAGTTTAGGCACAACATTTCGTGTGTATTATTATAATTCTTGGATTTTAAGAGTCTCTGCCAGGAAATCAAAGCAGTGGTTTGATGAGTTAATTTATGTATTGCTCTGTATTTACGTTCAGGTTTTTATCTGTAAAATGTCTTCCCCCAGCATCATATAAAGACCTGACAGTGCATGTGTCCCCACAAGTCACACCGCGGAGGGATTGTCCACGGGCAGCGAAGGGATGGGAGAAAGCTGGGTTATCGCTGAGCTGCTTCCTTCCCCCTTGGGTGAGAAGGTAAAGTCATTTCCACAAAGCCATCCTTTCCGGGGAAAGTGGAAGTAAAATTCTCCCTGCCCAAACTAAATGAGAGCCCACAGCATACCTCGAGGAGAGCGAACTGGGTTCGGTCAAGCCTTCCCTTGTTTTGTTAATTAGTAATAGAGTTTTTTGCGTGCAGATAACCCGATCTATCGGTTAATGGAGTTTAACGCACTAAAAACACCGGCGAGCCGCCGCGGGCAGCGCAGCCCCGCGGATACAATGGGCACATTGTTCCCGGGGGATCCCGTCCCCGATTATTTGGGAGGGGGCGGCATCCCTTCACCCCACTCGGCCTCCCCGGGCTGCGGCGGGGTTGGGGGGGGTTCCCGGGGCGGCAAAGGGTTAACCGGGGCGGCGGGGCTGCCGCGGCCCCTCCCCGCAGCCGGGGGTGAAGTAGCGCGGCGGCGGCGGAGAGGGGCAGAGCCGAGCGGAGCCGGGGGGAGCGGGGCAGAGCCCAGCCCAGCCGGTGCCGCAGCGCTGCCCGGCCCCGCCGAGCGAAGATGGCGAGGGCGGCGGAGCGAGGCGGTGAACGCCGGGCGCTCCTGCTGTTCCCGCTGCTGCTGCTGGCGCTGCCCGCCGCCGCCGCCCGGCCGCCCGCCTCCTTCCCCAGCGATGTGAACGGGCACAGCCTCCACCCGCCCTACTTCAACCTGGCCGAGGGCACCCGCATCTCCGCCACCGCCACCTGCGGCGAGGAGGCGGCGGGCGCCGGCAGCCGGCGCGCCGTGGAGGATCTGTACTGCAAGCTGGTGGGGGGCCCGGTGGCCGGGGGGGACCCCAACCAGACCATCCAGGTACGGCGGAGCAGGGCACGGAGCCCCGCGCAGGCACGGGCGGCCGGCGGAGCCTTTCCGGGGGTGCGGTGGGGTCCGAGCCCCCCCCTTTGTGCGCCCCCGGTTGTCGGTGTCGCAGCGGGGGCAGCGCGGGGCTGGGCGGGCAGGGCCCCGCTCCGAGCGCTTTCCCACGCATCCCCGGCTGCCTCGGGCAGAGCTGGTCCAGCAGCCGCGGCTGGGTCGGTGCTGGGGGGCTTGGGGAGGGGTGGTGGTCCCCGGGCATCCCCCGGCCCAGGCCCGCCCGGAGCTGCGGGGCCGGGGCACGCACGTGGTCTCTGTCCCAGCCTCGCCGGGCGCTGCTCGCTTGGAAACGCGGCTCGCTGAGTTCTCGGGACATTCTTTTTAAAGTTGTGTGCTCTTTTGTGTTGATAAAAATCCCGGGCAAACCAGCACCCAAATTCCCTTTGGTAGTCAGGGAATCGTCGTGGTGAATGTAATAGTGATTACCTTGATGGGTGTTGAACTGGTAATATTTACCTTGATGCGTTTTAACTCCGCCGTTCCCCGAGTATTCGGTGGGGCACTGGGATGAGCAGAGGGGAAAGTTACCAGGGTGGATTTTACAAGCGAACGTCAGGTGACTTATCTCAGGGGTCCCATTTTAAGCTGCCCAGAGGGAGCTTGCAGCCAGGAATGTAGACGGTACAAGCTGCAGTGTAGTGAAACAGCTATGGCTCCCTTGAAGGGAGGAAAGAAAAGTTGTAAACGGGCTTGTAAAACACCAGGTTTAGTTGCAGGAACTCCAGACCCAGTGTCCCCCCCGAGGGCAGCCCAAGCCGGGAAGAGCAGCTCTTATTTGAAATGCTCTTGCAGCCTGAAGCCAACCATGCAGCCACCAGCTGCTGCCCAGTGTTTTCTGCCTGCTGCTTGTGAGGGTCGTGGTGCCACTCACCTGTTGCAGTGGAGCAGCGGTGTTGTCCCTGTTGCATGTAACAACAAGGGTGAGCAAAGGAAAACTGTCACTTTCTCGGACCAAGCCTTTCTCAGCCTTTTGATGGGGGTGGCTTTGTTACAAGATCATCTCTGAAGCATTTTTCTCATTCTGGCCACATTCTCCTGAGTTAGTGCTGCACTAGGAATTTTCCAGCTATTGTGTGGTAATGACACGGAATTTTGCTGTCTGTGTAGTGTAAATGGTTGAAGATGTCACTGGATGGCAAAAACCTGACGTATCCCTCCTCCGAGGTTTGCCACCTTTTAAAGCGATGTTTCACTTCACTGCTCTGTAAAACAGAGTAACTCAAAGAAGCTTTGCCAGAAATCCCAGCAGCAGGAGGCTTACAGGCACCTCGGTGTAGTAATTGTGCCTCCAGCGAGGCAAAGGAGTGAGAAAAGGTGAAGGAGTAACTGCTGCAAACAAGTAACTTGCTGCAAAGAAGTAACTTGCAAACAAGTATGTGCGTGATGTGCCAAGCAGAACTGGGAGGATAAGGCTGCCTGGAAAAGCTGGCAAATGTGGGAATGCATTTATCACTCCACGTGTGTCCATCTGTGCTCTGGCCACCCTGCTAGCTCAGCGTGACACGCAGCACTCAGGATGCTGCTGGCTGAAATAACCCCTTCAGGCTGTACCGGCTCCGGGGGCAGCCCCAGCATCCCCCTGCTGCCAAACACAGCTCCTGAGCTGTGGAATTCTGCAACCACCCCCTCCTGTCCCCTGTGCAGCTCTGGCACAGGGGGGCTTTGATCTGAGCACCACTTCCCAGGCCAGCGGGCTTCACTCAGTCTGAAAGCTTTAGAAAATTCCTTTTGTAGTGGCTCCTTTCCATGACCACAGGCAGCACCTAAAAGGGAGGGGAGGAAACAGGAGGCATCAGAGCAGAGGTCAGAGTTCCCAATTCATCCCCTTTAGGGGTCTCGGCACCACCCGGTGACTAAAGCAAGGAGGGAGGTGGGAGGGAAGTGTTCAATTTGAGCAGACTGAAACAACAATAATGAACTCCACATGCATGTCCTCACTGCCTGCCTGTCCCACCAGCCCAGAGGCCCTTCCCTCCTTCATTCACCTGCTCATTACTGTTCATGTGTGATGTGGCTGTGGCATAAGGAGTTTTCATCAGGAATACTGGAAAAATGCCACTTGGGACTCTCCAAGAGACATCCACGTGCTGTGGTGGTGAAGGGACGTTTGCCTGGTTAAAGACCTAGGATAAGCATTAATACAGTCACCTAATAAAATTACTTCACTCAGTTCTCTGTTTTCTGCTGGTTTAATTTGACATTATAGAAGACTTCAGAAAAGGGAGTTCACTGACTTTTAAACATGATGGTCTTAAAATGTCAATAATCATTAAGTTTTCTGAAGTAATGCTGCCTTAAAGACACTTGCAGTGGTTTTGGCACAGCTTGTGGGAAGGCTGTAAACCTTTTCAAGGAGTTTTCCTTTGCTTTATTCAGGGCTTTTTGGCAGAAGACTGCATTTCCAACTGTGGGGGGCTTTTCAGGCTGGAAGGATGTGAGGCGCAGCAATGCTGAGATGTGCTGAAAGGGACTTGGCTTGGAGGTTTCCTTCCCTTGTCAAATTCTCTCCTCAGTGTGGGTCAGCCCTGCCTTAATGATGTCTTGAGGATGAGGCAGGAGAGAGATCATAGGTTCTTTTTTTTGTTTGAGCTTTACTGGAGGTGCTTGTAGCTATCTGTCTTCCAAGACAGACAAGTCTGCAAAGGCACCGCCGTGTGCTCACGTTCCCCATCCCACCCGTGTGCCTGGGGGCTGTTCCAAAACCAGCCGGGATGCTGCACTGCTCCTGAGGGTGGGGCAGGGCTGGCGATGATTGTTTCAGATTAGGAGTGTAACAGTGAGGCAGGTTACTGGCATTAATTAAAGCAATTACAGACCTCAGAATTTAAGAACGTACAACAAATTTGGCTGATTTCGAGGCAGTGCTGCTTGTGCCTTCCTCTGAAGCCTGTCTCCACCCCAGCCCTGTGTTCAGAGCGCTGAATTGCAGCTCTCCTTGCCCGAGCAATGTGGGCACTGACCTGAGCTCTGGCCCTCTCACTCCTCCAGGTGTTGATAACAGAGGAAATCTGAAGCTGTTTCGTCCCCGAATGTCTCAGAATTAAGGGACATTCTCCTTTGATATGCTGCAGTGTCAGTGACCACGTGTCCTGGTGCGTCTTTATCCCTGTCATGGCTCTGCTGGCTCAGCCCAGGGCTCTCCGTGGTCCAGGTGACAATTGGTGCCGTATCTCTCTGTATGTGTCTCTTCTTTGTTTACCTCTGTGATGGTGTTGGATTTCAGTGGTTTAACTGTGGCTGAAAACACGATTTTGGAACAAGCTTTTTGTCGATTTTTGTCGCCCACAGAAGAGAAATGTGGTGAGACAGCACCTGCTGAACTCTGTGTGAGCAGCTGGTCTGCAGGGACAGCCCTGGGAGCAGCTTGCAAGCAGGCACTTTGTCTGAAACAGTACTTTTTACACCCCATTCCCTGCCTTTTTTACCTCATTCCCAGCAGCCCCATGCTCCCTGTGGCTTTCTGATAAATCAGGTGAGGGGAGCTGGTGTTGGGTCGTGGCAGGGCCAGATAAACTGGGACAAAGGCACCTGTGTCCCCTGGGAGAGGTGCCAGCAGGGTGCCCAGCTTGTCTTTGTGCTCAAGGGAAACTTCAAAGTTCCCACTGCCCCGAGCAGGATCAGGCCTTGCCGGTCTCTGGAAGCTGCCCCTCATTCAAACCTCGTCCTTATCTCTCCCTCTTTGCAGTTTGTTCTGATAG
The DNA here is from genome assembly GCA_008694505.1 of Cyanoderma ruficeps. Classification (NCBI taxonomy): domain Eukaryota; kingdom Metazoa; phylum Chordata; class Aves; order Passeriformes; family Timaliidae; genus Cyanoderma; species Cyanoderma ruficeps. The sequence continues at coordinate 6,837,932 of VZDJ01000175.1, forward strand.
TGGCAGTTTTCTGTTCTCTGAGCTGCCCTGCAACTCCTTGCATTGCTGAAGTTCTTTCTCTGACCATACCTTTGTAGTGTCCACACCTCTACTGCTCTGGCAACCTGCAGTCTCTGCTAAGCCTGCAGCTCACAGCTGCTTTTTAATGAAAATCCTCTTGCTGATGTCAGAACTTCCCTGTAGAGAACCTGACACAATGTGCAGGAGCCTGAGCTGCTCTAAAACACAAATAGCTGGAAATGATTCTGGTCAGGTTTGGGTCTGGATCTAATGAAGCACTAATGAGCAACTGGTGCATCAGAGAGGCTAATCACACTTTGAACAGCAAACCTGGTTCAGCGGCTGACCTGTTCCCAGCCCAGCAGGCTGCCAGGGAGGGACAACAGCAGCATTATAAATGTGGAGCAGCTGATCCTAATTTTTACTCCCCTCTTACTCAGCTTGAACTGACTGTCTCCCATCAATGTGAACTTCGAGTTCAGAATGGTTTTTACATCTGTGGCAAGAATTTAAAGTATGAAAGCACTTTTTCGTTGTTATTTATCCTCGTTTTGTAACCTTGCCTCACTTCCCACCCACCCACCTCAGTGTTGTGCAGCAGAAATTTCCACACAACCTGTTGCACCGGTTCCCATTAAAGGTTTGAGCTGAAGAGTTGGGTCAGTTTTATCTGGTCTGCTCTCCCTGCTGGCTCAAAGCATGTCCAAACCAGCCCTGTGACCTCTCTGTACACTGGCTGCTCCCTGCATGAATGTCAGGGTTACCTGGATGGTTTCAGCTTCCCTTTTCTCTGGCCTTGTGCTTACCCGTCTGTATTTTCACATCTCCAGAGGAATTAAGTTAAAACTGGTTTTGTTCACCATAATTTGTATTGCATAATTGCGTGCAAGTAACAAAGCATGTGGTGGGGGGGGATAATGCTGTGAATTCTGTTTCCTTTGCACTGAGATTCCTCCAGAATTTGGAGCATTTGGGAAATGGCGTGCTCTGCGGTGGCTCTGTCTCACCCCAGCCCTTTTAGGGACAGGAAGGGGATTGCCTGTCTTGAGATCTTGTACCTGGTGTAATATTAACGCTGGCTGCAGCTGGGACAGGCAAGGGCAGCATTCTTGCCTGGGGATAACTGCGCCTTTAAAAGGAAAACTGCCTGTAACACAGCTCCCTTCCAGGCTGTTTGTAGCAGCAATTCAAGTGACACAACAGTGGCTCCACATAACAATTTGCCAGTTTTCAGGGTGCTTTGCAGGTTTCTTTGAGTGTGGGTCAGATTCATTTGCCCATTAATGAGAGAGAAAGAATTGCCCCTAACAGCTCAGGTCTTTGTCCGATCCTGCTCAGGAGGTGCTGTTAAAGTTGCGGGGTTGTTTTCTCTGGCAGCGTGTCCATGGAGCTGACAAAACCACCCGGGCCACAAAAGCAAGGCAGAGAGGAGTGATGGCAGTCCCTGGCCAGCTGACAGCTGGGGCTGTCCCTTTCTGGCCTTGCATTGCAGCATCATCAGCAAAAGGAACTTGGCTGCGAGACTCAGCTCGAAAATGCAGCTGAAAGGACTATATTGTGAGATGAATAGGTGGACAAGAAACAGATTGCAGGGAGTTGGGCAGAGGAGCTGCCCGTCTGAGTCCATGGAAATGGCTGAAAGGTTCAGGTCAGGGTCCCTGGGCTCAGCAGGGGTGGGTGTGAGTGGCAGCCTCAGCGCAGGAGCTGCTGACCGTGGAGTTTGAGCCACTGCTCTCCACTGCAGTGCAGTTTCTCTCTCAGATACTCCTTCCTCTGCCTCTGGTAACCAGTCCTTTGAGTCTGGGATCCTTTGTCAATGTTCTCTGCAGATCTGAAATTCAGAAGGGATGCTGCTCTGAGCAGCCCAAATTCTACAGTGGGTGGCTATGAGGGTTTTGAGCCTTTTCACAGACGTTTTTGCATCCACACTTTAATTTGGTGCAAACAAAACTTTCTGTATCTTGATTTGCATCAGCAGACTTACACCCTGTATTTTCTGAATTGCTGTAACACCTGACTGCTTTGTACCACGTTTTTCTGGCCAGAGTTAAATGTTGTTTTTGTATTTTCCTCCAGGGCCAGTACTGTGACATCTGCTCCTCTGCAGACAGCAACAAGGCCCACCCCATCACAAATGCCATTGATGGGACAGAGCGCTGGTGGCAGAGCCCTCCTCTTTCCCGGGGGCTGGAGTTCAACCAGGTCAACGTCACCCTGGACCTTGGACAGGTAATACAAATCCTTTTTCATTATCTTGTAGACCGTGCTGGTGAGGAACTGCTTTTCTGCTTCCAAAATCCTTTAGTGGACCTCACTGGAAGTGTGGAACAAAATCCGCTCATGTAACGACAGGGCAGGAGGCTTTGATTAAAACAGGGAAGGGAAGATCTCTTGCCTGATTGTGATATTAACTGCATTGTGCTCTTTGTTGTTACTATTTAGATCTTCCCTAGAAGCTGAGTCACTTGTGGAAACTCATCACGTTATGCAGGTGCCATTCCCCTTAGAGGGCACCTGCTTCTCAAAGGAGGACACTTAGCAAGGCCTCACCCCAAAATGGAAAAATACAGCCCTGAGAAGTTCAAGGTTGTGCTCTAAAACTGGTGCATTTAAAACTCTTTAAAAAACAGCAAGTCCGTGCTGAAGGTTTCCCGTTGAAAGAAAAAGGTTGACAATGGATGTTTGGTCTCTAATGGTGGCAGGTCAGAAGGAATTACCATTGTGGTACCAGAGCTGCCAGCTCCCTCACTGCCACCTCCTCTGCTGCCCCTGTTCATCTCCAAGATGTCCCTCTGGAATTGGAGTGTTGTCTCAGACTTCCCTCAGCTTAGAGGGCAGCAGCAGCAGCAGAGGTGCCCTGGTGGAGCTGTGGAGGCAGGAGGGCACTGTAAGCCTGAAGAGCTGTGGGGTGAGGCTCTGCTGCTCCAGCTGTTGGATGGGGGAACTCCTAAATCCTCGGGACAGGGGATGTGTGAGGCCTCTGCTCCCTGGCAGCCTTAGCCCTTGTCCTTCAGGGTTTGGGACATTGGTTCTGTTAGACTTCAAGGCTTTAGCAGGTATCTGCTGTGCAGTGCCCCCATGAACAGGTAGGGATGGGCTCTCACCTCCCAGGAGATGCTTCCCCAAGCTCTGCCGTGAGTGCTGCAGCCCCAAAGGCCAAGTCTGGGACCTCCCTGGCTGGGAGGTCTGTGGAATGGGGCACTTTTGGAGCTGTGGACAGCTCACCTCTCCCCCAGGAAACCTGTTTGTTGTGATTCCTGAGCAGCCTTTTGGGGGCTGAGTCACGGCCCCTTTGGGAGTTTGCTTTGTTTTACAGGGATTTCGAGATTTTTTCATAGACCAAAACTTTACAGTGACTTCACAGGTGGATCTTTCACTCTTTCTGCTAAAGGCTCATTTGTCACTGCAGTTTGCAAGGTGCCTGCCTGCAGATTTACATCCACAGATAGCCAGGCTGTATTGGTGATGATACCCTTCAGTTAGATGCCTCAAACACACTCTTTAGTCCCCAGGATTGGCTCTGATTCACTCCCTGCCTTGCTGTGGCTCTTGTTTGGAGTCTGCCCAACACCCCCTTCATAAATTTGTTCTTTCCGTGAGTGCCAGCTGTCCAAAGCTGTGCTGTACCAGCAACAGTGAAATATTTGCTACTGCCCAGGGCACGAGAGCTGTGTGGGCAAAGCCTCCCGGGGCCGCACGCGGGGAGCTGAGCCCTCCCCAGCGTAGGTGGCATCTGCTGTGTCTCCTAGAAACATCCCAGCTGGCAGGGCTGTGCTGGTGGGTGGATTGCTTTGCTCTCACTCCCCCTGTGACCAAGGGCCAGCCTGCAGTGTGGCTTTTGCATCGCTCACGGCTTCTCTGGAGGGGGATTTTCAAAGATCAGCTTTCCTCGGGAGCTTCTCCTCCTCTTTGTCATTCTGTGGCAGCTTTGTGGCTTTAGGCCAGATCTAACCCAGCTGCACCGTGTGCCTGCAAGCTGCTGAGTTTGGCTCACCTGGGGACTTGCAGCCTTCAGAGCTGCTGTGCTGGGAGCCAGAGCCTGGAATAATTTGGGAGGACTTCAGTACTGTTAAAACTGAGCTGGTCTGTGTTGACCTTCTCTCTCCTGAGTCTGTTTGCCATCAGTACCCAGAGAGATGGGATTGCACTGTCATTTCTGCAGGGTTGGTACCAGAATTTGCACGTGTTGTACTGGTGGCAGATCCTTCACCTGGTGTGGATTTTCTCTGGGCTCACAGACCCTCTGCTTCCCTGTCACCTTTGCAATGGATCATAAACCCAGCTGGTCCCAAGACCAGCACAAACCTAAAGCTTCAGCTACTTTTAGTGACTTCCCCTTCATACAGGGCCTTATTGCATGTAATTGCTGTAATAACCTGCTTATGCTCCTGGTGAGAGTCAGTTCTTTGCTTTTAACTCCCTTTGTTTTGGTAGGTCGGGCAATAGAAACAGATCAAATGTTAGAGAATTGTTAATTTCCTCCTTTTGAAGCTGACTCTGGTCGAAAGGATAGAAGAGAGAGAAATTCTTGGGACTCAGTGTGGTCAGCAAGGCAAGTGGAGGATCAGGTCAGTGCACTTGGCAGCCCGGCCTCCCAAATTCCTTGGATACCAGCGAAAACAGCACAGGTAGCAACACCCTCCTAGGCATGACTGGCAGCAAGGCTTTTTTTGGCTGGCAAACAAGGCCTCTCCTTGCTCTGTGTATCAGTCTAGAGAACTCTTGGACCAATTAAGGTTTAATTTAAGGGACTCACAGCCACTAAAAGCTTTTGTCCCTCTGGGGGCTCATGAGTGCCTGGACTGCTGGTGGCACAGGGGCTGGCACAGGGGGTTGTGGTGTCAGCCCCTTCCTTTGCTGCTGCACTTCCCTGCTGGCTCTGTCTCTTTCCAGCCATAAGTGCTTAATTACCAGCTGGAATCGAGTTTCTCCAGCCTTTGGCGAGGCTGTGGCAACTGGGAGAGGGTCAGTTAATTAAGCAGCCTGTTGATCTTTGCTTTTTGCTGGCTGGGAACTTGCTCTCCTCACAGGAGTGTTAAAATCCTGTGGGAAGGGGAGAAGGAGGAATATTCACAGCCAGCAAATAAGTTCCAGAATGGCTTGGGCTGGCCACCCAGCTGGTGTGAGGATTTTAAGCACTCTCCTCACGTCATAGTGCCAGCAGCAGCCTAATCTTCATGGCTTCATCAGCAGAGCAGGTCAGGGCTCCCACCATGGCTTGGGAAGGGGCTGTGTCTGATTATCTGCCAGGGAGGTTGGATGGGAATTGCTCCTGCTGGTGCCTTGTCTGTTCCTGCCTCCTTGGGGAGGAGGGATTTTTCTTCCCAGAATTGGTGGGGAAGAAAGGCTGCAGGAGGAGGAAAAGTCACTTGAAGGTTTCCATGCCAGACCCAGGTCTGAGCACCAGAAATATGACAAACAGCTCCGGGAAGGAAAGTTAAATGGATTTTAGGAGATGCTAAGAAGTATGGAGAAGGAATTTTTTTTTTTCTTCTTGCTTTTCATCATGTGCTTAATATATTTAGGATGAATGGTTGGGTCACTGCATGAATTTGTTGTAAAATACATCATGGCACCATCTGAAGCATGGCTCAGGTTTTGGAGAGCAGAAGAATTGAGGGTGCTGTGTGCTGGGAGGGCTCTGCTGTCCCTGGACAATCTGGACTTGTCAAAATCCCAAAAAGTGGCTGTCCTGCCTGGCTTGGAGGGCAAAGGTCCATGTTCTGGTGGAGGTTCTTAAACCTGTCCCAATGCTGCTCAGCTCCAGGCTCTTTCCTCTCCTGCCTGGAGACTCCAGGCCAGCTGGAAATGGGAACGTGCCTCTGCTGCAGAGGGGCTGTGCAGAGAGCAAAGGGACAGGACACTGTGACTCACAGCCACCATGGGAATTGTCCCCTCTGATCCTGCTGTGATTAAGTGCCACAGTGGGTGGAGGAGGAGGAAGGGGTGTGATGGAAGATTTTTTTTTTCCCCCCCCCAGAAAGGTCGTTTGAGTCAGAGCTGACAAGATTTAAAGAAACATGAATGGCTGGCTCGCTGCCAGAGCCTGACATCTTCCTTGCATGAAGGTGAACCCAGGCCAGCCCTTCCTTGAGATGTTTATGGATAGTTGGTGCTTTATGATAAACTCCGGGGGAGGAATGCTTGCAGTCATGCAAGAGCAGGAGCTTCGTGCCAGTGCTTGCTTGAGGTTAATTACTGCAGTGAAAGGGTGGCTGGGTAGCAGCCCCCATCTCCCCCTGCCCTGTCTGCGGGCCCTGGTGACTCTAGAGAGCAGCAGGATGTCAGACTGAAGCTTTGCAGGGAGTTTTGATTGATTCCCCAAAGGTATTTAGTTGGGCAGTGCCTGAGGGAAACACCCACATCCATTTACTTCTGCAGAGAGAAGAGAAACCTCCTCCTTTGGAGACCTCCAGAGCTCCTTAAAATGCAGCTCCCTTTGGGCTTAGAAGGAGGAAGAGTTGCATTCGTTGGTAATTCACAGAGATGGAAAGGAAATGAAAGGAATTGTGAGCCAGGCTGTGGGGCCAATGTGAAGGTGTGTTTTGTAGTTACTGTGGGATGTGTCTCAGCAAGGGATTGATAACTTCTGGGGCGCTTTGAGAAGCACCTCTTGAGTTTTCCAGTAATTACAATGGGATCTGCCACAGCTGCCACTTTTTCTGGCCTCTCAGCTGATGACCTTGTGCTTGCCAGGCTCTTCCATCTCCAGTGTAAAGGTTCCAAAGCACGAAACATGTGAGGTGCTTCCACCCTTGGCCAGCAGACTGCTGGCCTTTCAGTGTGAAACTTGGCTCTAAAGGAGCTGGGTGTTTTTCCTGCGGTGGATTTTTAGGGCACAAACCTACTTCCCTTCCCTTTTGTGCTGCAAACGTGGCCCCTCGGGACCAGCTTTGCACAATGGTTGGGTGTGCAGGATGCCAGCAAATGTGCAGGTGTAGATAAATGCCTGACTTGGATGAACAGCTCGATCCTTGTTGTGTGAACTGTATTCTTGTTAATGAGTATTAAATCCTTACTCGTCTTTGGCAGATCTGGACTGGGTTAGATCTGGCCCAACACTAAAGGATGATGCAGGGCATAGGACCTTGTGTGTAACAACACTGAGATTTTCTTTCACCTCGCTTTCTCACCTCTGATTTATTTTCATTTAATTGAAATAGTAATAGGAGCTGCTGGTGGAGGTCTTCAGGAGCCCTCTTTGAAAGGCAGCTGGAAGGAAATCCCTGTAAACTGATGGGCTTGAGGCTCACCTCCCTATCCACAGCAAAAGCCTTCAACGTGAAGGTGAATCTGATGTTTATTCCCTGGCTTAATTAATTGAAAAATCCCTCTTAAGGGTGTCAACTCATGAAATCCCAAGAGAAGACTCAGGGTTCTTAATGAATAAAGATGATGGCCTAGAGGCTCCTTTCCCTAGGCTTGATGTGGGATAGGGGTGATGATCACCCAAGCATTTTCAGCTGAAAACCATTTAAACGTCTCCCTTGTTTCACTTTGTTCCTTTTGCAACTTCTCTGTTGTTGTGGGAGCCCTTAGAGCCTCCAGGTGATAAAGCTGCTGCTGACATTTCCCTCGGGGGCACTCTTGTTCATTCTTGCCCTTCACGGGGGAAAGTTGAACTGAGTCTCTTCTTTTCCTTCCCCTCCCTGGGGAGGGATATCTCCTGCAGCATTTTCCCCAGCACACATCCCTGGAAAATGCCCATTTCTCTTGGGGCCACAGGCTGCCTTACCTGCCTGGTGTGTTTTTCGTGGAGCATTGCAAGAATGGGTGAGGATTTATGATTTTTTTATTTTTTGTACATGGTTTTTACTTTTCTTCTCTTACTGCTGAGGGGTAACTATTTGGTAATTGCTCCTACTTGGTCTTCACTGTGCTGAGGCACCACTGTGGGAAAGGGGTAGGAGAGCTTAGTGACATTTATTGTGAGCTTTTGCACCTTAAATAAAGGGCTGGGGCGTAAAATCTCTAACAAAGACGTTCTTTCTCCAAATTGTTCTCTGGCTGTTGGAGCAAAAGCAGCATTAAAAATAAAGCACATTAAGCAGGCTGAGCAGAAATCTTTACTTTCAACAGCTGGGCCTGTGGTCTCTTCTCCTGTGTAGAGTCTTCTCCAATTGCCATAAAATCCTTCAAAAATAGATCAGGATCTTTGTTTATAGGCTTCAGAACTGTGATCTGAGATGGTCTGTGGCTCACATTTGACTACAGAGTTTGTTCAGTGCTGCTGTCCTTTGCCATGGATGTGGAATGGAAGCAGGGAGTGTATCTGCAGTGCTTCTTCTGGGAAAGGCAGAAAAGGTGTGACTGGGAGAGCGTGCAGCACTGGCAGCTGGCACCGAGCCCAAGTGGATGGATCTTCTCTCCCAGTTTATTTCACACTTTATTGTTTAACTTAACTGTGAAGTCTCTTCTGTTTTCTTCAAAGCTGTGGTTCCCCTGACCTGGACCAGCAGCTATTTAATTTTTTTTTTTTTGTGCTGATAAAGCGGGATTTTTGCTTTCACTTAGCACAGAAGGGTCGAGAGGGGCCATCTGCCAACTCCCACCAGATTCCTGGCTCTGAGGGCTGTGTGGGAGCTGTTCAGGTGAGTGGAAAGGGAGTGTCTGGTTGTTAATCAAGTGGGGATCTGTCTCCTCTGGCAGCAAGAGCAGACCCATCCTTTCCTTTTCAAACAGCCTTGCCAAATTGGATGCCAAGCTCCAGGATCCAGAGCAGCCAAGGCTGAAACTTCTTTCCTCTTTGCTGTTAGTTTCTGTTAAGGGAAAAGATGTGCAGAACACTGGTGTAGGTAAATCACGGGTGACACGTGAATTTTAATTGTATGTTATGTTTATTCAAGTCATGAACCAGTACTGCTTAAAATCATTCTTCCAGGGCTGCAGTGAGCAGAAAGGGTTTCACTTGTACCATCTGATTCCCAAAATACCTGCCTTGCCTCACGTCTGCCAGGCTGTAAGCACAGGGGAAGGGCAGGAGGCTCGGGGCAGATCACTCAGCTTTGTGGCACCTTTTGTGGCCTCGAGGAGGTTGTTTCTGCCTGTCCTTTGCATCTTGTACAAATGACCCTTGTGCTTCAACAGCTTAATCTTCCCAGAGGCTGTGCTTGCTCTGCCTAGACCTGAACCAGGTGTTAAAATAAGCCTCAGCCTCCCCCCCAGAGCAGCTCCAGGTAATGACTGATGAAAGGATAATTGCTGGTTCTGAGAAATGCATGCGAGATTTCCACTCTAGTTTCTCCCTAGGTGTTGTTGCCTATTTATAACGTTGGTGTGATGAGAAACAAAGAGACTGACAGTGAGATCTCCTGCTGTGGAGCTTCTTATTTCCTCCAGGCCGTCCCTTCCTTCTCAACTCCCTGGGATTCTTCAAAGATTAGGGGAGAGCCTCGGGGGTGAGCGTGGGCTGGGGAGAGGTCAGGCTGGAGTAGGGGAGGCTTTAGTTTGTAATGAATAGCTGGAAGGCAAGCCTGGTAATTTCTTGCTGTTCTCCTGGAAAGTGTCTGCTTGGCTGGGCTGGAAAACAAGAGTGTGCCTTGCCTGTGGAGTGTGTGGGTACACGTGCTCCGGGGTCAGCTCTGCCCGGGCCGTGTCTGCCTGTGCCAGGCGAGTTCAAACACAGCGGGGCCGCCTGGGTCAGGCCCTGTTTGTGTTGTGTTTTCCTCCCTCTGAGAGATGTTACAGGGAGCTTTTTGGGAAGGTCAGTGTGCCCAGTGGAAGCAGAGGGGTTCACAGCTCTGACACCAGAGCATGCTGGCATCCCGTCTAGTGGTTTAGTGTTTTCTGTGCTTTGGCTCGTCCCACCTGCAGGATGGGAATACTGCATTTTATCTCCATCGTTTTCCGTGCAGGAAGGAGTCTGTGTAGCACCAGACCAATGACTACAAAATCTGTTGCAGAAAAGAATGATTTTTCTTGAGTGAAGCTCTTGGCTTGGCTCTGTGCAGCCTTTCTCCTCTGTCTGTCACTTTTTCAGCAAGTGAGAGCATCCCTCAGCCCTGTGGGCGCTCATTTCTCCATGAACTCGTGTCCTGCACACACCCCCGAGTGCTGAAGCTGCTGAAGCTGAGGGCTGTGAGCCTGGAGTCACTGCCAGTCCTGCTCTTTTTTTGTGTGGGGCTGAGAGACAGGCTCATCCTGTGGCACTGCACAGCCAGTTTGGTTCTTGACGCTTGTCCTGGTCAGGATGAGAAGCCCCTCAAGTGAGCTCTTCCTGCTTCCTGGGGCACAGTTCCAGGGGCTGTCCTTGCCCTCCACAGCTCCAGCTCAGCTATGTCCTGGCTCACATCCACAGGGCTGGCAGGGAGGATGCTAAATACACTTTTGATCATCTGCCTAGTCAGCTTCTCTGCTCTTTCAAGCCTGTTCTAGCCCCCTGCACCTTTCTTTTGATGCTTTACCAAGCCTGGCTCAGCTCTGCATTCATCTCTGCCTTATCCTTTTATTATAGTCATAAAGGTGGGCCTTCAGGCTGTGCCCAGCCTTGATCCTCAGTCGTTTCCTGTTTTCTGGATTCAGTGCTCTTCAAATTCCAGACCTGTCCTGTGTGTAATGCCAAGCAATGCAATAAATAGTACACTGCTTCCCGTTTGATAGAAATAAAAACTGAGATCAGTAGGAAGACACAAGGGGAAGGCACATGCCTGGGGTGCACGAGTCTTCCTGAATGGTTTAAGAGCAGAGTGCAGATCAGTGGCAGTTGATTAGGGAAATGTGGCCTGTTCACACAGACCTGGTAACTGAGGTGTTGCTTCTGGAGGCATCCTGGAGGTTGGAGAGGAGAGATGGGGGCAGGACTGAGTCATACTGGGAGATCCATGGAGAAAGAGGACAAGGCCTTGAGAATGACACATGGTTGACTCTGCACAAGGCAGGGACTGAGCTGTGGTTTGGGGCTTCTTTGGTCGCCAGAGACTCTGACAAGAATGAGAGGAAAGACGTTTTGTTCCCCAGAGAAGGACTTGCCAAGCATAACTATAAAAACGCCTTTGTTAGCATGAGGTCAGTGCTAATGGAAGGTGGGTCTGGATGGTGCCAGCTCGTGTTTGTGCAGTGTAGGAAGCCACGTTGCCTGTTTCCTCCGGGCACCCCAGCCTGGCCCCAGGGCTTTGGCAAGGCTGCCAGACAGGCAGGGAGAGGATGAGCAGGTAACGGGGGCCGGCAATCGCTGCTGCACCAAGTCTTGCCAGGACTTGTCAGTCAGAGCTCCGGGAGAGGGGTGTTGGGATGGTAGTTTGACGTTCTTGTCCTTCCCTCTGTCAAACAACAAAACATTCACGGGAGATGATGTGGCAGAAAGCACCATGCCTCTTGTTCCCAGCCACATCCATTCTCTACCTGGAGCAGCTGGGCTTCAGCCAGCAGGGTTAAACCAGCTGAGCTTCTCTGTTCTGTGGTGTACATGGTTATCTGGAAGTTAGAACAGTTTCCCTTAGAAGAAGTTGCCTTTATCTTAGACGATTTGCATATCACTGATGGCTTTTTCCATGAAGTTGTGTGCTGTGAACTGCATCTTTGATGGAGCAGATTTCCTGGCAAAGCTTGTGTTTGTAACTTGCTCTAGTTGGTGTGCCCTGCCTGAAAATCACTTTGCATCTTCTACTTGGCATCCTGAGTCTTGCCAGTGGTTGTTTGTGTAACCCATGCTGGGACAAGCAAACAGCCAAACTGAGAATTGCCACAATTTATTTTTTAGTTTCTCTTTCCCGTTTCTTTCTCTGCCTGCTTTGATTCAGAGCTCTCCCTCACACACACGCTCAGCTGAGCTCTATTTATGGGTTCCTGCAAGTTCCCATCGCTGGGGGTTGGAGCGTGCCTGTGCCCAAAATCCAGCTGGCATGCTGCTGTAGGCATCTCTTGGATCTAGTTAAATGTGCATAATGCCAAGCCCTGATGGGAAGAGGAAAAGAATGGCTTTCTGGTATTTGCACATAGTCGCAAACTGTAAACACAGACTCATGACTGCAAACAGAAATCTGTATTGCTGGCTTCATCATGACTTCACTGTTGTTGTCCTGGCTGTTTGCTAAAGCTGTTCCTTAATCCTGTTCCAGGCTTTTGCAAAGTCTGCATCAACCCAAACTTAGTGGGCACAAAGATTTTGGCTGGGTTCCAGGAAGGGGTTTGGTTATTTCTTTCTCTGCCAGTCGTCGTTTTCTGCCTTGGAGCAGGCTTGTTTCAAATTTCTGTAAATGGGGTTGGAAATACAAGGGGGTCTTGGGGGGGAATTGTGAGGACAAACCCCGTGTTGTTGTGACCCTTGTAGGTCTGAACAGCAGCGAGAACTCCCCACAAACGCTGTAGCTGCAGATCTGTGCTGGTGTTAGCAGTGCTGTGGGGAATGTTAATCCTGCCGTGACCCTGGGATGTGCTGCTGTTGGGTCAGCTCCCCCGGCTGTGAGTGGCCGTGTCACGGTGGGGAAAGCTGCTGACAAATGCTAACCTGGTGCACGGCCGGGATGCAGATTTTTTAGAAGAATGAACCTGCTTGCCTGTGTCGGGTTTGGCTTTGTTGAAATCTGCTAACGACCAGGCTTTAAACTCAGTGCTGTCAAAGCTTGCAGGAGCCGTGCAGAGGAGTTACAGGAGGGCAGTGCTGCCTGGAAGCTGGGTGGGTGCAGTTGGGTTTGATGCAAGGGGAATTTTTTCCCGTTAAAGGTGGGTCATCTTGGTACATGTGGGATCTGGAGCCTGCCAGTGATCCAGAGAGGGGTTTTCCAAAAACCACTTAGCCCTGGAAATGGTGAACTAAGAAATACAAGGAAAAACAGGCATTTGCCACCTCCAAGAACTGAGTTCAGAACCAGACAAATAAGATGTCAGAGCTTGAGCATCCATATGCCCTTCCAAATCCATCGGAGAGAGGATTTAAATACACTCCTTTTGGGTGCTGGAGAGCTTGGGGTTCCTGAGGCTTATGTGAGTCATTATTCATCACTGGCACTTGGCCATTTAAAATGAAAAGCCTTTCCAGGGCCTTTGGTGGCAAGCTGAGACCCCTCACGTTGTGCCAGTTTTTAGCTAATTCGTCCTCTTCCGTTTCCTTCCCCTCCTCACCCTTCCCATCCATGCAGGCAGGTTTGTGACAGGATATCCACTTCATCCCAGGGAATTGGGGGAAATACTTTCTTGTAACGTGGCCTGCTGCCAAGGTTGCTTTGTTCTCCTTGTCGCTGGGAGAACAGCCCAAGGAAACCCTTGGAGCTGGAGCTGGCATGCGACTTAGAGTGGATTTCCTGCAGCTCTGGAAGTGAAGTGTATGACGTGTTTTTTGTTGGGTGTTTTTTTTTTTTTTAATCCCATAAATGCAAGGAAAAAGAGGACTTGGGTAGTTTACAGACAGGCTGGGTCTGAAATCCTCTCTTTGATAATAAATTGCTGTGTCACAGACATACAGGTTGTGCCTTGTCAAGATGAAAATCGGTTTTGGGATTTTTTTAGTTGAATTGAGAGCTGAGATGCAACAGGCCTGGGGTGTTTAGTAGAATTCAGTTTGTGGTGAAGCCGCTGGTTGACCATGCACCATTCAGTGTGTTCTGCTTAGCAATTCCCGAATGCTCCATGAAGACATAAGTAATTTCTGTGACAAATTCAGAGCTGTACTGATAACGGCAAGAAAAGTAGTGAACTGAAGTGTCTGGGGCTTAACTGCTTGCTGTGGCCAAAGCAGTGATGTCCAGGGCCCTGGGGTGTTGTATGGAGAGGATGGGACAGCTCTTCCTTGCTGTGGTGGGCTGACACCTGGGCTTGTGCTCCAGCACCTTGCCCTGCCCACTGTGGGACACAAGATTTGGCTCCTGTTTGTCACAGCAGATCAGGTGGCATTTTTCTGTGTACGTACTGTGAGATCCCTGCCCAGGACCTCCAGAAAACTGGGAATGTCACAGAGATCTTATTCACAATTGGCCACAGAAGAAGCAGATGCTGTTTCAAGTCTCATCCAAAGCACAAAATCCTATTTGTAGCCTATGGAAGGGTATTGAGTGTTTCTTTTTTCAGCCCCTGATTTAGCCAAGGGCTTCCTGAACAAACTTAGCAGATCAGCAAGGCTTTGGCAATACTGAAAAGGGTCTTACTATGGCTCTTTTATAGTATTTTTTTAGTTTTATTTTTGGTACTGCAGAGCCTGGGATGTCTGGATGGAGCAGGTCCCAGACTTGTACAGCTCCTAGCACGCTCTGGAGAGCCCGTCCCAACAAGCTTGTGATCCTAACTGATGGAGCCGTGCTTGTAAAACTGGGTGTAAAAACCAGCCTGCAAGCTGTCTAAAGCACAGACAAGTATTCTTTTGTCTGGCTTCTCCCTTTAATTCTAAACTGGCCCAGGAACTCCTCTAAGAATATTTAAATACCCTGTGCAGTGAACCTGTATTGATCTTACTTGCTACAACTCAAACAACCCATAGAACATACAGTTGGGAGCATTTGTTTGCTCTTGGATGGTAGGAATGTCCTCTTGAAAATGTGCTATGCTTTGGTAAGAATGAATAGAGGGATTTTCCACCCCCTCTCCAGGTTTCTGAAGGCCAAAGTCTTGAAACGGCTTGGAAAGGCTGCTGAAGCTGCTGATAAGATACGCAGCAAATGTGCTTGAGAGCCTAATGTAGGAACAGAAACGTCTGAGCTGTTTGCTTTCCCCTTAACAGTGTGAAAAATTAGTGTGTCTTATTAAGGAGCCTGGGGAATTGTGTGCTCAGAGCGAGGGCTGTGCTGAGCTGTTACTCCTGGTTTGTGTTATCCCTGGCAGCTGAAACGCTTGGTTTGGAGTTACTGGGTAGGAGAGTGGAGCTGATTTGGACCCTGCAGAGCCCCAGTTGTTGCAGTTTTGTTTTTAGCAGGCTCCCTCTGGCTCTGAGCTTGCTGCAGAGATGGGATTGCCTCTTGATACAGCAAGCCCTGTGTTTGGAGATGTGATTTTTCTATCCAGTTTATCCTTTATTTTCTTCCTCCACTGCCTTGTTGTTCGTGTGTCTCATTGCTGAGGGAAGCTCTCCAGCAATTTTGGTAGCAGGTCTGTGCACCTGCTAGAAGAGAGTGCTGGGAGCTTTTGGTTTGGGCTCACACACCATCAGCCAGGTCAGGGCAGGATGCTGCTCTGCTCTGTGTATTTTATACCAGTGCTGCTTTTTGTCTGAAATGTGTGAGTGCCCACTCTGGGCTGCTCTGACATCCTGAAGGCATCTCCAGACAACCACTGCCATGAAGGCCAGTTATTTCATCAGGATGTGGTGCCGTGAGAATGACAATGTAGCTATTGCTTAAAAACTTGTTTTTTAACCTCTGAAGTCGGACAGCCTGTGCCGTGCCCCCACCCTGGACATGTGCCATCCCATATGCCTGCCCTTCTTTCAGCAGTGGTCTTTATTTCAGTGGTGTGTGCTTACTCACCCAGACCTCTTATCCCCACTAAATCAGAGCTTTCTTAAGCCCTTGTGTTTTCTGTAGCACTCCCCTTATCTCTGTTCCTTCCCAGGCTGGGCAGCAGGAGCAGGGAACCAGGAGGGGCTGAACAAGCTGTAAATGCCTGTTTGCCCTGCAGTGATGCTGTGTGGTTTAACCGCAGCAGGAAAGGCTGGGAGCACCTGTAGGACAGTTGGATTTTCTCAAATTGCAGCCGGGGGTTCTGCAAGGTGATTTCATTTTTTAGGCTCTGAGGCAGTGGGATTTGTAGTGTGTTAATGCAGTCCAACATTGCAGTTTCTCATGTGGTTTGCAGGTAATAGAAAAAACCTGAAAACTGTCTTGCAGGTTGCTGTCAGGTGTATCTGTGTTCTTGTCACTGCTCTCTGTCCCCTCGTCCTTCTTCACAACCATCAGAATAAGGATGTTGTGAAATCCTGTGGGAATGTGCCATCCCCAGGGATGGGCAGCAGCTCCACACCTCATCCCACCTTTACCTACCCCAGAGGTGCAGGTTTGGGCCACGACACCAGGCTGCATCTGCAGGTGCTGTTTTTGGGGGCAACCTGTGCAAAGTGAGTACAGCTGGATGAGGTATGACTGCCTGCTGTGGTGCAAGCAGCTGTGTGGATGTGCACATGCTTGGAATAGTGTCTGGACAGTTGTACAGCACTGTCAGTTTTGTGTTTGTAAGGCATCTGACCTTTCTTTTGCTAAGGCTTTCAACAAGTCAATTTACAGTCTTGGAAGGGACCACCCAGAGCATGGTTTTGTGGCCGGGGGGAGGAAGGGAGGGAACTTTTCAAAGAGCAGAGGAGACAGAATTACCCCCGTGGCCTGTATATTGATTTCATGAACCATGAGGCTCCCAGGCAGATGCCAGCCTGCTTTGCTGTGATCTTGGCAGAACGTGACCCGTGTCCCTCAGCAGCAGAGGAATGGAGGGGATCACGTTTCCCCAGGCAGATCCGGTTTCTGGAGGCTGTGAGGGTGATGTGCCCTGTGCCTGGGAACGGGGCTGGGAGGCATTGCAGGGGGGGCTTTGGCTGTGCCTGGCAGACACACATCTGGTGCATACGCCCACCTCAGCAGCTCTGGAGACCAGTGCCAAACTGGATTGCTCGTAGCTGTGCTGTTTGCATGAATGGCTTTGCCTCCCCGCCTTTGAAGACGATGATTCTCTTTAGAAAGCAGGAGATCAAGAATCTGTTCTCAAAACGTGTTGAGAGACACTATTTACAAATGTTTATCCTGGAAAATATTTATAAAGCTCCCCTTGGGAGCTGAGCTTTACAGTACAGTGGCCCCCTATGGACTGAAGGACAGCTGTGTGACTGCTCATGAGCCAGACCTGCTCAGGTTGGTGTCCTGCTGACATCCCACTTCTTCCCAATAGCCACTTATTGCAGACCCCATGGTGTTTATGTCACTGTTACACACAGGGTAATTCAATGTTAAATTGCACTCAAAGGGCTCTGCCTCTAGAAGAACTGCGAGTGTTTAGTGAAGGGTAGAAGTTATTTGGCTGCCCTAAAGGTATTTGGGACATTCACACCAATAAAAGATCAATCAAAGCTTCTTGTTAATCTCTCTCCCAGTGGCATGATGTGCTACGAAGTACCAGCCTTGTGTCCTTGGTTCTCGCTCCAAGGAGCAGCACAGATTCCAGATTTCAGCAGCAGTGTGGGGAGATGTGCACTGTCCCTGCCTGAATCAGGGCAAATCCCAGAGAGTGATCAAGTTGAACTCCCTGTGCCCGTGGTACTGATGGTTGCACACATGTCCAGTGAGGACATGCACTGGGTGTTTCAGGCATGCTGAGTTTGTAATCCCCTGTTTATGCTGTATCCATGACTAGTATGTGGGTTCCGGTCCTTTTCTTGTGTTGAGGGATAGTGAATCACCCCCTGGTGATGTTATTTTCTGGGCAGAGAGTGGGGATAAGGGCTTAGATTTCTGCAGTGGGGGGACTGATCAGTTATCATGTCCCTACACTACCAGGAAGGAAACGTGAGATGGCTGGGGTCTCAGCTTTGGTGCCGGCGGGAAGGCTTTGGGTTTATTTTCCCCACATCCCAACGTCAGCAGTGAGCCTTGGTGCAGCTCAGCGTTCCTGCCCTGCGTGCCTCAGTGTCCCCCGGGGCTGGGACAGGATGCGAGCGTGTTTGTGGCCTGGTGGCCCTGGGTCAGGTTGCTGAAAGGGAGAGGGCGGTGACAGGTGCATGGCCGGTGGCACGGCTCCCTGTGCCCTGCAAATAAAAACCCCCGGATTTGGAACTGGGTCAGGAGCAGGACCTGAAACACACCGATGGACGGGCTCGAGGAGTTCTGGGCTGTGCTGCTTCCTCCCGTCCCTGGCTGCTGCCTCAGCCAGACATTCAGTGTGAGAAACGTGAGCAGGTGGATTAGTGCTGGCCTGGCTCGGCGCTGACGGAGCAGCAGCACTCGCAGGGATGTGGTTTGCAGCTGCCCTCTTTCTTCCTCGTGTGCCAAGCCCTTTGTGACCAGGGTGGCTGCAGGTGTGCTGAAAGCATCAGTCCTCAGCAAAGTGAAGCTGTTGCAGTTGGCCTGGGCTTCTCTGTCAGCAGCCAGACCTGCTTTGGGTAGCCCTGGGGCAGGTGAGAGGAACATGATGGGGCTTTACAGGGAGCAGAGTAAAGCTGCTGTGGATGTCTGAGCCGCGGGGATGGCTGGGCTGAGAGCAGGGTGACCACACGTGTCTGCAGCGTGCGCTGTCTTAATGTGTTGTTTATTTGATGGGCTGTTTGTTCTGGCACGGCCCGGGCGCATGCTGGGGTGGATAACGCTGCACAACAGCGTGAGCTAACCCTGCTTCTCAAAGAGAAGCCTTGAATTTGCCAGAAGCATCTTTTCTCCCAGTGGCTGGTATGTGGCAGTCAGGGATTCAGGAAGCGAGGGGGGTCTCTTTGCCTGCCCCCAAGCAGGGGATATGGCACACTTCTGTTTTGGAAATGCCTTTGGTGTTCAGCATGGCTGGAACAAACCTGGACAAAGGCCTCAGGCTTCAGCTTCCCCACAGTTACAGGACACACAGTCCAGCATCTGGAAAGGCTCCGGCTCTGGATTCTGCCTTCCCTCTTCCCTCACATCTTCTGCTGGTCCTTTGAAGGGTGTTGGGTGCTTTCCACAGGCTCTGCTCCGCAGGCAGCACACAGGATATGGCCATGGTGGGGACAGCAGCCTGCCCCAGGGGGACTGCCCTGTGTCCCAGCACACAGCAAGCCATCAATTTCCTGTTATTGGTTACAATAACACAGCGCCTGTTTAAAAACAACCCGCATTAGCCCTCCCTCTGAAAGAATCCAAACCTGTCATGAAAGTTAGAGGAGAAGCATTTTCCCAGCCATCTCATCCAAAGCAGAGCATTCCTGTTCTCGTCAGCTGCTCGTGCCTCTGGGAAGAGCACTCTGCATCCAGAGCAGGGATGTGCTGAGGTGTGGGGGCAAGGAGCACTGACCTGGGCAGTGAGGACTCTCTGTAGCCCGGAGCAGAGGCAGATTTGGGCAGCCTGGCATCAGCTTTAGGTGGTGATTCATGGCACAGGGTTTGCTTAGCAGGTAATCTGTAGCCCTGCAAGATCATCAGTGACTGCCTCCAGACCTCGGGGTGCACTCAGGGTGTGATTAATGGTGTTAACATTGCAAGGAGAGGAACAGGGGTCCTCTCATCCTTTGGAAGGGTTAGTGTGAGGCTCTGGCCTGGGCAAAGCAGTGTTTGGCTTGCCAGCACATGTGCCAGTTGTTGTTCCCTGTGTTCATGCTGGCACAGGCTGGAGGAGTTGGTCCCAGGGACAGTTTGAAGCTGGGGGAGTGGAGGGACCTCACTTGTCATCCCAGGGGGTCAGGGACATGTCAGCATCACTCAGAGTGTATCAACTGGAGCGGTGTTCAGTGGCTGATCGAAGCCATACTGAAAGTCTCTGCCAGTGTGAGTTGCTGCATTTGATTAAATAAAAACAGCCTCTCGTCATCCTCTTGGAGTCGAGCTGACAGGGCAGACAAAAACCATGTTGTTGATATCACACTCACAATATGATCTTATCGGCCCCTGCCTGTAAATTGTGACCAAGTTTGATTCTTTTCTTGGATTGACTTACGAACGTTCCTCTTCCCCAGAAATTAGTTTTCCAGATGCTTACTTTAAAGGGAAAAAAAAAATAGCTAGGGATTTTCTTTGGCCACCTCTTCAGCTTCCAGCTGTTAAGTGCTGGAAATGTGTTCTTCATTATGTCCAGGAGAGAAATGTTTCTTTCTTCCGATCGGGGAGGCAATAAATATTTCACAACATAATGTGCTGTGGACAAGTGAGTTAGTGTGGTTTGTTCTCTGGGCAGCAGCCCCAGTGGCTGCCGTGTGAGGGACAGGGCAGGGATTCAGCTGTCCCCAGGCTGTGCATGGTCATTTCAGTGGATTACAGATGCCATCACCAAGTGTCTGGCTCTGCCTTCAGAACCAAGCCCCGCAGCAGAAACTGGCAGCAATCCTTAGCAGCCCCTTTGCATTAACTTTCCAGCGCTGCCGCTTAAAGCCAAGACTTAAAGCTGCCTCCTACGATTCCTTTCTCCTCATCTGACCCCAAAGCAGTTGAGTTCTGGGTTGAGCCTGATGAGCCAGCAATGGGGCTATTTTGGATTAAGAGGAGGAGGGGTGAATTCCAGCTTTGTGGATTACTCCATCCTCTGCCAGCGTTGGCTTTGGTCCTAGCAAGGATGCTCCAGCTTCCAATGGTCTTGGCCAGCATGGCCTGGGCACTTCCACAAACCAGGGAATTGCAGGATACCATCCAGCATTCATTCCAGCTAATGTTAGGTAGTTAAGTTGCCAAAGTTTGGCACATGCTTGCTTTCCTCTTTGGTCGTGGGGTTAGAACAGATAAACTTGGGAATCTGCAGGAGTTTCTGTCTGTAGTCACTGCATCCAGCCTGGAGGTGCCAAGGGATGGTGATGCCGGGGACAGCTGTGACAGTGTCCAGATCTGAGAGGATTTTCTTGGCAAAGATGGAGATGGGAGCTGTCATTGATGGTAACAGCAACCCATGGCCTAAATCATGGCAAGGGTGGTGTAATCAGGGTGCATCCATGGAGGAGTCCTGGGAGCAGAACAGCACTGGTTGATGCTGTAGATGATAATTTGTAGTGCGAAAGGAAAAATACCAAAAATGCTGTGGGCTGATTAAAATTCAAAGGAGTGTGAGCCAGCATGAACACCAACAGGGAGATGAGATGACTGAAGGGGCCGAGCTGGAAAACAGAACTGCAGTATTTCTCAGACAGGAAATGAAGGAGCAGCCCAGTAGGTGGGGGAAGGTGGTTGATTCACAGGGTTGGGCATTCTCTTGAGTCTCTGCTGTGATCCCTGTTCTGCACCAGGGCTGGGTGGCTCACATGCAGCCCATGTGTCCGCGGGGGAATGTAAGGAGGTACAGGGATCCAAATGGGAATGCTGGGCAAGTTACCCCCTGTAATGCAACTGTTGATGTTGTAGTTGCCATCTCTACAAAGCCTAACCTGGAGCCTAAATCACCTGTTGTGATTTAGGCTCTCTCCTGCCTGTGGTACCTTTAAAAATTATTCCATTCTTTTTGCTTCTCACATTTTCTGTGGCAGCAGCCCAGAACTAATGGGAAAGGCAGGATGGGACTTTTCAAATGTTCTGGACCTTTATTCCCAAGATGGGAAATGGTTTAAAATATCTGCTTTGGCCACAAAAACTGCAGCATATTTTCACTTAAAAATAACGTTTAATAAGATTTTTTAAAAAGCTAATTAAAATACCAATAGAAGCAGGAGGGTATAAGCCAAGCATTAAGAAAAAACCCTTGAGGATAAAATGAGTTTGTGAGCAATTTGGACTTGAACTCTGTGGGAATGGGACTAAATCTGTGAAGTCTTCCCGGATATCCCAACATAATTTGGAGCCCTAAAAATAGCCCAAAATGTGAATGGAATCGAGAATCTCGAAGCTGCTTTAAAAGAGATTTTTGGTGTCTTCAGAGTAGGTGAACACCCTGCAGCCCATCCAGGATTCAGGAACCCCCGATGAGTCAGCTGGGGGATTGCTAATTGGTTACTGCTCTTCATTAGCATCAGTGTTTGATGGATGGGGCTCCCGGGTTCGCTCCCTCAATGAGCGAACAGTGCTGGGGCACAGTGGCCTCTTTCGGAAATGCGAAGCGAGTCTAAAGGGCCCAATTAAGCCGGTCCCAGGGAGGGCTGTTCCGCAGCAGCCCCCAGCTCTCCCTGCTGCCGGCGGGGCTGGCCCAGAGCCCACCCCGGTGATTTATTGCCGAGCTCCGGCGCTGACCCGCGGGGCTGGGGGGAGACGCAGGCTGCTGCACAAAGGTGCTTACGGGAGCTCTGCTCTGGAACAAAGCAGCCGGTTTCCTTTCGCCACAGACAAAGCTTTATCTGGGGAGATTGTGCTGGTCTCTGGTGGAGCCTGGGGTGTCACAACCGTGCTCTTCCTGGGCTGATAGGATTGTGCAGAAATCCCATAGCAGCAGGCTGGGGTCTGATGTGCCTGTGACACACAAGCCCCGGCCTGTCTGGGGGCTGCTGGTACCAGGCAGTTTGCTGGTTTTTGGTTTGTTTTTTTGTCTTTCATCATTTTGGTTGTTTTTTTCTTTTTAGGTGAGAAGAGCTATAGGGCCTGTTGTAGAGAGCTGAGGTGTGTTTTGAGGCATCTCATGGATGCTGTTCTGGGTCTGTGCAGGTGTGTGGATCCTGCTGTGCTGTCAGGAGAGGGCTGCCCACCACCTGCACTCTGTCTTGCTGGTCTGACATGCGTGGGGATTTCTCCCAGTAGTCATGCATGGATGTTGTCCAAGGAAAAGGTCTTCTTTGGGACATGTTCTCCTCAGCCAGACAGAGAAGGTTATTTTCTCCAGCTCCTGGGACACACTTCTCAGTGCACTCTCACAAATATAACTGCAGGAATCAACTGTTTACAGGGTTGTTGTCCAGAGAGTTTGCAATGTGAGTTGTAGATAAGCTGCTTAGTCCATCATACCCAAGAGTGGACTGTAGTTTGTGTTCCTGCCACAAACATAACTGAGATGTGTTTGCCTTTTTCCCTGTGATCCCAGAGGATGCTGCCTAGCTTGAGGTTAGTGATGGGCTGCAAATAGGTCAGTCTGGGGGAATTTCGTATTTGTCCTGTCCTCATGAGCCAGGAGAGATGATTTCTCCTCATCTCTTCATGCAAAACCCCCTCCTGCCTCTTCAAGTGTGCTGGGTAGCAGGTTGATGAAGATTTTGGGCTGGTGTATATATATATAATTTTTTTTTTTAGCTCATTCATATTCTGTGATGCTCTATGTTCTTTTTGAAGCTGGGGCAGGAAGAGGCTGGAGATAAGACAACAATGAAAGGCTGGAGTAAACCCTGCGAGCGGAGATAATGTACTTCAGAGAATATGGGTGAACTGGGAGACTGGAAAGTTCAAGGAAATGCGAACTTTTGGCCACTCAGGATGATTGCTTTTCCCACCAACTGCTCTGTACAGCCTTGCCTTGTGAGGGTACCTCAGACAGCTTTTAGTTTATCTGGGACCATCTGTTAGATACAAGTTTATTGTGTTCAGAGTTGTGTGACATCATATCTATTACTTCACTATTTCTTTTTTAAATATTGGTCTATTTAAAGGATTTTGCTCTTAATACCTGGCCTAAATCAAAAGGTTTCTCATACCTTCCTCAGCTTTTCCTCCCCTGCATTCTTGTTCCAGGAATCTGTCCTGTGATATCTGACACTTGTACAAGAAATTAATCACTGTGCATTTTGTCTTGATTTTGCACCCTCCCACCCCTGCTTGTTGGGAAGTTGGCATTTTATCATAAGGGTTTTGCTAACCCTGTAGAGAGAGGTCTCCTTCCTGTCTGCATTGCAGGTTTCTCTCTCTGAATGCCTGGGTTTGAGAGGTGTTGAGGGCAGAGGGATGAAGGGGAGATGCAGTGAGCTACAGGAACTGGTTGCAGGGTCACACTGGCTCCAGGGGGTTTAAGGCACGTTCAAACAAAAATCCTTTCTTGAAGGATGGTTTTAAAAATTGCTGAGTATTACATCTCCCAGGACCCCAGTTCTCAGGCTGAACCCAAACTGAGAACCAGGCAGATTCCTTTCTTACTCTGCCAATTGCTTGGCTTGAAATGCCCTTGGAATTTCCATATTTGTAGGCTCCCCATGTTTATTGGGGTGTAATTTACCCACAGACAGGGTTTGATAAGTTTAAACATCAGCAGTACAGTGTAGGTGCCCCATAATCTGCCACACCAATTTGCCTCAGTACTCCCAAATCCTCAGCAGCCCACACTGCTTCCATACAGGAACGGTGCAAAACTCGATGTCCCGGCTGTGCCACTTTGTAATTGCGGAGCAGAAGAAATGAATTGGTATGAAAGGTCAGACCAGATTTTTTAGTGAGTAGCTGTTTGGAGGAAATTGAGGAATTTTGGCCCGTGCAGGCTGAAATTCCTGCTGGGTTGTGTGGGAGCTTCAGTTCGGGGGAGGCAGCTCCACTCACAAATCCATCGAGGCTTCGCCCGGATTTTTATTTGTAAGGGCACGGATGGCTTGCACCTTGCAGGGTGTGTTGTGGTTCCTTGTAAGAGTGGGAATTGGAGGAGGTGTGAGAAAAAACCCTCTGCCTCCTTCCAGGGAGGAGGAGGAGAAGACCTGAGCGCAGCAGAGGCTGTGAGCTCTGTCTGGGCGTGGGCTGAAGCTTTGTCACAGCTGTGCCCGTACATCTGGGTCTGGAATGTGCCATGGTTTCGTGGCTTGGTTTCATCACATCCACTGCCAAAGTCACGGATTCCTCCTATGTGTTTTAAAAGCAAACAATCCATGACTGCAGACACTGTTCCCTGTGTGTCAGCACACAGGCAGCTGGGGGAACACTTAAACCAAATTAACCCAGAGCTGTTAAATTATTCTCTGAGGAAATGAGAGAGATGAGTAGCAGCGACTGATGAACTCTGGGTGAAATCCTCTCACGGTGTGGATGTCATTGGCAGGTAGAAGAATGAACATGGACTTTTAATGGAATTCTTTTCCTTGTGCTCAAGGTCATGGTTTCTACCCTGTCAGACTGCACATTGATAAACCAGAGGTACCAGGCAGGGCTGTCGTTATTAAAAGTATTACAGCTCTTGACTTGGAGCCCATTCCTCTCTGTCCCAGCAGCAGATGCCCAGGGAGGCCTTACAGACAATATCTACAGCTGGTGGGACAGTTTGGCAGGAAGGAAGGGCCTGGACTGGGCTCTCCTCCCAGCTGTGCTGGCTGTGCAGTGATGGCCAGTCACTGGGGAAGAGAGGAGGGACAGGTTTGTCTCTAAACCTGGATTTTCTCCCCAAGAACTAATGGATAGATCAGGTTTTTTTAGCCATGTGGGGAAGAGGCTGTGGCAGTGCCATCCTCTCCTTCATGTCTCCTATCTGTTTGAGTCTTCTTCCCAGAGCCACCCAGCTGATGTCCTTGAAATACAGGTGTGAGATGGTTCCCTGAGCTAAGGCAGCACTGGGATCAGCCACTCCTGAGGAGTGTTGTCCATGTGAACAGGGGCATTGGAGGATGACCCAGATGAACTTAAAAAGTTCATTTCCAGATCAGTGTCGTGCTGGAGGTCAGTGTGAGGCACTGAGCCCTTTATCCTGGGCACAGGGACTGGTCATCTCCTTCCAGGACAGAGATGTGGTCCTTGTGTAGAATTTGCTGTGGTAGAATGGGTCACTCCAAGGAGATCTCTTTATTTCCTTTCTGAGTCTATCTGGCATTAAAAGCTGAGTCAGTTCTTTCCCATTAGTTACAAAAAACCCCACTCTCCCTGTGTGAGGAGTGACAGCTCCCTGAAGACACTCTGCTTCTCTCAGTCTCAAATAACTGCAGTCAGATGACATCCCTGAAGTCAGGCTTTTTCTCAGCAATTTCAGATTTCGGCTGCAAGCACACACCAGTTGGTATTAGCAAGCTGGAATTCCCCGCTTTTCCTGTTTATAGGAAGACACTTCTTTTCTGTATGTTCCGGGATTGTGAGAGTTTCTGCTATGGTTTAGTTTTCATTTTGCTAAAATTAGTCTCAAACTCCTGCTTGTTAAGGGGAGGATAATTAAGGAAGTGGACCCAAGGCCCTTTGAAAATCAGCTTTGAGAACCCCATGGGTTTTTTCCTCTGTCATGAAGTGGCTGGATTTATTTGCTTGGCTGGATGTGAGTGTCTTCCAGTTAAATTCCTATAGAATACCAAGTCTTCCTGCGACACCTGCTTAGTGCTCACCTGTCTGCGTGAAGCTGCTTGCAGGAACTTTGTTTTTTTCACTCCTGCACAGTGAACAGCACAGCACAAGCACGTGGTTCTTCGCATTGAGGTCCCTCAGAGCACTTGGTGTTTCTCTGAAAGAGGTTTGTTTGTTTGTTTTTTTCCTTTGAGTCACTTTTTTCCTTATCCCTCTTCTCATGTAATGCTATATTCTACTGGGAGGAAGACCCCGGTATGAACTGCCACTAATCCTGCCAGCTAATTATTAATTCACCTGTTTTCCCGGAACACACCACTAAAAAAAAAAAAAATTACCCACACATTCCCAGAAGCTTCCTAGAAGCATTTAACCATCAAGGACAATTGACACCTCAAGGTAAATAGTCTGAGAACCTGAAATCCTGAGTGTGATTATAGTGTCTTATCTCTGCAGCACCAGGAAGTTTTAAGGGCCTCTTTACAGCCACCTCTGTGCTGGGTTTCTGATGGTGTTTGCAGGAGGATTAAAGCAACTGGAGAGGGTGGGAGTCCTTGTGGTGGGGGGAACCTGCTGAGCTGGCCTTGCAGACCAGAGCTTGTACCCCTTTACAGGGTGCCCAAGGACAGGGGAGTCCTCGTAACAATTCCCTGAGGGTGTGGTAGCTCAAGTTTGGGCTAAAAGACATATTTAAGTCTTGTCTTTAATGGGCTACTTAACACTTTTGCTCAGCAACTTAGAAAGTTGCGAAGGCCGTCTCAGTCAAGTGCAGGGAATCTCCTACTGCACAGTGAGAGGATAGTGTGGGCAAAGTTCCTTCTCTGTAAGTGACTGAGGCCTCATCCCAAGGAATTCCAGCCATCCCCCTCTGTCCTGACCAGTTCTGCTCTGCCATGATGCCCCTGCATACCCAAGTCTGGCTGCAGTGTCCTTTGGGTGGCTGTTGGGTGCACACAAAGGGCTGATCTGAGTTCAGAGGGGACCCCACTTGCTGGGGTTTCACAGGATTGTGTTGGACCATGCACAGGTTGGTGTGCCAGCATCCCTGAACCCTGTGTGGCATTTGCTGTTTGCAGCTCCAGGTGGGCAGGGATTTAACAGGCTGTTCCTCTGTGCCTCTCCTTGGTGCCAGCTGGCTGAACCTGCTGTGAGTCAGGCTCTTGCTGCTGCCCTGTTGGAGGTCATTTCTAAAGCTTGGCTATCCACATCTCCTGCACTGTGCAGGCCACAAGTGATGGCTCTGCTCTGTCCTGCCGTGTGCCAAGTGCTGCAGATTTAGTCCCCCAAGGGTTTTTGGCAGGAGGTGTGTGTGTGGCACTGGCAGGGGAAGGACAACTTGTGCAGGAGGATGCTGTGAAGATAAAGCAGTGCTGTGTGTGAAATCGGTGGACGGGCCAAATCCTTCTCAGAAGTAGTGTTTAAAGAAAAAATCCTTTGTGGAAAATGCTCCATCAGCTGTTCACCTAAGCCAAGCTGCTTAGGAAGGGAACAGGCACTGTTTAGAAAATAACATCATAAGTACTGTGTTGCTGCTGCTGCTTGTTGTGACACCGAGGAGGTTTCATGCTGGCTGGTGGCTCTCAAGCTGTGGTTTCATGGAGAGTGTTTTCTTTGATCTCTCTCAATAAAACTCCAGAGTTTTGAGGAGAAAAACTTGAAAACAGGTTGGTGCAAAGTTGAATCTGAATGCTCACCTCTCTCCCCAGCCCTACCGAGATGATTAGTGGCTGCCACTTTGCACCTCTGCCTTTCCCCCATGGTGAAAGGGATGGCTGGCTGTTCCTGAAGCCTGGCTGTCAAAATCTTGAGATACAAGCATAGGGAACCTTCTCATTCAGAACCCTGTAATCCTTCGTGAATAACTTGGAAAAACAGAGTTTTTAAGAGTGAGGATTTGAGACACGGACATACTACAACAAGCCAGGAGTTGCTGTGAGGAAAAGAGCAAAACGGGGGCAAAGCATATTTCAGTGCACACCCCTCTTTCAAACACTGGCTTCTGTGCTTTTAATGTGTGGGGTTTGTTTGCTCTCAGGCACTTGAGTATTTTATAAAAAAACGACTGGGTAAAAAGCCGTGCCCACTTGGAGGGGAAGCACCTTTGTTTGCTGCCTGGAAGGGTCGAAGTAGTTCTTGTGTGATTGAAAATAAAAAGTACGCACACACTAAATGTGAGAGATTTTATTAAAGGATTTTAATGGATGGGCTGGGGAGGAATAAATCCGCTGTAGGACCACAGAAGCTCAGCAGGGGGACAGTCAGTTGTTAATGAGTAAATTCACTGCTTCCATGAGAATAAATGATTACAGGCAAAGGATGCAGAAGGAGCAGATCACTGACCTAGAGAAATGCAGTGAGTCAGAAGCTCTCTGCCTTTCCAGCGCTTTTCCACCTCCTGCATATTTGTTGGTGGGGATAAAGGGTGCACAAAAAGGCACCTTATTAGCTTTAGCTGCTGCCAGTGATGTGGTTCCAGCTCTGCTGAGTGTTTCCAAGGCTGATTCCTGGCAGCTGAGCAGCCACTCGCCTGGGCTGTGGACAGAGGTGACCTGTGCTCCCAGAGAGCTGTTTTTCCCTGGCACTGTGGATTGATAATCCCATCCAGGGTCTGACATCTCCATGTTTTCCAGGTGGGCTTTTGGCTGCAGTGACGGATCAGGCAGTGCCTGGGGGATAGATGGGCTTGGGAGGGAGTAAAATCATTTGTTTGATTTTCGAAAACGGGGAAAAATAAACTAACTCTTCCCCACGCTTTCTGCAGCAGTTCTTTGTCTGCTTTCCCTGCTTTTGCAGATGTCTGGAGCTGCTGTGCAGTGACCCAGACTGGGGTGCTGAACGCCCCAAAACACGGCAGGTGCCTGCTGAGGGTGTCCTGAAGCCCTTTGCTGTGCATAGCCAGGAAGTCTCATGTGCCCCATAACAGTGGGAGTTGTTGCCCATGCCCTGGCGTTGGGCTGCACCCGCTCAGCAGGTCTGTCTGACCATCCCAGGGAATCCCAGGCAGGGATGAGCAGTGCTGGTAATGCTGTCCCCACACACACCCCACAGGGAGATGGAGCAGTGCTTCGGGAGAGGTGAACTGCTTTGTTTTTACATGGTGCTATTTTCATAATAAATCTTTCCTGTGGAAAATGAGTGAGTGGTTTACTGTATAAACTCCTCCTGCAGGGTCTGGGGCCGGGAGCAGAGCTGGGTTTAGCTCCCAGCCAGCACAGTCTGCTCAGACCTTTTAATCCCAGAACCGAAAAGATCCCCTCTTGCTGTTGGTGAAAATGTAATTGTCAATATTGCAACAATGTGAAGATTTATTTTGGTTATTGAATGTTTTCCTGTGGCTTTGAGGTGCCTTGGAGTATCAGTGAGACTTTCCCAGAACTCTCTCACCAAAGCATACACAGGATACAAACCTGGTCAAGCTTGTTCTTTTCTTCCCACCTGTCCCTCCCAGAGCTGGGAAAATGGAATCAGTGTCTTGAGGAAAGGAATAGAGAAGAAATGTGTGAGTTTGCCATCATGTGCTGCTTACACAGAAAGGTGGATGAACAAGTAGACAGGGAAAGTGCTGCTCCAAAAGCAACTGAGTTTCTCTTGACTCTCTGGAATCTGTGTTTACTCTTTAGTCTTTGCACTGTCACGCTGGGCACTAATCAGGATTATATTTTAATGGTATTTTAGTGCTGGATAAAGCTGCCCACCCTCTAAAGAAACAAATAGATGGAGTGTGGGGCATGGAGGAAATGCCCTGATCTCCATCTTCCCCTCCTGGCTCCAACACTTGCTCCGTCCTTCCAGGCACTGGGGCAGCTGCAAGTGATTGTTACTAAGGAAACTTGCTTCGAAACCACCAACAGCAACATCAACGACATGCAGAGATGTTACTATTTTCAAAGAAATGTGGTTGCTAATTAAAGTAGTGTCAGAATTTCCTGGCTGGAAGGTCGTTTTATGGAATTCCAGAGGCTGGTCAAAGGTTGAGCTGTACCTGGCATGTTTTCAGAGGTAGGGAAAATAAGGGATCTGCCTGCCTGGAGACAAGTGTGAGCATCAAGTCTGGTGTTTCACCTCTTTTCTCCATGAAGAAGGGGAAAAAATGTCCGAAGTGGCTGGGAACATAAAGGTTTTTATTCATCTGACTGATAATAGGAGCTAAATAAAGGCTTTGGAAAAAACCCCAACCATTTCTCTTGCAATATTGGTTGGGCAGAACTGTACTGGAACTAAACATGGAATGAAAAGTCTGGCTTTTCTGCCAGCTCTATTTTTAGAGCTACTGCTCCATCTTTGCATCTGAGTTTTCTCAGCAGATGCACTGGAAACAGGCAATTTGCTGTTATTTTTTCTGGCCAGGCTGTGATAGTCTGCAAGATAAGGATGTTGGATGGAGGGGCGGGGGACTCGCCAGACTGGACAAAAATCCCCCTGAATAACCAGGACATGGGTCTTGTTCTAGGTTTGGGGTTTACTGTGGTCACAGACTCCTGAATATTTTCTGTGCTCCATTGGGAATGACCCTTCCACGCTGGTGGGGGAGCGGTTGTGCAGTGTTGGCTGGTTTATTTGTGTCCCAAGATTGCGGTCACAACTGGAATAAAATTCAGCAGCAGTAACAGCACACAGCCCCAGATGGATTTGGGTATGGAGGGGAGAATTGTGTTTGGCTTCGAGAGCAAATATCTGCCCTGTCTTTCTGCTGAGGTATTGCAGATGATGCAGACAGATCCAGCAAGAACCCGGATGTTCTTCTGCTTTCCTGTGCAAAGCAGGAATAGAAGATAAAAGGTGTGCTAGCCCTGGTCTTGGACATCTAACCCTGCCAGGGAGGCTGGAATTGGCCTTTCAGAGAACTCCCAGCAGGCATGGATGCAGTTTTATCCACAGTGCCCTCTGTGTGTGTCTCCCATGACTCAAAATGTGTGAAACCATCTCCACCTCCTCCTTTCAGCCAGAGAGGGCTCAGAGGGGTCAGGAGGCTGTGGCTGCCCGACCCTGCCCCGGGGCCATTTACACCAGAGCTTGCAACCAGCCTCACTGAGGTTTCTTCTGGCTGTTGTTTTCACTTGGTGAATCACTGAGCCCCAGGCTTGGTTTTGTGTCAGATTTCACTGTTTGGGCAAAAGCTGCACCAATTTGCCTGCGTGGTAATCCATGAGCTCCAGAGGGAGGGGACTTCTGAGAGCCAGAAGCACGAGATGAGTTGGACTCCAGGACATTAATTAGGAACACTTTGTTCCAGCATAAAGCTGAGCAAAGAGGAGGATCCCCCTAAAAATTCTGTGGGATTTACTGCTAATAAATTCGTCACTGGCTTTGCAAAAAGCAAATCAGAAGAGAGGGATGCACCTGACATTTCTAAATTTGTGTGTTGTGGTTGCTGTTCATTCAGAGGAGAGAATCCCCTGTGCCTGAGGCCAGAACATGTACAGGTGTTTTTGAGCTGCAGGGAATTTTGTCCAGCTACAGGCAGTGCTAGACTCCAGCAGGAACATTTATTTATTCCCTGCAGAATAAAGCTGGAGGAGGCTTTAGAGATAGGGAAGGTGTAACTTCACAGGCTGGTGTTCAGCCCTGTTCCCATGCCAGGAGGCAGATGTTGAGCTGTGAGAGCTGGTCCTGCAGAGAAAGCAGCTGCCTGAGCTGCAGCCTCTTGGGCTTCACAATCAAATAACAGCTCTGCTGGGAGGGTAAGCAGGCAGGAAAAAAAACTGCTCCTCGAAAAAAAAGCTTGGTCTTGTATGCCTTGACAACACGTATCTTGCAGAGGGGAACCAGGACAGGATTGAGGTCTGTTTTCCCTCAGTTTTTGAAAAGGATGCCTGTTTCCCCCTTGGCTGGGCTTGAAAGTCTTTTGGCAGCAGAGAACTGAGTTGGGTGATCACTCTGGTTTCTTTATTCTGGATGACACCAGTCCTTAGCAGTGCAAACCCTCAGAGTGGTGACAAATCCCACCCTCCTGCCCATTCCCAGCTAGGGAACAGCCTCTGATCTGCCGTGCTTGATGTTCATGTGGATTTCCCAGCTGGATTGGATTCACTCCTTCCTGAGCATCTCTCTCAACCCCCCCTACCCTACACCCAGGTGTGTTTCCAGGTGTCACCAGCCTGCAGTGGGAACCAGACCAATCCCAGAGGAGAGACTGCCCTAGAGCCAGAGGAGCATTTGGGAGCATCTTGAGGAGGTTTTTCCTGAATGTCCTGCTGAGGGGGGAACGGAGCCTGGTGCCAGTCCTCAGGGCTGCCCACATCCCCTTGGTCCATATCTGCACACCAGCACTCAGACCCCTTGTCTGACTGACCCCAGCAAGATCTGTGCTTTATAGATGTTTTGGTAGATAGAAATACCTCTTGTTTCTTCTTCCCTTTACTTGCCCAACCTGTGGGTTGTCAGGGCTGTTCTGGAGTCCTGTTATTATTAATGAATGTCCTCTGGCTCAGCAGTGTGTGTGGCCAGGGCAGGGCTGAGGTGCTGGCTGCTGTTCTGGCTCTCCTGCATGGCTGAGATGGGCACAGAGCCGTCCTTCCCCTCCTCTTGCAGAAATGTCCCTCTGCATTCTTGTCAGTCTTTAGGGGGTTGTGTGCTCATACAGCCCCAGTTCTGCATGAGGAGGGACTGCTGGGCTATAAATCTGTGCCTTTCAAGCACTACACTCCCTTTTGGGTTGTTTTTGACATTAGGAATTTCCTCTGATAAGAGAACTTTATTTGCCTTTAAATATCACTTTGTGACAGGATGATGGAGTGGGGATTCTTGGAGCGAGCCTGTGCCAGCCGGGGAAGGGAAATTCTGCTGGGGCTTTTGTTTCTCTCTAGCACTGACATTGTAGCTCTTTAAAGACTAGGTTTATTTTATACTTGGCAGGAGTGTGTGTGCACATGTCAGTGTCCAGACAAATGGGGAGCAGCCCAGTGTTGGAGCTGTGCTGGAGCCAAGTGGGTCTCCTGCTCTCCCCTCCCTGTGGCACCTGGGGAAGAGGAGCTGTGCTGGGATTTTTCTGGAACAGGCTTCAATACACAAACTGTGTTGGTGAAGCAGGGCTGGTGCGTGGAATGCCTTAAAAAAGCAGAAAGGAGGATTCTGTGGTGCTGTCTGCAAGGTACAGTTGGATGTTCGGCGGCTGGCAGGCCAGCGTGTCACCTGTTACCCCAAGAGCAGCCCAAAAGCCGAGTCCCCAGGGCAGCATTGTTGCTGGTTTGTAATGCAGCCTGCTCAGGGTAAGCCTGAGGTGTTTCCCAGAGCAACCTGAGTACAGCCTGCAGCCACGAAGTCTGAGCTGTGTTTGCATTCAGGGGGAGCTGAGCTCCCTAATCTCCCTCTCTGCAGCAGCCGTGTTGTATCACCATCCCTTTAGATACGGAGGATTTCCCTCCACAGGCTGCTTGTGAGCAGCAGGAGCTGCAAAGTGCCAGCTCATTTATTCCCCTTGGATCCCGTGAAGTTGTCTCTGCTTTTCAGGATGCCTCAAGCAGCCAACTAACTCTGTGTTCCTTTCTTTCAGCTCTTCCACGTAGCCTATGTCCTGATCAAGTTTGCCAATTCCCCTCGTCCCGACCTCTGGGTGTTGGAGCGATCAACTGATTTTGGCCTCACCTACGAGCCCTGGCAGTATTTTGCCTGTGAGTATGACAGGGGGCTGCAGCTCAGTGCCAGGTAGTGAGGCTGTGGTGAAGATAACTCTGTGCACAGGGTTGGGTTTGGAGCTGTTCCTGTGTCATTGCTGTGATGCAGCACATGTCTTCTGTTTCATCTGCCCAATAAGGCTGCAAGAGTTGAAGGTTAAATGCTCCTCAGGACAGGAGAACTATTTTGCTCTCTGGTACTAAATGTGTTTTTTAAAACACTGTCATGACATGTATGGGGGTGCTAAAGTTGGCACCAGTGTCCGCAGCTGGGTGTTGTTGATGTAGGTTTAAGGTGAGATTTCTTATCATCTCTTCCCTGCCCTCCTCTTTCTGTCTCTTCCCTGTACCATCCCAGACTGTATTCCAGCTCCTCCAGAAGCCAAGCAACAGCTCACTTCCAAGTGGCTGCTATCACAGAAAAGTCTGGATGCAGAAAACATTCCCTTGTGCTTATCAGTACCGGAGATTGGATCCAGCCTGTGCAGGGCAGGCAACCACTGTCCTGCTGCTGTGCAAGGTGGGATCAGAGACAGCTGGCTGGAAAGGAGATCTAGTCTGTGCATTTGGCTTCCCAGTTCTCTGATTAAAACCTTAAGAAACAGCTGGTTCTACAAAAGTCTTCTCCCAGAGGGTCTGTGGGGTAGCCGGATGCCGAGGAACTTGTTAACCACCAGCTCCTCCCAGAAGCAGCGGCAGTAATTGGGAGAAGATGTGAGTTAAGATCTACAGCCAGAACTTAAAACCGAGCAAGAAAGGACTTGGGAGCACTCAGAGGCCTTGCCCTGAGCTGTCCCTAAAGGCTCATATATCTGGCTTACCTGTCAGGCTGTGCTTTGGA
Source organism: Cyanoderma ruficeps (assembly GCA_008694505.1). NCBI lineage: Eukaryota > Metazoa > Chordata > Aves > Passeriformes > Timaliidae > Cyanoderma > Cyanoderma ruficeps. Next base: position 6,872,038 of record VZDJ01000175.1, read on the forward strand.
TTTCTGACCTCTTCTTGTGCAAGAAAGAGCTGCAGACGTGTTTCCACTGTGTTGCCTTAGGAGTGGTAGCTCCTCTCTGGGGCGGATGTTTTTCTCTCTGCTGTGTGCTAGTAGGGAATTGCTTCTGTCAAATTCCTGCTTTGCTTTTTTCTGTCTTCTCTGAGACTTTCTCTGCCAGCTCTGAAGCCTCTCTTGGGGCCCTTTACAGTCGTGTTCCTGCGTGGTCTGGAGCTGCACAGGGAGCTCTTGCCCCACTGGCTTGTTCCTGTGTGTAGTGGAAGTGCTGCAACATCTGGAGCCCCCTTCCCTCCCAAAGCATCAGGCCCTGTTACCACTCCCCTGGAGAAGTGACATGCAGTGACACAGCCCAGTGGAAAATTCCCATGGAAATAAAGAGGTGGCTGCTCCAAAACCTTCCAGATTTGCGAGCACAAGAAGTCCTCTGCGGAGGTTTATTTTTATCGTGGGGAATTCTGTCGGTGGTCTGATAAAAACACTGCCAGGTCAGAACCAGGGTTAAAAGCAGCCGGCAGAAATGCAGGGTTTCTGCAGAACTGCCAGTGAGCCTTGCCAGGGGTGACACTGTGGCACTGTCCACCCTGGCTTGGTGCTGTCCCTCGAGCACTGGAGGTGCCAAGGTGCTTTTGGGCTTAGCTCTGTGGGAGGAGGGAGAAGTGACTGCTGGGTGAGGCTCTGTCCTTGTCTGTTTCCTTAAAGCACTGCTAGAGTTTAAGGCCCATGGGTTGCTCTGTTTCAGCTCAGAATGCCCAGCTTCTGGCTCACATGGTTGTGCAGATTTTGCAATAACTGGAGGAGTTCTTTGGTTTTCCTGAGTAGCTTCTTGGGCTGAGCATCCTGTCTCCATGCAGCCGTGGCAGTGCTCTGGAAATCAATCATCTTTAGCCAGTGGTGACAGGTTCCTTGCCTGGGGCTTTAAAAATAAATTGCCTTTAAAAAAGCACCTGGTGAAGCAAACCTTGGCGGCCAGAGACCTGATGTTAAATATTTCCACATCTTCCTGTGGATGTAACTGAGCTCTTGCTGTTGCCAAAACAGTGTTTCCTGGAGCAAGGCCACATTCTGGAGACAAGGTGTGGATGGGTGCAAGCCAGAGGTGAAGACAAGGAGGTAGAAATTCTCTGCTGCTCCTTTGCTGTTCCTTCTGCTTGGCTCAGCCTACCCATGCAGCACATGGAGTGAGGGACCTGCCTTCTGGAGGCACAGTGAGACAGATTTTGGAGGATCGTTCCTGTGAATTGGGTTAACATTTCCCCTTCAGTTTCCCCTGTGAGCTGAGCAGCGCTGGCAGGAACAGGAGGTTGTGTTGGCTGCCTTTTCTTCCTTCCCCACCGCCATGGAAACACTGTCAGGAGCACTGCAGTGACATTCACTGCAGCACGCTCTGCTGTGAGCTCCTGGCACAGGTGGAAAGGCAGTGGGAAGGAGCAGCAGCCTTTGTCCAGGCTCTTCCTGAGGAAGCAGTCCCTGAGAGTGGCACTGTGTAGGGTTTTGCATGGGTAGGTGTTGGTGCTCACTGCCCTGCAGTCAGGCCCTGAGCTGCCCCAGCAGGGGTTTGGTTGGCTCTGCCAGCACAGGGATGTCACACATCCTGGGGACAAGGGTGCTGCACTTCCAGGAGCAATCATACTGGGTAGCTAGGCCATTCCTGTAGCTGGAAGGAGTGTGTTGGCATTCATTCAGTGTCCCCAGAGCAGGTCACCAAGCCAGCAGAGTGGCTGCCTGGTGATGCCTGTTCCCTGACTTTATCCAGCCTTGCATTGCCACTTAGTGGCAGGAGCCCTCGTGTGCTGTCCCCAAGGAGTGGTTCTTGGTGCCTTTGGCATTTCTGGTTTGTGGCATTGGTTTAAGAGCAGAGTTCAGAGTAAGGTGTGAGGAGGGGACCTGCAGTGTTTGGGAGAGGCAGAGCAATGGCTCGCAGGATGTCTGCTTGTCCCCCCTGCCTGGTGGGAGATGTCCCAGCAGTGACTGTGGCTTGTGCTTGCCCCTCTTGTGGGTTCTGTGCTGGCTTTGAGACTGACCCAGGAAGTTTGGGAGCCACGTGAAATGATGGTGCAGCTCCTACATGAGGAGCAGAGCCCTGGCAGCAAAGAGCCCTTCTGCAGTTCGGTGGAAGCAGTGTGGCAAATCCACTGCCAGCAAGGCAACAGATTGAGACCAGAGTTAGATCTCAGGCTGGTTAAAATGTGAGCTTAATGCCAAAATTGAGGGGTGGGTTTCTCTGCAGGTGGTGGCAGTAGGTACAGTGGCTATTGTGACCTTTCTTCAGCTTCCTCAGGGAGGTGATTTGGGGGCTTTTCTGCCTATTACTGTTAGTGACACCCTCCCTTAGTGGAGGTCATGTATTTAGCCATGACAGAGTTAATGATACAAAGCAATCTCTACGTGGTAAATGCTTAACAAAGATTGTAAACCCATCTCTCCTGTGGTCAGCTTGGGAAAACCCACAGAGGGCTGGGAATTGTTCCTTTTCTCTTACTGCTCTCATCTCTGACTGATGAACAGCTTCCAAGAGGGACTGCATTGAGAAGTTTGGCCAGCACACTGTGGACCGTATCACCAGGGATGACCATGCCATCTGCACCACTGAATACTCCCGGATCGTGCCTTTGGAAAATGGGGAGGTGAGCAGTTGCCTGTTTCCATCCCCTGGAGTTTCCAGGGTTACACAGTGGCTGTTGGTACTCCTGTTAGTAGGCTCCCTCTCAATTTTTGGATGCCACTTAAAGTATTCAGTTAAACCAAGTAAGATTGACAGAGCACTCATCCAGTTGTCTGGGTGTCTGGATTCAGCTGAGGGAGGGATTAATTTCCTCCCACCCCACAGGATTACCCAGATTTGTTCTCACAGATTCACAGAATGGTTTGGGTTGGAAAACCAAACCACTTCCAGCTCGCTGCCGTGAGCAGATACACCTTCCACTAGACCAGGTTGCTCCATGCCCAATCCAACCTGGCCTCTTCCCTCCTCCCATTCACAGATTGTTGTCTCTCTGGTGAACGGGCGCCCAGGAGCCATGAACTTCTCCTACTCTCCTCTCCTGCGGAATTTCACCAAAGCCACCAACATCCGACTGCGCTTCCTGCAGACAAACACCCTGCTGGGACACCTGATGGGCAAAGCTCTGAGGGACCCCACGGTCACAAGGAGGGTAAGGCAGGCCTTGATACCCTTTGCTGGTGAGGTGGAGCTGTTTGAGGGCTGTGCAAGCCACCTCTGGGGAGGGGACACTCTGGGTGTCGCCTGTGGGGATTTTCTGTGTCTTGCACCTCATGAAGCTGAAGGCATCTGCTGTGGCTGGAGCTGGAGGCTGCTTGGGAAGACACCAACAGTGTGAAACTGGGAAACACCTCTTGGTGTCACGTGTGGCTTTCTGGCTGTGCTGGGAGCCCCCCACTCATAGCTAATGGGCTCTGTTAGAGGTGGTGGATCTTAACAGTAGGCAGATACTGCCTATTTCACTTTAAGGGAAACACCCCAACAGATCATTTTACTGGATGAAGTCCTGGTGAATCTTGAGTGGAATGGTTATGAATCTGATTTGTAAAAATAGTAATGGCCAACTTTTCTTGTGTTTTCCAGTACTACTACAGCATCAAGGACATCAGCATCGGAGGGCGCTGTGTCTGCCACGGCCACGCCGACGTCTGCGATGCCAAAGACCCCAACGACCCTTACAGGTACCTTCTGCAAAATCCCAGTTCTGTTTGAAAGCATTTGAGTTACTGTTGTAAGAATGAAAGATGATCCCAGTGTTAGCTGTGTCCTGTCCTGAGCTTGTAATGGGGCCATCACTGCTGTTGGTGTCTCTGCCCTGAGAAAGAAGCAGAAGCTGCTCCAGACAAAGTAGCAAAAATCACGTATTTTGTCAGACTGTTTTTCAGCCAGATCAGCTCTCTCCCTGGTCAAGTTTCCCTGTCCACAACTTTGCTATCCCACTGGAGCAGAGTGTGAGAATGAAAAGGAGGGATACTGATGTAGAAGAGGGAGGTTTCCCGTCAAAATCCTGGGATCATTCCTGAACTTGTGCAGAGGAGTCTCTTGCTTCCCGTGTGGCTTCTTAAGCATTGGGACAATGCTCTCATAAATAGATGGTCTCATAAATAGATGGTCTCCCATGAAACCAGAGACTGCTTCCCATTTCTACTAATAAGAGCCATAGGTTGGTTATGTACATATCTGAGATTGCTTCTGTACCTATCTGAACAACTCTTTGCAAAAGAACAGGAGTGTGTAAAGAATTACATTTTGGCTAATGGAACTTCCCATCTGCCTTGGCAACTTGGAATGCCAAAGAGCTGCTTCAGACCATGGAAGTGTTGCTTTTTAGCCATCTGCTTGCAGCTTGAATGTTGCCTTTATGAAAGGGATGGGTAGATTCAGCTGGACGAGGGGAGCTTGTGTTTCTTTCTCATCAGGATCATGTAGAACTTTTGGATCGTCTTAAATAAAATTCCAGTGAGTCCCAGCCAAGGTTAAAGCTGTTAAGTACTAAAACAAAGATGTATTGGTAAGCAAGCCTGCCTGAGTGTGCCAAACTCTCTGACAAAAGGAAGTTTATAAATATTTGAATGTGCAGTTCCTTGTTTTTTTAGACATTGGTGTTTCTGGATGCAAAGTGCACCTGTGTGTGAGGCAAAAGGCTTCATGGGGACAAGTGATTCTTTAACATGGAAATGCCAGGACCTTTCTTGGATGTATCAATGATTTGGGGCTCTCCAAGAAGGGAGGGAAAGCTGAGCAAGGAGAAATACGTTGGATATCCTTGTTCAGTGCCACTTCTGCTTGCAACCATCTCTGTCTCCCAAAATTCCTCTCCTCCACTCTCATTTGGATGCATTTGGCATCTTCACTCTTGGCCCCAGCCTGTTCTCTGATGTTGCAGCACATGTTGGTAAGCAGCTGTTGCATTTCACCCAGGGCAGATCATGCTGGCCTGAGGGAGAAAACATTTCCTACTTGTGTACTTTGTACAGTCAGAACATAACAGCTGTAAGTCCTTTGGGATACAGCAGGAAAAAGTGCTGGATAAATAGATCTTCTCATGGCATGGCTGTGCCCTTAAGCAAGCCCAGGAGCACAGGCAAGTCAGCAGAAATCTGATACTTTCAGTTGAGAAAATGAGTAATTGATGAAATGCTGCCATTCTCCAGGCTCTGGGAGCAGCTGTGTCCAGCCTTCCCATTGAAGTGGGCACTGTTGGGGCAGGATCCCATCCCTCCTGCCCTCACACAGCACAGAGCCAGCCTGGGGACATCTGTAATGCCACATCAGCTGGGGCTCAGACACAGCCCTTGAGACACAGGCCCAGCCACCAGAAACTTGTCATGTCTTCAGCAATCTGTGCAGTGTGCCCTCTACACATGTCCTGCCTCTTCAGAATCTGTAGTGTGACAGCAACTGGGCAAGGAAACGCAAATAAAGGGATGTGGATTGGCCTGGCCCTATTAGAAATCCCACAATCTCAGCCTGTTGAAGGGTCTCTGCTGCTCATTTTAACTTCTTGCTTCTGCACACCCCATGTTTCTTGTGCCTGTTGCTCAGAAAGGCAGGGTGAGCACTTTGGTAGAGGTGAGGTGAGCTAGAAATCTTGGCAAAGACCTCAGGACGTGATGAAGCATGTCCTTGAGCTGACTTCCTGGCCACAAATGATAATATTCGTGCAACTTGGGAAAGTTTGTGTGAAGTGCTAAGCTACAGAGGCTGCACATCCAGCTGTGCTGAGCTGGCAGCACATCTGGGCCTTGTGTGAGTGTTTGCAGGGACCTGTGGGCAGGTGCAGCCTCCTCAAGGCTCTCTGCACTTCTCACAGCTTTCTGTCTTTGCCCTAAGTTGGAATTAAGCAGAGGGAAGGAATGTTCTCCTGGTTAAAGGTGAACACCAGCAGGATGAGGCACAGCCCTTTCACCTGGCAGACCTTTGGAGCAGTGAGATAAGAATCATCAGGAGCCTGGCTTGGAGAACCCAGACAAGAGTCATGTGTTAGCAGGCTGAGTGAGCTCAGGAGAGCCCTGTAAGGATTCTGCATCTGTCTGATCAGAGGAGCTGTTTCTGTGCCTTCCCTGCCCTGTCACAGACACCACAACCAAGAGGGGAGAGAACCAGAGACTCCAGCTGCTTGTTCTGTGCCTGATGCTGAAGATAGCCAACAAGGCAGCAGCAGCCTGGCTGCTCAGAAGCACATCCACAGGTGAAGGATGCTTTCCCACTGCTGGATCCTGAACTCCAGCTTCCCCTTTCCCATTTGGAAGGGAAAGCACCATGTGTGCCAGTAGATTTGTGCCATCTGTCAAGTCTCTTTTTGCAGGTGTTTTTTTCTCCGTACAGTCAGAAACAGAGGAAGGGGCTTTTTTTTTTTTTTCCCCTTGACTGTGCTCCTCAGATGTCCCAGCCAAATCCAGATGCTGTAGGGTTTGTGTGCTGCTCTCAGTTCTGCCACAGCTGCTCACTGGAAACTGTTTAGTCTCTGCTATTGAGTATCAATTCCAGCGGGAAGGCTGCGGTTTCATTTCTTACAGCAGGATGACCAGGAAATATGTGCTATGTGAACACAGCCGCTCCCTCTTCTTCCTTGTATATACTCAATCAATGAAACATGTAAATATTGTGGTTTATGCACATTTGTCTGTAATTCATTAGCAGCACGGACTCGGCACAAGGTGCAGTAAAGCCCTGATGGATGAGCTCTCTGAGTGGTCATTGCTAACTCTGAAAGCAGAGACTAAATAAATACCTCCTTCTCCATCTGAAGTGAGCATCTTTACTCATGCAGTGCCATCTTCTTGCATTCTGGGAACTGAACCAGTACTTTTTCAAACATGTTGGACGTTAAGGAGCCCAGGGTGTGTGGCTGGAGCCACGTCCTCCAGTCAGGGAGATTAACAATGCTCAGCAGGTTTATAAGTTCCCTGACTCAGGGACCGTCTTTCTCCACACGCATGTATATGGATCTTAATCTTGATCTCCAGCTGCTGCCATGGAAAGAAATGATGAAGTTTTGTTTCCCTTCTAAGTGCTGAGTGGTAGTCAGCCAGGTGAGAGGTCTGTGGGTGGTTGCATTCCAGACACACGGCCAAGGTTTGTCTCTCACTGAGACTCCCCCTTGGGTCTGCAAAACACTTGGAAGAACAAAGATCCTAGTGAATATTTCAGGGCTGTTTTCTGCCACTTAAGCTCCAGCCAGGGCTTCAGTTTTGTGCCTGAGCTCTGCCAGCTACAGCTCAGCCTGTGAATGTGGGCAGGGACAGGGCATGACGAGTGCTGAGAGAACTGAGTGCAGCCAAGTGTCCTGTGGCATCTGCAGGGGAAGGGCTGGGAGCAGCCCTGGGACCTTCTGCCTCTCAACCCCTCTGCCTGAAGCAAACATGCTGAGTGTGGGTCCTGCTTGCATTCCCCCAGTCTTTCAGATCATCCCAGTATTTTCATTAAAATGAGGTCACTTGTCCAGTGCTGCTGCCTCTGTCTGGCAATTCACTATACATAGACTTGCAGGTCCCACGTCTCAAAATTACACGTAGGTGGAAACTGTGGCACTCAGCTCACTGCAGTGTCTGCACTCCTACACTTCACCCTGAATGACTGCTCCTTTCGTTTCTAACGTTTTTTTAAAAAAATTGCATTTATTTTTAAACACTCTGCTTTTGAATGGAAAAGCATTGGAGGAGGGAGAGATGGGAGTGGCAGACTGGCCCTGAGGGGAAATGAGTAATTGCACAGATAAAAGCTGGAACATGCTGTATTATCCATCAGTCTAACCCAACAGAAAGCGTTTGTGTTGGATGGGAATCGCCCTGTGCTCCGTGGAGGTTTTGGGGCTGATGTCACTGCCGTTAATGAATCACCGTTGCGGTCGGGCAGGGACGGGATCCATCGGGTGCCTGTCGAGATTGCTTGCCTTGCCTTGCTCCAGAGCTGCCTGTTTACCCAGCACAGCCCTGCCTGGAAAGCAGGAGGTGCAGTGCACGGGGAGCGTGGGGCCCAGCATCTACTGAAATTCTTAATTCAGATTTCATGCCCTCCTCCCTTGCAGCACAAGTGTACCTGGAGGAGCAGATACCCCCATCCCTCTCCAGCTCTGTGCTTTTTTTCCTTTCATGCTGCCCCTGCACAGTGGTGGGGACATCTTTGTGTCCCTGCACCATGCTACACTCTCTCAAATAATCAGCTTCAGCTTGGTTTCTACCACTGCGACCTTTATTCTCTGCAGAGCTGGCTAGGCAGTGGCACACTGATTTCTCTCTTATCCTTGTCTCCCTAGAAAGGAAAAAAGGAATGATGGTGGAGAAGAAAGGGTGAGAATATCAAAGGGAGGGAGCTGGGATAGCAAAGTTTGGTGTTTGAAAAAAACGAAATCAGTTAAAAAGTTGGAAAAAAGCCTTAGATGCCTCTTTTCCAGAATATTTGGAGGAGCAAATACCACTCGTTCATGTACCAGATCAGTGACAGCGATGCACAGGAGGTTCACGCAGGAGCTCCCCATTCTACACGTCCCTGTCACCCCCCCAACCTTGTCTGTGCCCCGTTTGTGTCCCTGCAGGCTGCAGTGTGACTGCCAGCACAACACCTGCGGTGGCTCCTGCGACCGCTGCTGCCCCGGCTACCACCAGTTCCCCTGGCAGCCTGCCACCGCCGACAGCGCCAACGAGTGCCAGCGTGAGTGGGAGCTGGGCCTTCCCTGCCCTGCAAGCACAGCTCAGTGCCCTGGTGCAGGGAGGCTGTTCACTGCTGGGGCTGGGTGGGACTGGGTGAGCTGGAGGGCTCAGCAGAGAGGACTCTGCCCAGCCGGTGTTGGTGTTCAGGTGAGGCTCGCACAGGGGGGTCTCCAAGGTCCATGTGGGGCTTTGGCTCTGCTTGTGTTCCAGTTCCTCCTGTGTGTCCAAGGGTTCGTGCAGGCGAGTCTCATTGCTCAATTCAGTCTGCAAGATGAATTAGGTTTGGACGTGTTTACATACAGGACATCTTTATTTGTCTAGAGAAACCTTTGGTCAGTGCCGATGGTGGAATTTCTGCTGCGCTGGGAGTGCAGAGCACTCAGCTGCCCCACACGGTGTCTTAGAAACACGGGGTGGCAAAGGCTCTTAATCCTGTGAGTTTGTAAAGCTGCCTCACCTAGTGCTGGATTTTACAGCTCACCTCTGTCCAGGGTGGGATAAAAGAGGCAAGAATGTTGCTCTCTAAACTAGACTACTGGAGGCCCCACAGTGTGGTAATTTTTCTTTCTCGTCCATACGTGCCTGCACATACTTAACTTGTGATTTTGTGCCCACTGTGCTCTCCTGGTTGCAAACCAGACCCTGTGAAGGAGTTGCTGCCTCTGTGCTTTTGAACTGAAAAACTTCAGAGAGCTTGGGAGATCATGTAACCCCCCAGATGCATTCAGGCATCTTTCCTCATGGAAAAACTAACCCATCAAACCCAGGGGGGAGAGTTGACATCTTGAGATGCAGCTGCTGACTGAAGGACCTCTGAGGATGGATGGTTTAGCTCCCATCTCTTTGTATTCCAGCCTGCAATTGCAATGGCCATGCCTATGACTGCTACTATGACCCGGAGGTGGATCGACACAAAGCCAGCAGGAGTCGTGAGGACAAGTTTGAAGGGGGAGGTGTTTGTATTGACTGCCAGGTAGGCCCAAAGAGCTTCTCTGGAAAAAGGCTGTTTTCAAATGTTTGTGTTTGTTTTCTGCTGCCAGCCTGGAGTTCAGCCTCCTGGGACCTCCACCAAACCTCTCTGTTATCTAAATTAGTTCTCTGCCTGGAAATATAGTCTCTTGGCTGTGGATTAAAGGAGTATGCACCAGTAATGAGAACAGCCCTTGGGTTTCTAGCTGTTCCCTGGTAGTACCACTACCTCCTAAAGTTTTAGTTTGCTGAGACACTGGAATTGGGAGGGACAGGTTGCTACCCAGCACATTGTGTAATCCCTGCCTAGTTCACAGTGCTCTGGCATCTCCCTGAATGTCTCTGCCCACTAAAATGCCAGTCTTCAGTCTCTGTGAAAGTGGGAAAGTAGCTCTTCCTCCCCAAGGTGACAGTGACTGTGACATGGTTAATTCATGCACTGGCATGAAACTTCTGGCTGTGGTTCCTTGCTGGGAGGACACAGGTTGCTCCCGTCCTCCAAGCATAAAGTGGTCAGAACATTTTTCCATCTGAAGGAAGTGAAACGGGCCCAAGGTCAGATATGAACCTGAAACTCACACTGTTTATGGGACGATACAGTTTGCAGAAAATGCTTATTGTTCCCAAGTTGGTGTCTGTGGAATTTTGAGCAGATTTAGGTCTTCAGTGTGCTGACGCTCCTGAGCTGCTTCTTCTGTAACCTGGAGCTGTCAGTAAATCTGGCAGATGAATGTGAATCCTGCAGGCAGAGGAACTGATCCCTCTCTAACCCACTGTCTTTCAGCATCACACCACTGGCATTAATTGTGAGAGGTGCATCCCTGGATACTATCGATCCCCGGACCACCCCATCGACTCTCCCTACATTTGCTACCGTGAGTGTGACCTCCTCTGCAGTGACATCCTGCTGGACTTGGTGGCAGTGGGGAAGGGCGCTCTGGAGGGGTGGGCTGAGAGGTTTTCCTGCTGTAGGGAAGTCTGAGGCCTCAGTCAGTGACACTGCTGCTGGCTTGTCCCTCTCTGCAGGCTGTAACTGTGAGTCTGACTTCACGGATGGCACCTGCGAGGACCTGACCGGGCGCTGCTACTGCAAACCCAACTACACCGGGGAGCACTGCGACGCCTGTGCCGAGGGCTACCTCAACTTCCCCCACTGCTACCGTAAGTGGGGGGCTCACATCTGGGAGCCCACTGCCCCAGCAGCTCAGGGGAAGGGCCAGCAGCTCCAGCTTGGGCTCTTGAGTGCTCTCGTGACACTCCTGTCCCAGGAGGAGTTCTTTCAGGTGGGCACAAATCCACATTTGGCTTGGGTGGCAGCTGCACCAGAGCGGAGCTGCTCTGAGCACAGAGTCAACAGGAGCTTCCCATTTGGCTTGAGTTTCATCTCTCACTTTCTTATGAAAGGCTAAAAAAGGGCTGTAATGGATTGTTGTTTAGTGGGGCATCTGTGCTTTGTTCCGTGTTCCATGTTTTTATTCAGCCTGTTCAGCTTTGGGACTGTCAAGTCCCTGATGTTCCATCAGGATTTCTCTGAGTGTGTGTGATGACCTGTGCAATGTGTCTTTCCCTGCACAGCCGTTCCAGCTTTCTCTCACAACGATACTGGAGAACAAGTGCTTCCTGCAGGACAGATAATAAGTAAGCAGTGCAATTTTCCTTGATGCGTTGGCAATGTTGTCATTTCTGTTGTTCCTCCCCTCCAATGCAAAATCATGTCTTCAACTTACTGGGCATGTATGTGCTGTGAGGCAGCCGTGAGTGGTTTTAAGAGAGTACTACCAGTAGCTGAGGTGGAGGGAAAGCAAGTTGTATGATCCTCTTTTTTATAGATGTGGAAGCTCTAGCCTAGAGTGACAGTGTCATTTTTTTTCTGGGGTCCAGGCCATGTGGGAATGTCCCTTCTGCTCTTCCTGTGAGGAACCTCCCTAAAGGTCATGGAGGGGCTGTGGCTGAAGTGGAGGCTCTGCTTTGGGCACCTCTGAAGGGTCATGCACAGGCAGCCACTCTCTCTGTGTCACTTCCTCTGTTGTTTAGAAAGCTGCTCCATGCTCTCATCCCTGCTCCCCTCCACCTCCCTCCTCTCTCATGCTCACTCTTCTTGGTTCATCTACTCCCTTGTGCTTTATTCTGTCTCTTTTCCCACTGAAACCTCCCCTGTCTCATGTTCCCCAGCACACTCCAGATAACCTTTTCCTTCCTTCTGATATTTTGAAGTCTGTATCTTCTAGACAGGCTTTTTTCTTTCCTGAGCTGGAATTTCTCACTTCCCTTCTCATTTCCCCAGCTCCCCCTCCCTCTGGTTTTTGGATGATGTCTGTCCTTCCCTCTCCTAGCCCAACACCCCACACCAGTGCTGTTGGTGACAGCAAGGCTGGCTCAGAGCCTCGGCATTGCCCGCCTGGAAGTGGGAAGGTCTCAGGTGCAGCTGAGCATGGAGTGACCAGAGAGAAAGCCCAAAGTTCACCCTGGTTAGCTGAAGGCTCTGATTATTCCCACACTGCACTGAATCAGCTCTGCCTGGGCTTGTGGAAGCAGCATTTACCTGCCCTGTGCATTGCCCTGCTGCCCACCCTGCACCTCCACGGCAGTGTGGTGCTGAGGCCTCCCGGCCACCCCGCAAGCCAGGCGTGGTTTGGTTAAAACATTTTCATCTGACAGGAAGGTTATGGAACAAGTGCTTGAGCATTTGAGTTGCCTCATGGTAACTCCTGCCCTGTCCTTGTGGGGCCTCAGAGCTGGACTGACAGCCGTGTGTGGTGTCACCTGTTGTGTGTCCCCATCCAGACTGCGATTGCTATGCGGGCGGCACGGAAGGCAACGCGTGTCGGAAGGACCCTCGTGTGGGGATGTGCGTGTGCAAACCCAACTTCCAGGGAACACACTGTGACCAGTGTGCCCCAGGCCACTACGGACCCAGCTGCCAGCGTGAGTACCCGGCGGGCAGCGTCCCCAGGCTCGCCTTGTTCTCCACCCGTGCTGGGGAGGAACAATTCCACAGCTCCACTTCAAGTAATAAATTCCCACGATTTCTGCTCTTTTGCTGTTGTTTTCCACTCAGACCTGAGCCTCCAGCATCCTCCCAAGTTGTGGGGGGCTCTTGAGGAGTTCCCCATGGACATGAGCTGTGGGCCAGGCATGCTTGCTGTCAGCTCTGTTCCCCATGCTTTCTTCAGTAACTGTTCTTCTACCCCAGAGGAACAGATGCTCTGGTTCCTTTCCTCAGAAGGCTAAAGACAAAACACCTGCTTATTTACTAATGCCCTTGTTGCTTTGCAGCCTGCCAGTGCTCTGGCCCTGGTCAGTACGATGGCACCTGTGACAGCGAGACAGGGCAGTGCCTGTGCAGGACAGGATTTGAAGGGCACTCATGTGACCAGTGTGCTCCAGGCTACTTCAACTACCCTCTGTGCCGGCGTGAGTGTCTGTCCTTCATGGGCCTGTGTGGGGACACACAGCTAGAGTACCCTGGCAGGGGGCTGAAGGACTGAAAAGTGGTTTTGTGGGTGTTTCAAAGAATATGTGCCATGGGCAGATGGTTTGAACGCTTAGAGCAGCACCTAATGCCTGTCTGAGAGCGAGACAGTTTTGCCATGGGCTGTGCCCCGTGCTCCCAGCTCAGGGCAGTGGTTTCTGTGTGTTGCAGTGTGCGGCTGCAGCGCGGTCGGGACGCTGCCGGGGGGCTGCGACTCCGCCGGGAATTGTTTCTGCAGAGCCGAGTTTGCTGGGCCACGCTGTGAGCAGTGCAGCCCTGGGTACCACTCCTACCCCCACTGCTACGGTGAGCACCTGAACCTTCAGCTCCTGCTGCTCTAAGGAACATACCTGTTCTTGCAAGGCTTCGGCGTTTCTCGGTATCAAAGCCATGTGGTTTGCACTGTGAATTTGGCAGGCTTGTTTTGGAGGTCATGGATCATAGCAAAGCCTGGAAAGACAGAGCAGTTTTTATCAGTCACACTTCCTCATCACAGCCCTGCTGTGACCTGGTGTCTCAGTTTATGCCTTTTTTGTGTGTCATTTTAGTGCATTAACCTACTAAACTGCTGGGGAACATTGAATGGGCTGTAAAGGCCCCTCGGTGGCATTTTCCTGGTATGGCTGTGAAAATGCTGCATGATTTGCAGTATTTGCAAGGAGTTAAGAAGTTAATTTTTTTCGGATGGAAGTGGCTAATTCCTGGGAGGGGGCTGAGTGATGGTTCAGACCAGCAGTGCTTGGCCACAGATCACAGGGATCATCAGAGTTCCTGCTCTTGCAGCTTGCTCCTGCGATTCCCGGGGTGCAGTGGACAACAACTGCAGCCCAGCGGGGCAGTGCCGATGCCACGGGAATTTTGCTGGACACACCTGCAACCAGTGTGCCCTGGGCTTCTATGGATACCCCAGCTGCACACGTGAGTAACACCCTACTGCTCTCTACAGCCACCTGGGAGGAGGGTGTGGTGTAGGCAGACCAAGGTTGGTCTTTTCTGCCAAGTAACAAGACAAGAGGAGATGGCCCCAGGTTGCCCCCTGGGAGGTTTGGGTTGGGTATAAAGAAAAATTCCTTCACCAAAACAGTTGTCAAGCATTGGCACAGGCTGCCCAGGGCAGTGGTGGAGTCACCATCATTGGGAGGATTTAAAAACCATGTAGATGTGGCACTTGGGGACATGGTTTAGTGGTGGGCTGGGAAGTGCTGGGGAAACAGTTGGATGATGATCTTAGAGAACTTTTCTAACTGTGATGATTCTCTGATCCTGTCCATTTCCCCGGGCACTGCATTACTCCTGGACTGTTGCTGCTGGTGCCAGGACTGGGCAATGCCTGTGGCAGGTGCCTGCAGCTCCAAATCTTCTGACCAGCCCTCCCCAGCTCTGGGCAGAGTGTCTCCATCTCCCTCCCCGTCAGCAATCCTGACTGGGAGCCAGATGTACTCTTACATCTCCCAGGAAGAATTTACTGCTCATTAAAAAGTAATCCATGATACAGTTTCCCTGAAGCAACAAAAGAGCATCATCACCCTCTTGCACGGTACTAAATGTGGACTCCTGAGCCGTGCCAGCTGGCAGAACACTCCTCCCAAATGCTGATGCCGGCAATATGCCTTTGAAGAGGCTGGAGGCAGAGATGAAATGGTCTCACAGGAGTTCAGTAGCCACTTTTTTTTTTTGTCTCATAAAGCCACAGCCACATTGCAGAGCTGTAGAAGACACACAGCAAGGAAAGAAAAGAACCACCTGATTTTTATATATTTTTTAAAAAATCTGTTGCTTCCTGAGCAGTCTTTTGCTGTTAGCCAGTGTGGGGGTGTCTGCCTGGAATGTCTCCTTTGGCAGGGATTTGAGGTGTGCTGGCTGGGCAGGGAAGGCATGGGCAGCTCCCTGGCTGCTTCCTGACCTTTCCTGTGATAGGGCAGTGGGATCTCTGTGCATTCATGGGCAGCAGGTTCTGCAGAAGCTGTGGAACAATTGCCCTGCCCTCAGCCTGCTGCCCACATCCAACATCCATGGGGCAGACCCTGATGGCCAAATGCTGCTCTTGGGTGTTTGGGATTTTGTAGGGTCTGATATGTCACTGGTGACTGACTTTTGGGGGATGAGATCACACCCCTTCTCCTCAACCCAAACTCTTCCCTGCCTCTGCAATACACATAAATGTACATGAATGGGTGTGATAAACACTGAGAACTCTATTGTTTTTCTTAAAAATGGGGTGGTTTTAACCAAAAGCAAAGAACGGGAATTTTATTTATAATTCACATGTCTGGCTGGTTTTGGTGAAGGTCAGGCAGACAAAAGAGGCTGCTGCTGGGAAGCTCTGAATGCCACTCCAACAGCTCTGTCCCCTCTCTTGCAGCTTGCCAGTGCTCCCGGGAGGGGTCCCTGCATGGCACCTGTGAGCAGGACACGGGGCAGTGCAGCTGCCGGCCCAAGGTGACGGGACTGCGCTGTGACAGCTGTGTGCCTGGTGCCTACGGCTTCCCCCACTGCCAAGGTAGCCCCTTTTCCCTCATCTCCTGGGACATCCGGTCTCTTGGGTGCTGGTAAATGCATTTATCATCCCCCAAAAGCTTTGCAGAGGGAGGAATAATCCCAGTTGGGGGTAGCCAAGGGGTGAGCTAGCGCTATAAATCTGTTTTTACTCGTCTTTCCTAGTGGGCTCCTGTAACCCAGCAGGGTTGGAGACTGCAGATCCCTCACTGGCCTCGGTGAGTATCAAATGAACCTACCACAACCCCTGCAGGTCATTTTGTATGATCCACTTTATCTCTTTTTTGGACCAAGTCCTTCCTTAAGCTCAGCCAGAGCAGCAGTCCCCACGTTCAACCACTGTGCTGCAAATTCTCACCTGCTGTTTCCTCCCCCTGCCTTTCCCCAGGGCTCCTGTGCATGTCGGGCATACGTCGAAGGCCCAGCCTGTGACAGATGCAAGCCTGGATACTGGAACCTGACCCCAGAGAACCCCTATGGCTGCCTGAGTAAGGAAATGGCATTTCCACAGCCCACAAAAGTCCCCTCCATGGTGCAAGGGCCAAACCCAAGCCAGTGAGCACCATCACTGGAGGTGGTGGCCGTCCTTCCATCTTGACCCACAAGTGATGTGTCCAAGCTGGAGTCCTCTGGGTAACCCTGATGTGGAAAGGGGAAAGGCTGGAGCCTTGAGCTTTTTGCTTGGGATGAAACAGAGAGTTCATGCAATGAGTTATGCCATTCTCAGCGCCCCCCTTCAGGCACTTAATTTTTCATGGCCAAATAGGCAGAAAAGGCAAATGCCTTTGGTAGCTGTGTCATTGACAGTAGCTGTCCAGTATGAGATCTGAGCTCTTGTGCAGGGCTACCTTCTACTTGACCAGTTCCTGGCTCCCCTTACCCCAACCACTGTCCTCTGGCGTGGTGGGTGCTGACCCCATCAGGCTTCTTCTCAGGGGCTGATTGACCTTCTGGCTTTCTTGTTCATCTCCCCCTCCTCAGGCTGCAAGTGTGACACCAAGGGCACCATCAGCAGAATCGCAGAGTGCCGGCAGGTGGGTTTGCTCCTCTCCTTCCAGGCTCCTCTGTGTTGGGAGTGTTCAGCTCTGTCTCTCCCAGCAGCTGCTGGACAGGCCCCAGCACTGAGCTCTCAGCGCTTGCACCACAATCTGGGCTTGCATGAGAATGTGGGATTAAGACCTGTCATAAATTAGGTACCTAAATATTTCTGGGTCTGTCCCAGGGTGCCTGGATTTTTGTTTGCCTGCATTGTTGGGTAATTTAAGTTATCTGGCCCTTATCTGGCCCACCCACGCGCAGGAAGCCATGTGGAGCATGAGTCTCAAACTGCTGCTTCTGCAGTGTCTCAGACCAGAACCCAAATAGTTGAGGAACAGCTTAGCCATGACAAGCAACAGGAGGGAATGAGTTTCCATGCCTGCTTCTCTCCCAGGGCGATGGGCAGTGCTTCTGCAAAGCCAACGTGTGTGGGCAGTTCTGCTCAGCCTGCAGGGACGGCTACTTCAACATGGAGAATGCAAATTACTTTGGCTGCCAAGGTGAGCCCCTTCTGTGATGTGTTTGGTGAGTGAGGGGGGCCACAGGAACTGACCCCACTGCACAGACTGACTGGTTGGTGACCTTGGAGAAAAGGGGCAAGAGATGTCCTACCTTCTGTTTTGGGTCATGATTTTTGGGGTGATGTGGTTAAGTGCTTTAAGGGTTACAGTGGTAGTGCTGGGTTGATGGTTGGAATTTGATGATCTTGAAAGTCTCTTCCAACCTTGGTTCTGTGATTCTGTACCACAGCCCAGAGCATGGGCTGGGAGTTACTGTGGGTCTGGAGACCTGAGATCATGCTCTTCTACTATTGGACTCAGGTCTGTCAGGCTGGGGAGCAAACAGCCAGGTAAGGCACCCCTTTGGGTACCAGAAACCCGTGTGTTTCAACCACTGCACACATCCTTGCAGCAATGCCCCTTCCCCTTGCTGGGAGAGGGTGGGCATGGCTACATGGGGTTGGCCACTCTGCGCTGTGTCCGTGGTCAGAGGCAGAGGAGGAGATCTGGCAGCTCTGAGCCATCCCAGGCGGTGCTGGCACGGCTGGTGGCAGGGCTGCAGTGCCTGGCCGTGAGCGTTTGCAGACCTTGTTCCATCACCGCCTGGAAATAGCTCGGCGCTGAGGTGGAGGAAGAGTCGATCCAAGTGGGGCCGGGGCCAAATATGACAACGGATACAATGGAATAAAAATAGTGGCCCCAGGCTCCCCGCCCGCTGGGATGGGCCTTTGATTAGCGACCGGGAGCTCGTTAGCACCGGGGGAATGTAAACAGGCGCTTCCTGCCCGCAGGCTGCCGGTGCGACGTCGGCGGGGCCCTGGGGCCGTCCTGCGAGGAGCGGAGCGGAGCCTGTCGCTGCCGGCAGAGCACACGGGGTCCCACCTGCACACAGTAAGCTGCACCTTGGCCTGCCCTGCCTCCCACGGTGTCCTCTGCCACCACCGCGGGGATGGGGAGCTCATTGTCCAGGCTGCTGTCACATCAGCCGGGCAGGGGTGTCCTTTGCCGGGCAGCCCAGCAGGTAACGGTGCTCTCTGTGTGTTCCCCAGACCGGCACACGACCATTATGTCCCTGACCTTCACCACTTGAAATTCGAGCTGGAGGAAGGCACCACGCCGGCCGGGCGGGCTGTGCGCTTTGGCTACAACCCCTTGGAGTTCGAGGGCTTCAGCTGGAGAGGATATGCACAGATGTCCTCCATCCAGGTATGCCTGGAGGCTGCAGCCCAGCCCAGCTCCCCGTGGGGAGGATGTGGCCTGTGGAGGACTGATGTGCTTTTGGCACACGTCTTTTACCCCAAGTGCTCCTGAAACCCCCTGAAGTCACAGGATGGCCAACATAAACAGCACAGTGTATATATAGCCTATTTGTGCAGATATTTCCTGTAGTGCTGGGGGTGGCATAGACTGATGAGGGGAAAGATCCTAAACTGGGAATCCCATGATATCCTAATCCGTTTAGACAAAGGTGGTAGCATGGTGATTACTTACAGGGATCTCTATAAACACTGTCTCTCAGTTTCCTTGTTCCTCTTTCAACTGACTCTGCTCTTTCCTATAACTCTGCATAACCTTTCCTCTCCTTTCCAAAAATAACTATCTCCTCCTCAGCTGCCATGTTCAGCTTGGACCTCTTGTTAACCTTTAGCCTTTGCTGTTAGCTGGTTTGCTGTAACAATGGTTTATGCTAACCTGGAGTTGTGTAAGTCCTAGAAGTGAAGCTGTTTCTTCTCCTGACTCTTTTTCTCTCCTTGCTGGTTTTTTCTGCATGGCCTCTGCAGAAGTGTGTGCGTGTTTGGGGATGGAATACAGAGCAGTGATTCTCTGACAGTCTTGTCCCATGTAAGATGCTCCCTACTCTGGTGCATGTACTTTCAGTTTTCTTCACGTTTTTTGTGCTTAGGTGAAATAATGGAGGGGCTGTTTCCCACTGAATTTTAGGTACAATCTAAGCAGCGAACTCCTCTGGGCTCCCTTGAGAAAATCCCAGCCTTAAAGCTTAAGGGTGGACCTCATGCTCAAGCTCATAGCTCCAGTGCTGCATACAGTATTGGTGTTTGAGCTAGAAATAGACCTTGATAGAAGGGCTGGCACATGGCTTTCTGCTGGCAGGTCTTAATGTAGTTTGTTACCATCCAAACCCTTCTAGTTTGCTCTCCAGTGGGAAGGTGGAGAGGTTATTTAAGCCTAGATCTCTTTGAAATGGGTCAAACTTAAGCATCTCCTTCGCCAGGCAGCGGGGGGGGCAGATGTGCCATCAGTTGCATGGTCCATTAGCCCTGCTGGTCCTTAGCAGTGCACATTCCTGAGGATGAGACACCAGCTCAATTCCCCAGCCTCTTCTGTAGGCAGTTGGACAGAGCTCCATAAATACAAGGGCAGGAGTTTGGTACCTGGTGTTGGGATGCAGCCCACTAAACCCAAAAGCAGCACGCTGATAATAAAAGCAACAACTTCCTATCACCTTTTCCATGTGCCCCAGGACAGCTGAGCCACCCTGCTGTGCCACAGCATCTCCCAGATGTGATCACAGCCTTCCCACCCCTTCCACAGGCAGGTTGCTCCCGGGGGTGGCTGGCCCCAAGTGTCCCCCCGAGGCGGGGGACAGTGTCACGAGGTGCCGTGAGCAGTAGGGTCCGTGTGCTTGTCTCCTCCTCGCGCTGTGGCATGTTGCTTTGGGAGCAGTGAGCCGAGCTGCTGTGCTTGGGCTGGCAGTGTGGGTGGTGGAGGTAACTGAAGGTGTGCTCTGCTTCTCTCCCCTTTCTCTCTCCCACCAGCCCAAGGTAGTGGTGACTGTCAATGTGACCTCCCCCGACCTCTTCCGCCTCGTCTTCCGCTACGTCAGCCGGGGGCCCGCCAGTGTGGAAGGGAGGGTCTCGGTCGTTGAGGAAGGAAAGTTTAATGTTTGTGGCAACTGTAAGTGCATTTTTCACTTCTAGACTAACTCAGAGCACATCCCACGCTGCGACACTGCTCCTCTGCCCCTTCTCCTGCCCCAAGGTGTGTCCGTCCCAGGTGTGCCCGTGTCAGGTGGCCGGCCAGAGCCGTGCCGTGGGCTGGCGAGGGAGGGGGAAGAGAGGCAGGCAGGCAGGCAGGTAGGGCAGGTGGGTCAGGCCCTCCCCAGAGCGGGTGGGTGCTCAGGAGCTGCCCCCCCAGTGATGTGTGCCCCGTGTGCTCTTTTGCTTTTTGCAGAATAAAATCAGAGTCACTGTAGACGTGAAGGAGGCAGAGCTCTATCTGTTCCATGTCATCCTGAGGTATATTAATTCAGGAGGGGCCACTGTGTATGGCAAAATTACAGCTTATCAGCCACGAAGGAGAGGTAAGGATCCCAGACTGCTCTGCTTCCCTGTGCCATCGCCACCTCCTCCCCATCCCAGGCAACCTTCTGCATCATCCTTTCCAGAAGACGCTTCCATATGGCTTTACCCATTAGTCCTGCTCTCCCAGTTGAAAGGCTGGTTTGAGTTTGCAGCCCCCTTTATTTACCAAAGCAGCAGCAAGGTGGGCCCAGCACTGGGGCTGCACACTGAGGACTGATACCAGCCATGCTGGTGGGAGATAAAGCTGTTGTACAGTTCCATACAATCTTTCCAGCACAGGACAAGATCACCCTAGTGCCCCAGGCAAAACTGAGCTGACTTTCCACAAAACCAGAGTGGGCCAAGAGCTGGGAAGTGCATCCAGACTTTGGCAGCTGGGTGTTGTTTTATTTACCAGATGCCCTGACGTGGCAATCCTGCCTTTCCCATGTGCTTCTCCCAAACCAGGCTGCTGGCTTCACACATGGTGTGGGGCTTGGAAATGCCATGGAATTACACATCTTACACAGACATTGCACGCTGGTGCAGTGTCCTCTTATCAAGCCACGAGCTGCTGGAGAAGAGCCACCAAAAGATGTCTGAACAAGCCTAGAAATCTGAACAGCAAATATTCTGGGCAACAGTCTGAGCAAGACTACACGGGAACACACCTGAGGCCATGGTGGGCAGTTGGCTGGTTGATGTCACCCCTTCAGATGCCACAGCCACACTGTGCTGCTGAAGCTCTTCCTCCAGGCCACACATGCACAGCACGAGGCTGTCAACACCAACTACCTAATTTATCATTGTGTGAAGTTCTCTCCTTTGCCTTGAGTCGACGCAGATTCTGCCTTTGACGTGATATGCGAGGTTTGAAATGCCAAAATACTATTTTTCTGCCTTCTTTTTTTTTTTTTTTTTGAGAGGAAAAATGGCTTATTTTTATGTCCAGTCATATTACACAGTAGAAGAATAAGAAGAGCAGGAGCCATGGTTATAGCTTTAGGATCCCACCAAAGGTCAGGAAGTATTTAATCTGTCCTACCCAAGCAGCAGAGCTCATTTGCCTTAAAAAGTGCTTCACTTCTTGTGAAAAGCAACGTGATTTTTCTAGTGCTGAAGGCAAGCAGCCAAACTGGTGCACCAACAACAGGACTCAGGAGGGGCAGCATCCTTGGGAGGCTTCAGGAGTGCTGAGCCACCTCGTGTCTGGATGAAAAGGGCTTCATATGGCAAAGGACAAGCAGCCTGGAAAGAAGCTGGAAGATGTGGCTTGCAAAAGGGGAAGCCTTTTCCAAGTATGGGATTTTCAGCCTGGTTTCTTCCACTCCTCCTCCAGAAGCCATCTCAGTTGGAGTTGTGTATTGCCTCAAAGGGATGTGAAACTTCAACCTGTCAATGAATCTACCCTGGTGCCAGTTCAGGGAAATCTCTTCACTCATCTCTGCTTCCCATCTGGAAAAGTGAGGTCCCAGCCTCAGCTGGTGCCAGGCATGTCACGGAGCTACCACAGATGGAAAGGGGTTATCAACCATCCCAGCAGCAGCACAAGCCCTTGCTTTAGCTTCTGGCCCTCTGTGTTGTGCCTTGATGTCCATGTACCACACCAGGACAGTCAGTGTGCACGTTCTCCACTTCCTTCTTCATCTCATCTGCTCACCCTGCAGCCATTCCCAGTGAATCCCTCTCACCTGTGCTCTTGAAAAGCTCCTGAGGCTGCTGGGCAGGCACACAGTCTGCTTCCAAGTGCTGTATTGTGATTGCATCCATTGATGAAGAGGTTGTGGGACTGTCAGATGAGCCGAGGAGCTGTTCAGCAGCAGCAGGATCAGGCCTTGCACCCATTCTGTCCTGTCAGTTTAAAAATAATGTCTGAATCTCGAGTGCAGAGTCTGTGGTTGGCAGGAAGAAAGGCAGGAGCACACCTTGGGGGCCTGAAAGTTTGCAGGCATCTTGCCTGTGGAGCTGGGGTCAGAATTTCACTGAGGAAACATGTACCTGGGCAATTATTTTTGTCTGTCTCACGATTAACCCTTCACAGATGAGTTCTTTCCTTTTCTAGCTGGCAAATGCTCCTTGGCTTGCAACACTCTGTGCTCTGCAGTCTCACAGCACGCTGTGAGAGCTCTGGATTTGCATTAAGGATTGCAGTGATTTATATTTATTTCTCCCATTAGGCTGTTGAGCAGGTTGAGAGTGGATGTCTCTGTTCCAGGACACAGTGTGGGATTGTGGTGCACCGAGCGAGTGGGAGCCTGTCACTCCCCACTGCACCACAAATGCTTCCCTGAGCATAACCTCCCATGTCCAGCCCCGGGTTTTCCATTCCAGTCCCTTGACAGCCTCTCATCTCTCCCATTCCAGGTACAGAGCAGACCAAGCAGATTGTCTTTGCTCCCAGCACGGAGCCAGCCTTTGTCACTGTCCCCCAGAACAGCTTTGGGGAGCCCTTCGTGCTCAACCCCAACACCTGGTCCCTGGTTGTGGAGGCAGAGGGTGTGCTGCTGGTAAGGCCCCGTGCTCCACCCACTGTGGGGGCTTCAGCAGCTCCCTGGGGACAGGTGTCCAGAGGATAACACCTCTCCCATCTCTCCTCCTAGGACTATCTGGTTTTGCTGCCCAGCTCATACTACGAAGCACCGATCCTGCAGCTGAAGGTCTCAGAGCCTTGTGTCTACCAGCCAGCTCCTGAACAAGCCACCCAGAAGTAAGGATCTGCACATCTTGGGGCTGTGTGGGGCTTGCTCAGCTCCTCTGGGCCTGGGGTTAAGGAATATACACAGCCTGTACTCTGTGATGCAGCAGAACTGCTTCGTAGAGCCCTTGCCTGTAGCTGATAAAGCTTGTGGAACCTGCCCTGGCCCAGGAAGCCAACCCATAGATCTCCTCGTTCATGATACAGCCAGTCTGTGTTTTCTCATGCACTCTGGAGGGCCAGCTCACCCAGTGACACCATAACCCACCTCTGCTGGGCTGGGATCCCAGTGCCAGGCTGTGTGTGGTTGTGTGTGTCCTCAGAAATGGTGCCATGAGTAGTTTTGCTGGACTATTTAAAATTAACAGAGTCTGGTAGTGTTTGGAGCATCTCAGTGCATCTACGTGCCCAGAACCTTTCTGTCCATGTTGGCAAGAAGGCTGGCTGGGCCCGGACACTGGTTGTCCCATCCACCATAGTAGTGGTCCCCAGGATAAAACCCATTGCAAGGGGAGAAGCTTTTTGTTGTTACTGATGTCTCTGGTCCTGTAATGCCCAGTCTCCTGCTCCCCACTGACCAGAGCTGCTCCTTGGCCCTCCTGATAGACCAAAGCCTTTTGCAGACTTGGCTGGGCCTAGGCTGTGTGGGTGCTCTCAGCTTTTATAATCATGATGTAACTTTTGTACCTCACTTTTTTTCCTGTGTGTTTCCAGCTGCCTGTTGTACAAGTACCTGTCTGTGGAGGGCTTCCCTGCCGTGCCAGGGGTGGATGCAGTGTGCAGGCTGGACAACCGGCTCCCCAGGCTGTGTCCCACAGAGCAGCTCACCCCCTCCCACCCCTGGATGGCCACCTGCAGTGGCACTGATGTGAGTGGCACTTGTGTTTTGTCCCTCTCCCGGTCACTGCAGCGCTCACCCCACTGCCACCCTTGTCTGGGGCTTTACCTGCACCTGGCAGGTGACCAGAAAGGCTTTACAGCCATGCAGCTGTGTGCTTGTGTGCCCTGTTCAAGGCACCCAAACCCAGAGTCTCACATGTAAATGTTTGCAAGGATTTGATGAGATCTGTTGCATTGTCCCCTGAGCTGCAGAGGAGGCTGGTTTGTAGCATGGGCGTCCTACACACACTCCCTCAGTCATCCCTGTGTCCTCCAGGTGGAAGTGCAGCTGTCCCTGCCCGTGGCCCAGCCCGGGAGGTACGTGCTGCTGGTGGAATATGCCAACACCAATGCCCTGCAGACCGTGGGCATCGCCGTGAGCTCGCCGCACGCGGCCACGCAGCCGGGCACCTTCACCTTCTACCCCTGTGTCTACAGGTATGGGCACCTCCAGGGGGAAAGGGTCCAGTTCTCTGCCATGGTAAGGACTGCCTCCCCTCCAGCTGAACATTTTTGAGTTTATCACATAAACAAAGGAAGCTTCAGTGTTGTCCATCTAAGCTCTGTGTGTCCAGGCTCGTTCTAGCTGGACACAGATTTTAGTGGCTGGCCATCCCATCTCAGGGAATTATGTACCTGCCTCTGCCAGGAGTTGATCTTTTTGCGTCTCTTTACAGCTGGATGCGTTGGTAGGGACCTTGACTTAGGGAATGACCTACGGGCAGGTTTATTGGAGACAGGTCAAACCCTGTCTGACTTCAGATTGCAATCTTTGCAGTAGGAAACAAATGTTTGGGGTGTCCTTGGAAAATGTTGCTCTTGAGAGCAGCCAGAAAAAACATCAAAAGATTTCCAGGGACTTTGTGTAAATCCCCTCAGGACATAAAGCTGGCAGGACAAGAAATGGGTCATGACCCTGTGCAAGGCTGGCTTCAAAATGTGTGTTTCTCTTACAGTTTCCTTTGTCGAGGGATTGCTGTGGATTCCCAGAGTCGAATGGCAACTTTTGAACTCACCTCAGAGGCCACTGTTCGTTTTACCTCTGGTCTGGCTGATTTCTTCCTGGTAAGGCTCCCTTCGAGGGCAGCTCTGTCAGCAGGTCACAGGAAAGGCTGGACTGGGACCCAGCCTGTAAAAGGGTTTTCTAGTCCTGTTTGGATTTGATACTGGATTTTAGTCTGAGTTTTCTAGTCCTGTTTGGACTGGATGCTGGGTGTTAGTCTGTGTCATGACCAGTCCAAGTGGAGAATGTGGTCACTGGGGTGTTGTGAAGTAGATCATGGGGCTGGGAGTGGGGAGGAGATGGGGGAAGCAGCTGCTCTTGCAGAGGGGGCTCTGTAGCAGTGAGGCAGTTCCTTTTTTATCTTGAAGACGTTCCTTGTTTAGCCAAGGAGAGAAGAATCCCATCAATATGTGGAGCTTCTAAATGCCGTAAGGCTTGTGCCAAGGCATAAGGGGTAGTAAGAAGAGGTGTGACTGCCATGCAATAGCTGAAGTGCCTGATGGCAAGTGGGGACAGGGACTGCTGTGGTTTCAGTGGCAGAGGCTGTCACATAACCAGGTGTGTCTCTCCCCTGTGGCAGCATAAAGTGTACCTGATCCCTGCTGCACAGTTCACCGTGGAGTTCATCGAGCCAAAGGTGCACTGCATTAGTGTCCATGGCACCTTCTCATCCAACAGGTGAGAGTCTCAGGTCCCCCTCAGCTTTAGCATGAATGCAACTATTTCCAAAAACATTTGCTTATCCCTCTTCCCTCAGGCTCAGAGACTTTTTAAGCTCTTGATGCAGAAATCTCTAGCTGAGGTGAAGCTGCTTGCTTCAGACTGGGAGTCAGACTGATGGTCCTTTTCCTGAGCCCCACTCCAGTGTCATCCCAAACAGACGTTCCTGTGCTTGCTCATGTACAGCAAGACACTTGCTGTATCCAAATTTTTACCCTGCTTCAAATAAATATTTGCAGAGGAATTAGCCTGTGCCAGGCTCCTGTTCTTCCTGCTGAGCCCATATCCCAGAGCCCCAGGGGTGCTGGTAGTGAGCTCTCCCTCAGCAGGCACATGTTGTAATCTACCAGGAATTACAGGGTGTGCTTCCCTGCCAGGACCCCAGAGCCTCTATTTCTGGAGATACTCACATCCTGTTTACTCCTTGGTTTTCAGCAGCTCCTGTGTCCCCTCAAGGTTCCTGAAGCTTTCTCAGTCAATCATTTTGGAGGGTGCCCAGGTTCTGCCCATTGCCCCAGAGGTGCCCCTGGCTCAGGCTGTCCATGTGGCTCCAGCTGGGGTGCCAGTGGAGCCTGGTCCTCGTCCTCCCACAGCGATGGATCCCACTGCAGAGCTCATCCTCCTGCAGTCCCCACAGGTAGGGGCACAGGCACAGGTTGGGCTGGTTTGCTGATGCTGTGACACTGGACCACAGGGGCAGGGAGAAATTTCCCTTACCTGGTGATAAGTGCTTTATCAATTAGCATTTTCAGAATTTAATCTGAGCTTTAAACTTTTCCCTGAACCTGTAATTCCTGTGAATTTCTGTCTTGCCTTTATCCAACCTTGTTTGGTTCTCTGGAATCCCAGGAAAAGTTTTTCAGGTGGCAGCACTAGAGGGGAGAGGGCGTGGAGGCATGGGGGGCTTGATTCACTGAATTCTCAAGACCTGGCAGTTGTGCAATAAGAGCACAAATCTGCAATAATCAAAAAACCATCCCAGCTGTGGGTGCAGGCATCAGACATGGATGTTTGTCTGTGTTCTCCCGTTTTGGGGCAGGCTGCAGTGGTGTTCAACAGCCGGATCCAGACCCTGGGACGCTATGCCTTCATCCTGCACTTCTACCAGCCCAACCACCCCACCTTCCCCGTGGAAGTGCTCATCAATGGTGGGCGCATCTGGCAAGGTGAGAGCAGCAGGAACTTGGGGAAGCTGCTGGCTGGCAGAAGCCCTGGAAGTTTTCCATGCCAGGATTGTGGGTTCTCTAGGGATTGCAAAAATTAAGCAAGACTGACTTAGCCCTTCCAGACTGGGAGGTTGTGATGGGGGTTCAAGGGACATGTGAGACCAACACATTTGTTGTCTTTTCAGGTCAGACCAATGCCAATTTCTGCCCACATGGCTACGGCTGCCGGAGCCTGGTGGTTTCTGAGGACCAAATCATCCTGGATGTTACCGACAATGATCTGACTGTGGTTGTTCGAGTGCCAGAGGGCAAGCAGCTGTGGCTGGTGAGCCTCTCTCCAGAGCATGCTGGGCAGGCTTCAGCAGGGGGCTTTTCATTGGATTTTTGTCACTGTGTGACCACAGGAATGTTTCCCACTATCACTCAGTCTCTGGAACTACCCTAAAAAGTTGCAGTCTCCAACCTTAGTGGTGTGGAATTGAGGGCAGAGTTTACAGGGGCAGCTTCTGTATATGACAGTCTCCTTCCTTGTCTGGTTTTGATATCAAAAACAGGCAGATTTTGAAACTGTTACTTTGCACACATAGTTTGTGGTAATCCAGAATAAGCCTTATTCCTGCTCTAGCAGTATTTTAAGCCCGTGTAATATTGTTTCTTCAGGCAGGCCTCATTATGAGAGTAGGTAGCCTTCGTTATTCTCAGGCAATGGGACTAGAAGATTGACCAAAATTTGGATAAATGTCTGAAAGACAGAATTGGAACCCAGCTGCCTCCATGTGTAGAAATTTCAGATGACAAAGACTGCCTCCCTGCTGAGGCACAGCCAGTGCTGTGCTCTGGGGGTGTTCTGCCTGGTTTTAGTCCAGTCGATTTGTGGAGCTTTAGGTTAGATGGACCCTGATGGACAGACCTCAACAGACAGGTGACTCCTGCTCTTTGCAGTACTTTGGTGTGTTTTGTTCTGTCCCAGCAAGGCTTGGAAGGTTAAAGGTGCCTTTGGACTTTGGAGTCATTTTGGATGGTGTTTGTCTGAGCTGAGAGCCTGGCTCACCCGGCTCTCCCTTGCTTTGCAGGATTACATCCTTGTGGTGCCTGAGGACAGCTACACCTCCCAGTACCTGCAGGAGGAACCCCTGGACAAGTCCTATGATTTCCTCAGCAGCTGTGGCATCAACAGCTTCTACATCAAGTGAGATGCTTGGCTTCGGGTGCCCGCTCTGCTGTCCACAAGCTGCACACTCCTCAGGAAGCGGCACCCCTTCCCCTCGTGTGTGGCAGGGAGGGGGCTGGCTGAGGTTTTCCTTCTATCGCCCAGAAGTGTCACAGTCCTTCTAACTACCCCTGGCTGCAGGAAGGGCTGGATTTGGGGGGGCTGTGGGGGTGTGCAGCACTGACTCCTCCCGCCTTGCCCTGCAGCCCCAGCACGTCCTCGAGGTTCTGCCGTGACTCCGCCATCTCGCTGTCCCTCTTCTACAACAACGGGGCGCAGCCTTGCCACTGCCACGAGGCCGGGGCGCGGGGCAGCCAGTGCCAGCCCTTCGGGGGACAGTGTCCCTGCAAGTCCAACGTCATCGGCCGCCAGTGCTCCCGCTGTGCCACCGGCTACTGGGGCTTCCCCAACTGCAGGCGTGAGTTCTCCTGTCTCCCGCTCTGCCTTCCCCAGTGCCTGCTCTCTGTCCATTCCCCACACATCCCTTGGGTTCCTGGGTCTGGCTGGCCCAAACCCGGCGTTTCTCTGCCCTTTGCAGCCTGTGACTGCGGGACACGTCTGTGTGATGAAGTGACAGGGCAGTGCATCTGCCCTCCCCACACCCTGAAGCCGGAGTGTGTTGTCTGCGAGCCCCAAACCTTCGGCTGCCACCCCCTCATTGGCTGTGAGGATTGCAACTGCTCCCGGCCCGGCGTGCAGGAGCTGGCAGAGCCAGGCTGTGACGTGGACAGTGGGCAGTGCAGGTGAGGGAGCCTTGTCCTGGCACTGGGGACATCTTGCAGCATCTCTGGGCCCTGCTGGAGGGATGGGGCACCTTGGCAAGCTGAGGGAATGTGCAGAATGGAGGTGAGGAAAGCTCTGAAAGCTCTTCTGGCTCTCGTGTCCACCCAGGTGCAAGCCCAACATCATCGGGCGGCGGTGTGACCTCTGTGCCCCTGGCTACTACCACTACCCCGACTGCCGGCGCTGTGACTGCCACCAGGCTGGCACCGAAGCCAGCGTGTGTGACCCGGTCACGGGGCAGTGTCACTGCAAGGTCAGTCCCCTGATGTCTCCATGTGGTGCCTTTCTCCTTGGCTCAACTCTCCTGCTCGGGCGGGGGCTGTGTGTGCCCGGTGTGCCAGAGGGACCAGGGCTGGGCAAGGAGAGTGCCTGAGCTGCAGCAGCCTGTCCCCTGGGCTGGTGGGTTCAGAGCACCCTGAAGAGCTCTTAGCTCCTCATCCTTCCTGGCCATGAAGGTTCACTCCTTGGGCTGTCACTGGAGGAGATGGCCACTTTGAGTCCAGCCCTGTGTCAGAGCTTGTTGCAGGGGAAGCTGTCAACCCTTTTGGCTCCTTGGCAGCAGAGTAACTCAAACATCTTCTGAGCTGCCTGCTCCAGCCTCTTTAGGGCTTACAAGTGCTTTCTTTAGGTGAATTTAATGGTGGGTGCTGTACAAGCAAACCTGTTTGGGGGATTGCTTCAACATCTTCCAGCACCACAGCATTGTGCTTTGATCACTCCAACAGCCATCCCTGTCCTCCTCTGAGGCCTTGTGAGAAGCTGCTGACACCGTTGAGCTTTGTTTGTCTTTCAGGAGAATGTGGAGGGCCTGAGGTGTGACCAGTGCCGCCTGGGGACGTTTTCTTTGGATGCCACCAACCCCAAGGGCTGCACCAAGTGTTTCTGCTTCGGTGCGACCGATCGCTGCCGCAGCGCCGAGAAGCACCGCGCTGAGGTGAGAGGGGCTGGGGGCCACCAGAGCCTACAGGTCAGGTGTGTTCTCATCCACCTGGCTCCCTGCTGCCCTCGGGTCTCTGTCCTGCATTAATCCTACTGAAGGTACACCGTGAGGAGGGTTATCTTTGACTCCCTGTGCCCATCTCCTGCTTTCAGCCCCTTTTGCTGGTCTCTGGGGTCTCATGTGCTGGGCGGGGGTGATGATCAGCTTTCCTGTGGCTTCATCAGGATGCATGTGAGGTGTGAGCCTGTTATTCCCCTTTCTGCTGCTCTGGGACCTGTTCTTCTGGAGCATCAACACCCAAGTATTTACTGTAACTCCATCAGAAGACCCACAGTTGCTCTTCCCCTGCAGTTTGTCGACATGAACGGGTGGCTCTTGCTGAGCAGCGACCGCCACGAAGTGCCAACAGCTCTGAGCCCACGGGAGCAGCTCGTCACTGCTGACCTCAAAAACCTCCCAGATGCCTACCAGGAGCTCTACTGGGTGGCACCCAGCTCCTACCTTGGGGACCAGGTAAGAGAATGGGGCACCACCCTGACCTCACCAGCAGCCTGATGTGCAGGCACTGCTCACACTCCAGTTGAGCATGGCCATCTCTGTCTTGCCTCAGGGGTGTGGACTTGCAGCAATGTCTGGGTTTTGTCTCTCCCTCAGGTTTCCTCCTATGGAGGGCACCTTCGCTATGAGCTGCACTCCAACCCTCGCAGGGGGGACGTGTTCATTCCCATGGAGTCCCGG
The DNA here is from genome assembly GCA_008694505.1 of Cyanoderma ruficeps. Classification (NCBI taxonomy): domain Eukaryota; kingdom Metazoa; phylum Chordata; class Aves; order Passeriformes; family Timaliidae; genus Cyanoderma; species Cyanoderma ruficeps. The sequence goes on from VZDJ01000175.1 coordinate 6,902,619, forward strand.
CCGGACGTGATCTTGAAGGTGCAGCCCAAGAAATTCCCTGGTGCCCCCTGCTAATGCAGGAGCGGGGTGAGGTGATGGCTGACACCTTCCTTGCTTTTCTCAGGGAAATCAGATGAGCATCATGTTTCTGGAAGGTGCCTACCCGTCCCCAGGGGAGGCACATGAGGGCCGGCTGCAGCTGGTGGAGGTGAGTTTGCACATACAAGTGAAGTGCTCGGATAATGCAGGAAAGGACAAGACCTCGTGCAGACAGAGGGTCAGTTGCTTTGAGCTCAGCATTTTAGGTGCTACAGGGCTCTTTCACCCATGCAAAGGGGAAGGATTCCAGGAACAGGGATGTGGAGGCTGGGCTGGATGTTCGGATGTCTCTGCTTCCTGCCAGTAATGTCAGGTTTTCTCCCACCAGGGTAACTTCAGGCACACAGAGACTCACAACCCTGTGTCCAGAGAGGAGCTCATGATGGTGCTGGCAAACCTGGAGCAGCTGCAGATCCGGGCACTCTTCTCCCAGCTCTCTTCCTCCGTGTCCCTACGCCGCGTGGTGCTGGAGATGGCAACGGACACAGCCACGGGGGTCCGTGCCAGCAACGTGGAGCTGTGCTTCTGCCCAGCTAACTACCAGGGAGACTCCTGCCAGGTAAGGGGGAAATGGACGTGCTGTTCCAGTCACAGGGTCAGATAGGCATGTTTTGGGTACCAGCTGCCTCCAGGCTGGCTCTTGAGGGCTTCAGCTGAAATGACAGCACGGCTTGTTGCAAAGGAAGGAACATTTCCCCACCACAACACCGTGCACTTGGGCGAAGTACAAAAGTTTCATCTGCCTTCTTGGAAAGGACGTGATGGGGAAAAATCATTCAGGTGTTGCAGTACCTTGGAATGGGTCCTTCTCTCTGGCCAGTTCTCTCCTGGTTAGAAGGAGCAGGAAGGAGCTGCACTGAAAAATGTTCATCGTTGCTTATAATCTTTTCTCCATCAGTACAACCCAGTGGGAATTCTGTCATGGAAACTAATTTAGTTTCTTTGCTTTTCCCAAAAGTATCGGGCTGTTTTTCAGATCTCTGCCTTTTTCTGTCTCCTCAGGAATGTGCTCCAGGTTACTACAGGGACACCAAGGGGCTCTTTCTGGGAAAATGCATCCCCTGCCATTGCAATGGCCACTCAGATCAGTGCCTGCCAGGCTCTGGGATATGCCTTGTAAGTAAACAGTGGAGCAGTTGGTGTTTTGGAGTTATGAGGTCTGTAGCATGTGATTCAAAAGCTCTTTACATACTAACTGGGCTGGAAGAACCGTGCCTGAGTTGGAGCATTGGCTTCACTGTTTCAGTGGTGACCCTGCTGAGGGTCAGCTTAGGGTGCGAGGCAGTTCTGGGAGAGAGGAAGGACTGAGGCATCCTGCTGGGGAGTTTTTAGTGCATCCACCATTTCTTGTGCTGAGCCCAGGGCTTGCCTTTTCCTTGCAGAACTGCCAGCACAACACAGAAGGAGACCACTGTGAGCGATGCAAGGATGGCTACATGGGCAGCCCCTCTGCCCAAGAACCCCTGCAGTGTGTTGGATGCCCATGCCCTCTTTCAGTTGCCTCCAACAAGTAAGCACCCCAGGGTGGGACTGTTTGACCTCACTGTTTAACCACTGGAACCACTCTGTGCCCCACCAGGGCAGGTGTCCCAATGCCAGCCTTGTCCTTGTCCCCAGAGCATGTTCACGGCCTCTTACCCGAGGCCCCAACAGCCCACAATGAGTGATCAGCTCCCCTGGCACCACATCAGGAGTAACTGCTCCTCCCTGTGTCCCCGTTCTCGTTTCAGTTTTGCTGTTGGCTGTGTGCACAAGGGTTCCAACATGCAGTGCCTCTGCAAGCCAGGCTATGCTGGACCAAACTGTGAGCGGTAAGGGGAGTGGCACCCGTGTTTGGGGGGGTCTCAGACACTAACCCTGGCGGAGAATTTGTCCCCTCAAGGGACTGCAGTAGAAACAGTTGGCTCTGCCCGTGTGCTTTATTCTGCAGTCCTTTTCAGCCTGCAAATGCCCGACTGCTGAAATTCTGTTACTGTGGGTGTATGACTTAGGTGTGCTTTGCCTTGACTTGCAGCCTGTGATAAAGGCACCTCTTTGAGCTACCACAAGGCAAAACACAAAGTGCTTTGAGATCCCTGAGGGCTGCAGCAGCTACGAGTGTTGGGTGCTCACGCTGTTGCAGTTTTGCAATTGCAGTGCACGGTGTGAGCTGCAGGATCCTCACTCTGTCGTAACTTGCGTTTCTCCAGGTGTGCCCCGGGATACTTCGGCAACCCCTTGGTGATTGGCAGCTGGTGCCAGCCGTGTGACTGCAGTGGGAACACGGATCCCAACATGCTGTTCAGCAGCTGTGACTCCCTGACAGGAGCCTGCTCGGGCTGCATGCACCACACGGCCGGCGCGCGCTGCGAGCTCTGCGCGCCCGGCTACTACGGGGACGCCGTGGTAGCCAAGAACTGCACACGTGAGTGGGGCAGGCAGCCAGCCCAGGGGCAAGGGGAGCGTGCCCATTCCCCAGCACTGCTCCTCTCCCCTCTGAGGAACAGCAGCCCGAATGCAGTTTTCAAAAGGGGTCATGGGAATAAGTTGTTGTGAGAAGCAAATCCAAGTAGAGAGAGGTTCTGTCTTTAACTTTGACAGATAGATAAGGGGGAAGGAGGCTTCCCTGTCAGCAGTAAGCGTTGTGAGTGGCTGACAGGCTCTTCAGTGTAATATTGGGTGTGTTTTTCCCTGGCAGAGTGCAACTGTTCGCCTTGTGGGACTGAGTCCTGCCATCCACAAACTGGCCAGTGCTTCTGCAAGACTGGAGTGACAGGCCAGCACTGTGACCGCTGTGAGGTGAGGGTCACCTGGGCCCTGGGATGGTGCCTGTCCTTGTCATGGGGATGAGGGGCAGCCCTAGTGTGTCATCCCCCAGGCCTGTGAGCAGAGCAGGGCTGGCTGCCAGCTGATGAAGGCTGCATTTGCACGAGCTGCACTGTACATGGCACAAGCCTATTAAAGATCTGGCAGCAAGCAGTGGAGGCAGCATTCCAGTAAAGTGGCATTGTTTGGGAAACTGCAGTAAACCCCATTTTCCTGAGATCATCCAGCTTGGGCAAGGACAGGTTGACAGGGCAGTGCTGCGTCTCACCGCAGCTCCACACCTTCACCACGTTGCTTTGAGTTTTGTGGTGCCCACAGCACACCTAGAAAGGGAAGCTGACCCAGGAGAGAGGCACACTTGCTGACCAGAGTATCCATGTGCTGCTTTTCCCTAGGAAGGATACTACGGCTTTGAGGGCTGCTCGGGCTGCCGGAGGTGTGACTGCGACGTGGGCGCCGTGGGGAGCAGCTGCCACGGGCAGAGTGGGCAGTGCAGCTGCCTGCCCGGTGTCAGCGGCTCCCGCTGCCACCAGTGTGCCCCGGGCTACTGGGGCTTCGGCCAGGGCGGCTGCACAAGTGAGTGTGGGCTCCCCGCCAGGGGCACTGGGACAGGGCTCTGCTGCTGGTCCAGTTGTTGAAGGCAGAAAACAGCTGGCAGCTGTCTGAGGGCCTGTGCACCCCCAGCTGCAGTGCGTGGATGAGCACAGCTGGAATAAAACCACTCTTTCCACTTCTCTCTCTGTAGTAAAAGCACAGAATGATTCTGTTTCTCGCCCCTGCAGAGTGTGAGTGCAGGGGGGGCTCCTGTGACCCTCGCACCGGGGAGTGCACGTGCCCCAGCGGGCTCACAGGGAAGCAGTGTGACGTCTGCCTGCGCGAGCACGAGATCCTGGTGGCAAACGGCCCCGACAGCATGAAGTGTGAAGGTCTGTGTCCCGCTGTCCTGGGGAAAGAGGGGAGAGAAGCTCAGGAGAGAGCCTGTGCTGAACACACTGCTGTGTTCCCCTGCAGTGTGTGACAGCTGTGTCCTGCTCCTGCTGGAGGACCTGCAGAGCATCGAGATGTCCTTCCCGTCCATCCGTGGCCAGCTGGTCACCCTCAATGCCAGCTCCATTGCCTGGGCTCGCCTCCATGGCCTCAACAGCACCATAATGGCCATTGCTGTACGTGGAAGGTTTCACATCACCTTCTGCCCATATTTCCTGGCCTGTTGGCCTCATTTGGCCTCTTTTTTTTTTTTTTTTTTTTTTTTTTNTTTTTTTTTTTTTTTTTTTCCCTAGAACCAGCTCCGTGAGTACCACAGAGCCATGAGCAGGGTTGGGCAAAGGGCTGATGAGCTGGAGGACGAGAACATGGATCTCACACAGGACCTGAACGCACTGCAGCACAAAGTAGGATGTTTCTCCATCTTCTTTTGCTAAAGCACAGGTCCCCCTTTTACCAAAATGAGGGTTTTGAAGGCTGTGAGGAGCCTGGTTCAGGCAGGTTGGGTCTTTTGCTCAACCAGAACTAAGTTGCAGTGTTAGGTGCTCAAGGTAGATTACCTGCTTTGCTTTCTTGGAGAGCTGTTAAATATCTCTTGATATTGGTAGTTTTTGATTTGTTGCTTGCTTTTGAGGTGGCTCCAACTTTAAGCAGTGTAAATAAATTCAATCAAGTATCATTTGTAGAAGGGGTATACAAGCATGCATAAACATACTTGTATGTTTGTGGGGCATAAAACATCTGGGTCCATCATGGATGGAATCTATATCCAGCCTAAAACCCAGAAGTCGTGTCTAGAGAGAACTTACTGAGCAAGATTTGATTTAATTTGACTTGATTTATAAACGGACTGTTCCTAATCTGAGGGAGAGGGAAAAATCTCTACTTGATTACTTACTTCCCCAGAGAGCTGCAAAGACAGAATGCCCCTGTGTGTACCAAGCAGCCAGACTGCAGTCCCCTATCTCTTGATCAGGACTCAGATGGGCCTGGCTCCAGGCTTTGGAGCTTTTCCTGTGTTAAGAGCACATAACAGTGCTGAACTCTGTGGTGTTGAGATTGATCCAGCATCCAGAGCCTGTTGCATTGGAGCTGTATTTAATGCTTGTGCTTCTCTGAAGGTGCTAACTAAGATCACCTTCAGTGCACTGTGGGACAGCAGCACAGGACAGGCTCACTCAAGGACCTCACAAGCTACACATTCCCAGGCCTTGTGTGCCTTTTGGGAGCAACAGTCCCACTGACAAATCACATAAGATACCATCTCATACTTGAACTAAGCCAGTGTTTCTGTGGTAGATGACCATGACTCACAGAGAAGCGATTCGCATTGAGCAGCACACGAGGGACATGTACCAGAGGGGGGAACAGCTCCTGCTGCACATCCAGAGCATCCAGAGGGGCATTGCAGGTATGTCAAGAAGGGTCTTCACTTCAGGGTTTTTTCCCTGTGATATGCCACACTCTTGGTTTCAATCACTGCCAAGTACTGTATTGCTTAGAGAAAGCCATAGAGAGAACAGGGGAAAATACAAATGGAGATCCCTGCAGAATCCCAGCTTTTACTCTGACCAGGCTTATTGTGAGTCTCAGCTGCTTGGCTAAACACAAGTATGGGGGAAAAAACACGTTAAACTTCCACAAATGTTACTGAAATGTATAAAACTGGGGCAATCTGCACTGCAGCTTTAGGAGAGATTGTGCAAAACAGAGTGGCTGGATCTTGGACAGGAGGTAAAGCCACAGAAAGATGCTCAGGATGTGGCATGTGTTACTGGTGGTGGCCAAGGAGGCAGAAACATGGGGCAGTGCCTCTGGGTGATCTCAAGCAATTTGCTGTCTGAGTGCTGCCTGAAAGCTTTCAGTGGTTTGCGAGGGGAAAAACCTCCGGGAGTTTGAAGGAGTTGATTTGGTCAGTCTGACAGGGGTGTGGTTTCTCTGCAGACCTGGTGCGGCAGATGGACAGGTTGGGGGCGGCCAACGCCACCACCGCGTCCGGAGAGGAGTTCCGGCAGAAGGTGGCCGAGGTGGAAAGGATGCTGAGGGAGATGAAGGAGAGGAGCCTGGCAGCCCAGGAGGAGCTGGCAAGGCGTGAGCACGAGGAGGCTCAGAAGTGTGAGTCCAGCTCTGGGGCTGCCCAGATCCTGCTGGGTCTGGCTTGGAGCCCACGCAGACACTGCACACCGTGGTCATGTTTAGGGGGCTGTTAAGAACGAGGTACCCCCAGCAATTTTTATAGGAGTTTCAGAGTCCCCTGTGACACCCCAACGGGATAATTTGTGGTTCCTTTTCCACTATGGCAAATTTCAGCGCAGAACTAGCTGGGTAGTTCTGTTTGATGAATAAAAATGACACTTAGAACAGGAATCACCATTATTATGCAATGTATTCACATCACTCATTGAGGTGAATAAATCACACCATGTTTCTTCCTATTTGCTGTCCCCATAGAGTAACAACCAGCAGCCAGCACCCTCAGTAGTTCTGAGGGTATCCTTGCAGGAGTGAGAGCAGTGAGCCCAACCAGGGACTCTGGCACTGCAGGAAAAGAACAATTCTTATTATCAGACTCTAGCAAAACATAGCTCAGCAGCTGAAAGCTGGAATTATAAACTGGCTGTTGTTAGATACAAGTAGTTTTTCACAGTGGAAGTAATCGTGGCCTCCGGTGTGGTTTCTCCATCATGTGGAGCTTTTCAGGCATGGCTGTGTGTCTTTGAAAGAGATCCCATCTCTCACCAGCACTGAGAGTTTGGAGATAATCATGGACAAGATCCTGTGCTGTCTAGTCTGGAAAAGAGGGAGGGGTGGAAGATGGTCACTTCTGGCCTTGATATCTGCCAAGACCAGAGCCAGGCTTTAAGGCAGCCAGGCACAGAAAGAGTTGGTTTAACACAGGAAGAGGAATTAGCAGCAGTTCTCATCCCCTGTCCCAGTGCTGCATCGGGTGAAGAGCGAGCTGCACGCCCGCTGGCAGTCCAACCAGGACCTGGTGAGCAGCATCCAGGAGCGGCTGGCCCAGCACAGCTCCCAGCTCATGGATCTGCGCGATGCCCTCAACGAGGCCGTGAACAAAACCAGGCAGACAGAGGACTTGAACAGCCTGAACCGAAACAACCTGGAGGAGAGTCAGGTAGACCTTCACCACGGTCCTGGCAGTGAGGGGTGGCTGTCCCAGCCCTGCTGGTCCCTGACCCTGGGTCTTTGTGTCCAGCAAAAGAGCCAGGAACTCCAACAGCAGCACGCGCTGGTGCAGGAGACCCTGCAGATGGCCAAGGATGCCCTTGCCCAGGTCTCTGACTTCCTGCAAATGATGGAGCGTGCGAAGGAGGTGAGTGGCAGAGGCACTTTGGCAGGGGCAGAGGGAGAGGTGTGGCAGCCCTCAGCAGTGACAGGTGTCCTTGCAGGCCTACGAGAAGCTGGCGGCTCGGCTGGATGGGGCGAAGCTGCCCCTGACCGAGCGGGTCAAGAAGTTCTCCCCAGCCAGCAGCAAGATCCCCATCGTGGAGCAGGCAGAGGAGCACGCCCGGCTCCTGGATGAGCTTGCAAGGAACCTGTCTGGGTGAGGCACCTGTCCTGACCCTCACTAGTCAGGCTGTCTCCTATCAGAGAGGGTATCACCTCCAAAGTTTTATACTGGAGCACACATTGTGTTGAGGAGCCCAAAAGGGGTTTGTCTGTGAGGGCGTGGGCAGGAGCCTGAGTGTTCTCCATGGACTTGATGGCTTCATCTTCCAACACAGCATTATCCAGGACACAAACCAGGATGGCTTTATCCAGCGGGCAGTTGATGCCTCCAATGCCTACGCCAGCATCATTGAAGCCATGAGGAAGGCAGAGCAAGCAGCCCATGATGCTGATGAGGCAGCCAGTGAGGCCCTGAGGGTATGTGCTGTGGGGGACCCTGTAAAGATGGGTAAAAAACAAACTCCCTTCCCTCTGACACGTGGGCACTGTGCTCTCTGCCTAAGAGCAGTCTGCCACAGCTGGGGCCAGATTCAGTGTCTGGGTCTCCCTGTCACACCTCACTGCAGTTGTCTGAAGGAGCAGTTTGGTGTGCAGTCAGAGCCAGAGACTTGAATTCCTCTTCAGAGTCCCATGTTTGTTTCACAGAACGTCATATCAGAAAATCTCGGCTCCACCTCCAGAATCCTGAAGAGGAACAGCAGCAGCCTGGAGGAGTCTGCGAGGAGACAGCAGAGCAAACTCAATGGGGGTGAGAGAGGCTCCTTGCAGGATCGGATGTCCTTTGGGCTGGACTGAGCTCCAGCAAACCAGCATGTGCATTTCTTTAATTGCAGCTATTAAAGGCACTCTGCAGACAGCACAGGATAAGCTGGCTGACCTCCGTGTGAAGAAGGAGCAGCTCCTGACCCAGCTCCAATCTGTGCAGGACATGCTGGGCAGGGAGCAAGGTTTGTTCTGGGGTAGCTGGACTGATTCTCTCTGCTCCCTTTTTCGTGCACTGTGACCCACTTCCTCCCTGCTCCTGGACACCTCAGTGATACTTCTTTCTTTGCAGAGGACACAAAGGACACGATTCAGAATGCCAAAGCAGCTGCTGCTGAGGCCAACAAAACAGCTGCAAGAGTGGAGGATACCCTGAGCACCATGAAGAAGAACCTGGATGAGTGGAAAGACCAGTATGGAGGCCTCCGAAATGAAGACCTGAACCAGGCAGTCCAGGATGCCAGGAAGTCTGGTGAGTGCTGAGGCTGGTGTGCTGCCAGGGTGAGTCTGATGTGAGCCACTGCATGCCCAGATACCCCCGGGGTATTTTTGAAAGCTGTGCTTTGCAGCTCCAGGTCAAGAGCAGAGGGAGGTAGCTAATACCGGATGCTTTAAGTCCTGGCCCTTTTTTTTTTCCTCTCCTGCAATGTCTGTATGATCTGTAGCTTTACTGCAGGAGGTTGCATGCACTGGAGCATTCTCACACCCGCCTCAAGGCTGATGGATTTAGGGGGATCTCTCTGTGACTGCTCCCAGCTACTGCTGTTTTGACTCGCATTTCTCAAACTGCTTGAACTTTGCATTTCCCTTCCTCACTAACCTCCAAAACTCCTGGCTCCACTTCAACCCCAGTGTCCAGCCTGGAAAGCACCATTCCCCTGCTGTTGGAGAAGCTGAGCAGCTTGGAGAACAGGAGGAACAAAAACGCCACCGTGTCGGAGAACATCGTGAGGATCCGGCAGCTCATCACACAGGCCAGGAACGCTGCCAGCAAGGTGAGCTCAGGGAGGGTGAGGGCAGGGCACGGTGTGCTGAGGTCCTCTGGTGGAGGAGGGCTTACCTGAGGGTAGCATGCAAAGGAAAGGGTGTTTGGGGCCTCCAGACAGGGTCCCTTTCTCGTGGGATTTGGTAGAACTGGCAGTGACCAGACAGGTGGCAGTGAGTTCAGTGCCACAGGGCTGGATTTCTCTCCCTGCAGGTGAAAGTGCCCATGAAGTTCAATGGCAGCTCAGGGGTGCAGGTCCGGATGCCCAGCAATCTGCAGGATTTAGCAGCCTACACATCCCTCAAATTCTACATCCAAAACCCTGAGCCCAGGAGCCAGCAGGGTGAGGCAGAGGACGGGCGGTTCGTGTTGTACCTGGGCAGCCAGGAGGTGAGATGGGGCCAGAGGGTGGAGTGGGCCTTTGTTGCATCAATGATGTCCCTGCCTGGACATCAGCCCCTCACCTGGTCCCTGAATATTTTTGTGGGGAACACAAAGCCCCTGGATGCAGCCATCAGCCTGGGTGGGGAGTGGAGTAGGGGCCGTTTGTCCAGTGCAGCCCTGGGAGCATCAGGGAGAGCTCCTGCCTGTCCCAGATGCCAACATGTGGCCCTGTCTCTCCCTGAGTTCAGGCCACTGGAGACTACCTGGGCATTGTGCTCAAGGACCAGAGAGTGCATTGGATCTACAAACTGGGAGACGAGGAGCCAACCTCCCTGAGTGTCGACGAGGATATTGGAGAGCAATTTGTCACCATCAGCATCAACAGGTAGGGCCTTTGCTCAGGGAGGGCAGGGTTTGCTCCTTTGGGGGTCTCCCCTGGCCTTGACCATCCCTCCCTGCTGCAGGATCCTGCAGTACGGGCACATGTCGGTGATCGTGGAGAGGCAGAGGGTGCACGAGATCAAGGGAGACAGCGTGGCCCAGGGAGAGCAGGGGCTGCTCAACCTGGACCCACACAACGTGGTCTTCTATGTGGGGGGCTACCCCTCCAGCTTCACGGTGAGACAGGCAGCAGGGAAGGGGGGAGCGTGTTGTAGGAGGTATCAGCAATGCCTTTGGAGGTTCCTACAGGAGGGAAAACCTGTTTAACTGTTGGGTTTCATTCCCAGCCCCCTCCTGCTTTGCGCTACCCCAACTACCGCGGGTGCCTGGAACTGGACACGCTGAACGAGGAGGTGGTGAGCCTGTACAACTTCCAGCACACCTTTGAGCTGGACACGGCGGCCGAGAAACCCTGCGCAAGGTGGGCGCCGCCCCGGGCCGGCAGCAGCCCTGCTGAGGCACTCACCTGAGCTCTGCTTGCTCCAGGGCACGGTAAATGGCTTGGGATTGATGCCTCTGCTGTGTTTCAGGTCCAAGTCCACAGGAGACCCGTGGCTGACGGACGGCTCCTACTTCGATGGCACCGGTTACGCCGAGATCAAGTTTGAGAGCCAGTTCGGCACAACCAAGCGCTTCGAGCAGGAGATCCGCGTGGTCTCCTACAACGGCATCATCTTCTTCCTGGAGAACCAGGCAGGTGCTTGCTCTCCTGGGGAGCCTTCATCCCTCACTGGGTGGGCTGGGACAAGCCCAGGCCTGCTTGCAGGCAGTCACAGTTCAGGACAGTGGGGAGAGGAGAGGTTTGGAGATCTCAGGGCTGCTTGGAGCAGGGTTTCAGCACTGTTGTTAAAAGCCATGAGAGGGCTGGACCCAAACCTCACAGCAGTCACTTGGCTGGTCCTTCAGGGGCTCCCCAGAAGTTGGAGACCCTCCAAGCTGGGCCAGGGTTCACTGGGACAGGCTGTGCTGCAAGGAGCATTTCCAGCTTGCAGTGTTATCCCTGTGCCCCAGCACAGGGCTGCTGTTTGAAGATAAATCCCAAAATAACTGTGGCCAAGGCATTGGAAATGGGACCTGGCCCTACCAGTGCTAAAGGGCAGGTGGGCTCTGTGCCACAACTGCATCCTGGACACCTGCTGAGAGTCCATCCTGCCTCCCCCAGGGTCAATTCCTGTGTCTGGCCATCCGGGATGGGAAGCTGGCTCTTTACTATGATTTCAGCTCTGGCCTGGAGATAGCAAAACCGAGCAACTCGTCCTCCCTCACCATCAGCAGCACCACAAACAAAGCGGTAAGAGGGAACGGGGCTGTCGTGGAGGGAGGGCTCCTCATCCAGGGTGAGGAGGCACAGGGACCCTTGTTTTTGAGGGGGGAAGAGCTGCAAGAAGTTTTTTGACTTGAGCCATTAACTAGACAGTTTGCCTTGCCCTCTGCGATGGACCCAGAACTGCCCCAGACTGATGGATCATTTCTCTGTTCTGTCTCCAGATCCAGATTTTCCTCCTCAAAATGAACAACAAGAAGCGAATCCTGGTGCGGGTGGAGCGCCTCACGATCTTTGTGGTGGAGCAGGAGAACTCCCTGGAGAATGCCGTCTCCTACTACCTGGGGGGTGTGCCCCCAGCTGTGCTGCCCCCCAGGTGGGTCCAGTCAGCACGTTCCCCTCCAGTCCCTGGTGGTGGCCCTGGCCCTTTCTCAGCCTCATCCAGGGCTGTTGGAACCCTGCTGAAACTGTGAGGGAAGTTTTCCTCTCACTGTCCGTCATCCTGAGCTTTTAAGGATGGTAACTTTTCTATCTCTGGTGAGGGAGGAGGTGCTGGTGGGTGTCACCAAGTCCTCCTTTGCCCTGCTGCATGCTTTGGAACAGCCTTGACACTGGAGATACGTGTGACCATCACGATTCATTCCCAGGCACTTTGCCTGAAGAGCTGCAGGGCCAGATCCTGCCCAGGGCTGTGTCCTGCCTGGGGCTGTCCTTGTTAACAGTCTGCTTCTTCTGCAGCTTGAAAGCTCTCTTCCCCACGGGTGGGCCCATCCGGGGCTGCATGAAGGGTCTGAAGGCTCTTGGCAAATATGTCGACCTGAAACGCATGAGCACCGTGGGCGTCAGCTACGGGTGCACCTCGGACCTCCTGGTGAGCACCAAGCCCTGGCAGCCTGGCCAGAGTGCTGGGGGAAGGGTCTGTCAGGGAAGGGGAGCACAGGACCTCCAAGACAGGCCCCATCTCCCCTCATTCACACAGAAACAAGCGTAAACCTCCCAAGTCCTCAGTGCAGAGGGGTCGTGGTGTGGTGCTTGCTCCACATGGTTGGAGCAACAGCCAGAACCAGCAAGGAACCAGAGCTCCTCACCCGTCTCCCAGCACCCCAGCAAGGCCAGGGCCAGGCTCCCACCTTCCCTCTGTGCTGTCTCCCACAGGTTGCCCGCCATGTCAGTGTCCATGGCCATGGCTACCTGACCCTGGCTCTGGTGGATGTCCCGGGGCTGAGGAACTTCTACAGCGGCTTCAGCTTCCAGACAAGCCAGCAGGAGGGGCTGCTCTACCACCACTCCACCCAGGTGGGCACTTGCAGGCCCCAAATATCCCAGCGGGATTATTTGGGCTGCTGGGGAGCGTGCTGCTTCTTCTTGGGAAAGGGGATTTCGGTGGGGCCAGGATGTGAATCTGCAGTGAGATCTGCACCCTGAGCTCCTGGAGGGCAGTGGGCTCTTTCTCGCGGTTCAGCTGCTGAGCTGCCAGGTGATGCTTTCTGCAGGAGGGGACGTGCCAGGTGTCCCTTCAGAGGGGTCAGCTGGCCCTGAACCTGCTGGGAAGTGAAGTCACCACTGACAGCGCCTATGCGGATGGCAGGGCCCACTACGTGGCCTTCTACAGCGACGCCCGTGGGTACGTGTCCTGCTGTGGGTACTGCTGGGGGGCCGGGGTGCCCACAGCCACAGGGTCCTGCTGACCCTGCTGCCACCCCCAGGGTCCGGCTGTACGTGGACGATGAGCTGCAGGACAGCAGGACAGGCCCCGGGCCCAGCCGGCGGCAGCGGCGCCAGGATGGGCGTCGGCTCTTCCAGCTCGGGGGTTCACCAGATCCCGGTGCCCTCAGCAACCTCACTGGCTGCATCGGGAATGTCTTTGTCAAGCGGTGAGTGACCCCTGCCACTTCCACACAGCAGGGCTCAGCCTCTTCCACCTCCCAGCTGGTGTGACAAGGACCTTTTCTCCCCCCCCCCGTGTTTAGCGTGTCAGAGCCACAGATGGTGGTGGACCTGCAGCAGAACGTGGAGAGCGTCAATGTCACCATGAGCTGTCCCTTGGGCGAGCAGTCACAGCAGCTGAGAGTCACTCCAAAGAAGGAGAGGCGGAAACCCAAGGTACCAGCCACAACTCCCCACGTCCTCCTCATCCTCCTCAGATGCCACTGCTCAGCTCTGCTGGCAGTGGATGCTCCCCTCACTCCATTCCCTGGCGCACACTGTGTAGGTGCCGGGCAAGCCCGCGCCCAAGGGCCGCCGCCACGACCAGGACGGGCTGTGCCAGCTGCAGCCCCAGCCCCGCACAGCCAGGGGCACCTTCCGCTTCGGGGGGGCCCCGAGCAGCCGCTGGGAGTTCCATGAGATCCCAGCCTCCTTTGGGTGGAGGTGAGCCTCACCCCGTGCCCATCCCATACAAACCCGGCCCTGGGATCATGGCCTGGAAGCACATGGAAGCAGTTGCTCTCATCACTCCCTGTCCCTGCAGGTCCCATTTCTCCCTGGAGGTGAAGCTGAACTCCTCCAGTGGGCTGCTCTTCTACGTGGCAGGCAGGCGAGGCTCCTCCATGGCTCTCTTTGTCTCCAACGGGCGCTTTGTCTTCCTGGTGGACATCGGCAGGCGCCGGCTGCGCATCCGCAGCAAGGACAAGTACCGTGACCGGGGGTGGCACACGGTGAGTGGGGCTTGGCAGGACCTCCCTGAACCACATCAGTGCCCTTGCAGGGGTTGGCTCAGTGCAGCCTTGCTCTGGGCATTGCTTCTCAATTGCACATGGGACACTGCAGTCCCAGGGGAGCAAAGGGGACAGTGAAATCACAGCCAGGGCTGGCTGAACCTCTGAGCTGAGGCCTCCTTTCCCTGGGCACAGCCCTGGGGCACCTCCCAAGCTGGGATGTCTTGGCACTGACCTTTGCTCCTTGCAGGTCTTCTTCAGCAGAGACCAGAGCCGGGCCCAGCTGGTCATTGACGGGCTGCGAGCCCAGAGTGCTGCACTGGCCACCACAGGGCTCTTCACGGCCCAGACCCCCTTGTATGTGGGGGGGCTTCCAGCTGGAAAAGCCAAGGCTCACATACCGGTAAGGGTTTGGTGGCCCCATGGCATCACCCTCTCTCATCTTGTTCTCCATCCCATGGCATAACCTCGTGCCTCCCAGCTTCTGCCCTCTCTGTGCTCAGAGGCCTCTCTCCACAGGTGGCATCGGCCTCCAGCTTTGACGGCTGCCTGAGGAACCTACAGCTGGACGGGAGGCCCCTGGGTCCCCCCTCACGCACCTTTGGGGTGACACCGTGCTACGAGGGCGCGCTGGAGAGCGGCGTCTTCTTTGCCACGGACGGCGGCTCCATCACCTTTGGTACCCCACTGCGGCCTGGGACAAGGAATATCACATTCCATGGGTATCCCCTTGGTCCTCCTCACCAATGGCATTTTCCTTCCAGCTGATGGAGTGATGACCGAGCAGGATTTGGAGGTGACACTGGAGGTCCGTCCCCGCAGTGCTTCTGGCCTCATCTTCCACATAGGCACGAGGAGAAGCCACTACCTGCTGCTCTACATGGAGGAGACAAAGGTACTGGGAGGGTGGCTTCCCCACAGGGTTTCAGAGGGAGTGGCTGTCTCCTGCCTGTCCCTCTCAGCTCTCCAGGTCTGATGGGTTTGTCTCACTCCAGGTCACTGTCAGAGCAAGTGCTGGGGCTGATGAGTTCTCAGCGTCGGTGACGTGCCCGGCTCTCTGCGATGGGCAGTGGCACACCATTGCAGGTGAGGTGGCAGCTCCCTTGGTTCTGTTCCTCTGCTCCAGCTCTGCTCAGCCCACATCTCTTAGGGGAGCTCAGGACAAGCCCAGCGGCAATTTAAACCCTCTCCCCCTGCCATATGCACGTCATTAGGGAGTTTGTAGGTGCCATGAGGTCAATTTCCTAATTAACAAGAATTCTTGCCTGATTTTAGCACTGTCAGCTCCAGTAGGCAGGAGAGACAGGTGGTTTTTCCACTTCATGGAGCTGCTGGCAAGGCCAAGGATGTGCCACAGGACTTGATCCATTCTGGACTGTGTCCAGCTTAAAGTGAAAGCCCAATTTGCTTTGGTGTCAAGTATGTCCAAAGGGCTCCAAGCCCACAGCTAGGAGCAGGGATTGCAGGATTCATACCTGTACAGGAAACTCAGCCTTTAATGTAGCTGCCATTGAGCAAGTGCTGTTTTGCATTGAGCTCTTTTTGGGGTTTGGGGGCATAGCCCTTTCTGGGGTTTGGGGGCACAGCTGCAGCCCCATCTCAGCACAGCTCTTATTTTAAACCTTCATCTTCCTCAGCCAGTGCTGGGTGAGATTTTGGGGGAGATTGTCCAGACTTTGGGCGTTTCCCAGGAGCCAGGCAAGGCCCTTTGACCCTCCCAGTAGTTGTGCTCTTGCTCCAGCACTGGTCTAGGCTGGAGAACAGAGGTGGGCTTGCTCCATGGGTAAGGAAGAAGCACTGACTGTTGTTTTCTTTTGAAGTTACCAAATGGAAAAACATAATCCAGGTGGATGTGGACACAGAAGGCAACCACACAGTGGGACCCAGCCACCCTCCTGCACCCAGCACAAGGGCAACCTTCTCCCTGGGAGGGCTTCCAGGTGAGTCGGGAAAGATGTGCTCCAGGATGAAATACCCTAAGGATAAGGGGAATACTATTCCTGGTGCGAGGAAGAGGTGTTTAAGCCTTTGCCAGGCTAATGCCTGCTTTTCCTTGTTTCTTCTGCAGAGACAGACAAGGCCAGCACAGGGCTGCTGTTACCTCCCCTCCCTCACTACGAGGGCTGTGTCAGGAACCTGCTGATTAACCGGAGGCAGGTGGAGCTGCCTGGAGCAGGGACTGCCCGGGGCTCTGTGGGGCTGAAGGGCTGCCCCGTGCTCTGAGTGCCACACCCACGGACAGCCTGAGGGACAGAACGCTGCTCCGGCCCGGCGTCACCACTCAGAGCACTGGCCGTGCTCGGCCACACGTATCTCCAGTGACTGCCGGCACAACTCTGGGCCAAAGAGGGGCCACAAATCCCAGGGGAAGGAGGGCAGGGGAGGATGGTTGGGGAGAAGGGGGCACTTGAGGGGTGTTTCACAAATAGAACCAAAAAGTTGGAGCGGGATGTGGCATCAGGCGAGTCCTTCCTGGGTGGTCAAGGATCTGCAACAGGGCTCGTCCTGCCCTGTGGCTCATGGTGGGAGCGTGGGCTGGAGCACAGAGCAGCCCTGCAGCACATCCTGAATCCTGTTCCCTTCACCCCACACGTACAACGCACATGGATTTAGTTCACCGAACACTTGAGGCTGTTAATGCCACAGTCTGTCTGCTGATAAAGGCTGCAGGCAGTTTGTTTTATAATAAATGTAATTAGGACAAACTGGATTAATTCCATCCGTTTTGGGGTTTTGTAAGCAAGGGTACACTTAACCTCCCCTCAAGGGCAGTCTCAGCTCACCTACTACTGCTACACAAAGAGCTCTGCAAGGGGGAACTTGGACAAAATTCTGTTTGCAGAATTAGCATCTTCTTATCAGAGTAATTTATAAGAAGCAAAAAAAGAACAGAATAGTCTGGGAGAACCATTGAGGGAAAGCAGAAGGGCACAACCACCACTGGCTCTGCACTTGCATTCAGCACTGATAGTACACTGACAAAAGGCCTGTTGTGCAAAGCAAGAAACCATTGCTTGAAAGGGAAGAAATAGAAAGGTTATCTCCACATCTGGCCAGGGGTGTGGGGTGGCACCTGGCCCTCGCCCACCCTGGCTCCTGCTCAGCCTCCCTCAGCCCTGGTGTAGTGCAGTCTCCACTTGAAGCAGCTTTTTTCTCCCAAGACACCCAGTTCACTCGTGCACTTACACGTCATATATATATTTGTGTGTGTATATATATATCTCTGGCCACTTGGGGACAAAATCTTGCTTCTGAAATGGACTTGTAACTTATATCATTATATTGTGAGGGGTTTTTTTTTATGAGGGGTAAATATTGTAAAATGGGTTTTTAACATGTCCATCTGAAATGTAATTATGACCTGTTTTTAAAGTTGTAGTATTAAAGATGGTCTTTGTAAATCACTGGTACAGATTTTGGAGTCAAATAAAGTTTTGTGTTACTCTTTCACTTTACCTGGGGAGAGTAAGCATCAGGCTGATGAGCTGGAAGAGGGATAATCAGCTCTGTAGGAAGACTGTATAGATTGGAAGGAACAGTATGGCAGATAAAGAAAATTCCTTTATTTGTAGATTTATATAAGCATAATATGAAGTTAGTAATCCTACTGCAGTTGCTTAAGTTAGTATCTAGGAACATCTGTAAGGAAGAGCAAATAACTTAATCTAAACTCATATCTTCCTCTTCATCTTTCTTGTCCTTAGAGTCCTTAGAGTCTCCTTCCTTTTGGTCTGACTTGACACTGTTCTGCATGGCTTTGGCAAAGGCTTCTACATCTGGAAGTTAAACACACAAGTTAGTGCATTTCCTGAGCTGGAACTCACTGTCCACACAAGGTTAAAGTTTCATTACTTAGAAAGCAAACAGCTGCTTTAGTATGAATTAGCAGGGAGGAAAACTTTAAACAAGAGTGACATCCAGCTCTCTCTGACACAGCATTTTATGCACTTTAATTGTGCATGGGCATCCTAAGACCAAAATTCTTGCAGTAATGGGAGGGTTGCTAAAAGCTCACTGAGGAAAAGGGATACCCCCATCACCAGAACTGGCCCTGACTGTGTTCACTGATTCCAGATGAATCACTAAAGACTCCCACAAGAAAGGCATTCCTTTCAAGGTGACTGTGACACCTCCAGAGTCTTTTGCATTTCTAGCAAGAAAACAAAGCCAACACATCTCTGCAGAACCCCAACTTCTCTCACTGCACATTACAGCTCACTGTCTGCTGGAACACCTGTCCCACCTGCCTTCTCCTTGTAAACATCAGTGCAAGAATCAGCTGGCAGACTCAAGACTCTCAGAGAGGGAGAGTTAGAAGCTGATCCTTACAGCCCACATTCAGTGGTCGTATGCAGTGCCAATACCCCCAACAACCCCGTCTCTGCTGTTCCCCCCAGCACCAGCACTCACCGCCTTTATTGGCCGCATCTACTGCCTCTGCAGGTAGCCCAAACTGGCTCATGAGTGGGCCCAGCTGTCCTGAAGCTAAAGCAGCACTGAACATGCTCAAAGCCTGTGGATTGGAGTCAACAGCATCAAAATAAAGTTTGCATCACATTCCTGCAGTAGTAACCCCAGGAGGAGAGCAGTCCTGTCAAGGCAGGGCTTGGGAACAGATATGCAATAAAATAATCACCAGTTGCATGTCCCTCACTTCCTTCTGCCTGCATGGAAGTTGCTACAGTTTAATTTATAACAGTCATTTAAGCTACTGAAATTTTGCAAATTGACAGATTTCAATCAACTGGTGTAAATTACTAGTTCAGATTGGCCTGTAAGACACCAGCTTTTATCACAGCCAGTGTTCTGAAATTAAGGACTGGTCTTCCAAGGGATGTCATGTAGGAACTGTGATCATCTCCTTTCAGTCACCTGAAATTGCCTTTAAGGAGCCATTTGGTGAAAGGGAATAATGAATTTGCTATTACTCTTGTCATTTGCCAGGGAACACTTACAGTAAAGAGAAAGGTAAAGCCCAACTCCAAAAGAAAAAGTAAAAACCATTCCCATCTGCCCTTGAGTGACTGCAAAAGAACTAGTGCTCCATTAAACCATGTCCCTCCTCCTTTCCACTGCTACTGAGCAACTCTGAACAGTGCCAGGAACCTGGAAAAGCAGGGCAAGGTGCATCAGGAGGATGGGAAGGAGAAGTGCACTTCCCCCCAGAGCCAGCATCTACCTGCTGGAACTGAGGAGACGTCAGGGTGTTCTGGATCTCTTCCGCCGTCTGCGGCAGGGATTCCCCTGAGGGAAGGTAAGGCATCAATCGCTCCTGAACTTCAGCGTTGGCCAGGATGGGAGCCATGATCTCAGGAGTCAGAACAGCTGCCAGGTCCACTAGGAGGAAACAAAAGGCTGGCCATTAGACTACACCCAAAACCCCGTATTTCTGTCATGTAAAGCAAATGATCTAGTCAGGGTCTGAGTTTTGAAACTTCTTAGCACATTGCCACCATCTTTTCTTCCTCTCAGTTTTGGAGAATAAGCCTCCTGAAGCAGTCAAAAACAGCACTGAAAAAAACCTCAACAAACCACACACCAAAAAACGGGAACAAAAAAGAGACCTTTCAAACCAACGTGGAACAGGACAGGACAGTAAAACAGCTCCAAAGGACTCCTGGATCCAGCAGCTGCCTGGTCAGAGCACTGTTACCTTGCTGTCCTCCTGCTCCAGATGGCACATTCATAGTAGCTAAAATGTTCTGAAGGTCGCTCAATTGAATGGGCTGGGTTGGGCTGGTGGCTGAGCTGGTTCCATTACCCGAGCTGGGAACGGGGCTGGGACTGGTCACGGAGGCGGCCGCGGGAACGGACGGGGCAGGCGTCACACGGGTGGAAGAAGTGGTGGAAGATGGAGTCACTGCAGCCGACTGGCTGCGAGAGCTGGGCGAGATAATGAGGATAATTAAACCCCTGCAGAAACCTCTTGTATTCTGAAAAGCTTCTTTTCAAACCCTTACAATATGAAAAAAATCCTACCTCATTTAAGAGCAGTAATAAGCAGCCTTGATTCCCACCATATTCCCTATTCAATAAGCCATGATTCCTCCCACAGCAGTGGCAAGCTCACACTGCAATAGCCCAGGGCAGACCAGGCCTCCTACCTTGATGATGAACTGCTGGTTGGGGGTCCCCCACTCCCGAGCAGACTGGCCAGCCCCGGCCCCGTCAGTGCGCCCAGCCCACCTTCCGTAAACATAAAAGAAGAACAGGTTTAGACATTTATTTCTTCAGGGTTTTCTGCACCTCTCTTCTCTGGAGAGGCTGCTCTTGTACCTGAAAGGTTTTATTTGCTAAAATAGAGGAGGGGGTGAAAGAGCCCAACCCCCCCTCCCATCCCCTTCTGTAAATTAATAGAATCTTCTTTTCTGATCTTGCTTCCCCACTAGAGAGCTGAACATCTCAGAAATGACTCCATTTCTAGGTGTACACACGGATGGAGTTACTCCAGTTTGTGCTATGCGTACATCACTGTAACACAGCCCTCTCCTCTTATCTGCTACACCAAAACCCCAGCTTTTCTATGAACTTTAGAACCAAAGCCCTCAGCAGAAGATCCCAGAGGCGTCTTTGAGTCGCCACCACTCTCTCCTCACAGACCAGGGGTTTGCAGCTTCAAACCTAATGCAGAGATGGGCAAGAGAATCAGCCAAGCTGTTATAAACACTCCACAGGCAAAGGAAGGACAGCTCCACACACCAAGTGCTCTCAGGGGACCAGCCAGCAGGAAACCAACACCCCTATGCCAAAGAAACCACAACCAGCCTCCTCCATCACACATCCCAACTACCAAGGACTCATCACAGGGTCAAGAACCTCAGCTGGGAAAAGGCCTGGCTGCTGGCCCCCCTGGAGTTGTCAGGGACTTGACTGTTCCCCCACAATTCCTCTGAGCCACATCAGCCAAACACCCCATTTCCCATCAGCAGTTCCTTGCACCACAACTGATTATACACACAAAGCACCTGCATTTCTCACCCACCTCTGGGAGTGCCTGGGAAGAGAGGACAGAGCAGCACCCAGTGAGCAAACCCATGGCCAGCTGCAGCTGCAGACCCTGTGGGTCAGAGTGAGCCCCTGCCAGTCCCTCCTTGGACAGGAACAATCCCATGGAACCACCACTTCCTTCACTCATCCCAGAGCTTCCCCAACAGCAGGCACAGCAGGTGAAGCTCACCTGGCTGTACCACACACTGCTCTGTTCCATTTCCCAGTAAAAGTGACCCAGGAGCAAGAGAGCTCCTCTGGAGCTCTGCAGAGCCCCAAGAGATGCAAACCAGATGCGAAGAAGACGACACTCCCAGGGGAAATGATCCCCAGGGATTCACCACCACCACTGTTTGCAGCAGCAAGCAGATGGTTCTCTTTCTGTTGCATGTCAATCTGGCTTATGGCTAGATGTAAGGGCAAGGAAAAAAGAATTGCTGAGGAAAAGTGCTGAGAAAAGGAGGACAGTCTCAGGATTATGTGAAGCTTCAAGAGGAAGATCTTTTCCAAACACATCCTAAAAGGCCAGATTTTTCCAACACTAACATGAGATTTGCATCTGAACATCCCACCAATATGAGACTTGCATCTGAAGCTAAAAAGACACCAGCCAGACCCACAAAAATGGACTTCTGAGCCTCAGCACAGAACCTTTGACACTGCCATCTGTGTTCCTTTGCCTATTTGCACTCGAGGGTCCGACCTGTCAGAAAATGCTCCTGGAGCATGGACAGCATTGAGAACAGACCACAGCAGGACTCCAACACAGCCCTCAGCCCCTTCAGAAACCAGAGACCCCAGCTCTCCCCAGGGCTGTCCAGGAGAGAGAGCCCTGCCCCGAGGTTTGCCCCTCTGACAGGGGAGTGCTGTGGGGTGGGACCACTCTGACCTTCCTCTTGAACTCTTTCTACTTTGCACAGAAATATTCACTGAACCAGAGACAACCACAAGCAATTCCACAGCTTGGTAATGAGCACACTCACCAGGAACAAATCACTGGTTTTCAGCCCTTGCTCCAGTGAATATTTAGGAAGAAGAAGAAGTGGAAAAAAACAAGGGGGAAAAAAGCAGAAGATTCAGTGCAGCAAGGAGCAGAATCTTGCAGATCAAGCCCTGAGATGAGTGCTGTGGAGAATCTGGTACCCTTTTTCTGTCCCTGAGCTCATCTCTGAGGCAGGGCCTTGCCTTCTCACGAGAAAGAAGTGCTATTGAGATCAATAGCACTACTTGAAAATATTGTCAGGTAAGATGTAACCTGGCAGGAGAAAATACCATTTTGGCATAAAGATATTAAAGCATTTTACCAAGTCCTCCTAAGCCCGTTGGTCCGATCAGCTGCATGAGCTGGTTATGGCTCATGTTTCCAAGAAGGCTTTGCAAGCCACCCTCACCTAAAAACAAAAACATTCTGAAACACAACATATTCACATAGTTTTTTTTCACAGCACTCCGGCTCAAACAGCAGGAGATTAATTGGTATCACATTGTGTATGGAAAAACAGTTTCAAGTGTTTACTGATTCATGATCTTCATAAAAGATAAATGTAACTTGGCTTCATAAAGAGGTAAGACTCCAGAGAATCTACTGGAAACAAAGAGACTTCTCCTGGCAGTCTTAACTTTCAGCCTACACCTATTTTAACAGCACAGTTTATTCTGCTAAAAGCATGTTTACGCTTCTGGCATTAACAATGTCCCCAGCTCACCCTCCACAGCCATCAGGGATTTCTTCCTAGGGAACTCTAGGGGCTTAGTCTAAACATAAATTTAAAAAAAAAAAAAAAAAAAAAGAAAAGGCTCTGACATGAAGGAGCAGAGAATGGACTGTACCTCCCAGTGCTGACAGCTCGTGGCCTCCGCTGGCATTCCCACCCAATGCCCCTGGCATGGGGGGATTGTTGAGATATTCGTTCACCTTACGGCAGTGCTCCTCATCCTTGTCTGTCTTCGGCTCCTGCAAGACAATTGCTCTTGGTATGAGTCACACTGAGGGGATTTTGATCCAAGACCTTGGTCATTGGCTTCCCACAAACCTGCATCCAGAAGAAGAGTCGTTTTGATCCTGCCTTGAACTTCAATACATACACACGGCCTGTGGTGCACTGTGGGACTCTCTTGAACTCACAGTCATCAGGAAAAATAATCAAATCCTGGAAAGCGTGTCAGGAGAAACAAATGTTTGAGAAAATACATCAATATTCCCTTTTCACCTCCCAAATCCTTCTGCCCTCCTCCACAAACTTTCTTCCATCTGCTCCTCAGAGCAGAGAGGATGTGGGAGTGCAGGTCTGTCAGCGATATTCTCGCCCTAATTTGTCCTGGAGGAGCTCTTTCCGCAGTGCAAGCGGATCAGAACATGACACAACACCTCAGCACTGAAACACAAGCTCATACTCACATCCTCCACGTTGCCCGAAGTCCTGTCCTTCCAGCAGAAGTGAATGAGGGAATCATCGGTTTGCTGGATGTAAACAAGGCCTTTTCTCTTGTCTGGAGTTACAGTGCTGCCTTTCAGGGACATCTTCCCTGCCCGAAATTCCACGAGGTATTTGCTCGAGGAGCCACGGGAGCCTGGCACCAGGCTTGGAAATAATGCACCTGAAGACATCCTGGAGAGAGAGCAGCAGGTGTGATGAGAAACCTTCCCATATCCTCTCTTCCCAATATCAAATTTCAACCTTAACCAGGTGGCTTCACAAAAGCAATCTGTCCCGCTGCCTGCAGAATTCCAGGGCGATTCAACTGAGCTAAAGCAGAACCCTGGATGAAGACAGGAGGCTCTACAGCTCTCCACTAATAAAGGACAGCCTATGTGCTGAGGCACTTGAAAATGAAGCCACCGTCCCCCGGCGCTTCCTTCTTCAGTTCGAACCGTGGTTCAAAGCAGGAAGCCCTGCTGCATCTTCAGACTGCGGCTCCAGCATCCCGGCGGAGCCCCACCGCCTGCCCCGTGCTCCACTGACCCTCACGGTGATCCCTCACAGCGACCCCCCGGCCCCCCCTGCCGCACTGACCGACCCGCGGGCCTGGCGGCGATGCCGGGCCCGGCCGGCCCTGCGGGGCTGTGCGGCTGTTCCCGGGGTCGCGCTGCGCTCACAGCCCGGCCAGCCCCGGCCCCGCCGCTGGGCAATAGTCGGAGCCGAGCCGGGACAGGGGGGTTCGCGGCCCGGCCCAGGCACCCCCCCGCCCGCCCAGAGGCCACGAGCTTCTGCCGGGCCCCCCGAGGCCGCCGTGCCGCCTTCCCCCCGGCTTCCCCCGGTAGGAGACTCCCAGCCCGGCCGCCGCTGGGCGCGCAGTCCCGGGGGTGCCGCGGCGGGTCCCGGCCGGTACCTTCAGCCTCCTCCTCCTCCTCCGCCGCCGCCTCAGCTCTTCCTGCCCCACACGCCGGAACCCCGCCCCGCCCGGGGCGCACGCCGCCGCGGCTCCACGCTATTGGCCGGCGCGGCTGTCAATCAAAGGGGGCGGTACGAGAGGCGCCCCTGCTGTGTCACGGAACATGGCGGCGCTCCCCCCTCACCCCCCCAAACCCTCATGACCCCGAGCCCTCATCCCACCCCTCAGCCAAGCACAGCCCCGGGCCAGCGCGTCTCCAACACCTTCGGTTGGTTACCAAAAATAAATGCTTCCGCGGAAGGCACGTCGGGCCCACGGCCAAAGCCCGAGTTGCCTCACACTATTTCAGTATTGCTTCCCTGACCCAAATCGCCGGTGTTTTCAAAGAGCCGGCGGTGTGGGGCCTGGCCAACACAGGTCTGTTCCCAACACCAGTGCTGGGTGAAGTCTTGGGTTTGTTTATTAGAAGCGGTTTTGGACAAAAAGTTTGCTGGGAAATTGTTTTTAATTATTAAACAAGAATAAATAGTTCTCATTAGTTTTCTTCTGAGTGATGCGGGATAGATGGTTCCTGCCCCCATTAATCCAGGTGACAAGAGTTCTCTAAATGCTGGATGTGCAAAAAGTTGTTCCCTGTTTACAGCAGGACATCACCTCCAAGATACGAATGCTGTACAGCAACTACCCCGTTACCTTTCACATTTGTAACATTTTAGCAGAAGTCCACTCCCTCCCCAGCTCCAGCTCACACCGGGCCTCTCCATCACCACGCCAGGGTGAGGTCTCAGTGCTGGGAGGTTCCCATGGCTCTTCCCGCTGCCAATTCCCACGGCAGGTTTCGGATCCGGCACCACACAGCCCTCGCTGTCCTGCACCCCACGGACTGCAGGGCAAAGGTGCTGAGGAACAGAGTCCACCACGGCTGGACACCTCCACCCAGGGCTGCAGGTGTTCAAAGCTCCAATTTAAATCATCTTTGTCCAGTGAACGTCACAATGAAATCAAGGGGCAGCCCCAGAGCTGGCTGAGCAAAGCCAGAGTGTCCTCCTGCCCCCTCCACCAGCTGCTTTGTTCAGGTCTCACAAAAATCTGTCACCATCCAGAGGCCCAAAGGGTATTTATTAAGTATTTATTATAATTTCTTTCTAGCTGGTTTCTCTATGTAGCTGTATTAACATATACTAACACAGTTATATACAGTGTTTAATCAAGTTATAAAAGTGACATTCTTTCAAAAGGTGCAAAGTTATTAATGTTTTGACACGTAAACTACTGAGGCGAGATCTGCATCGAAAGTAAAAACTTCTGGACTTTGAGAGCATTAGGAATGCCAGGGCTGGCCAAGCAGAGCCGTGTTGGCAGTGCAGGGAAAGGGTTCTGAAAGTGTTGCCAATGAAGAACAATAAATTAAAAGAATGGGTTTGGAATTAATCTGAAATTTTACTGAAAACTTCACACTAAAGGAAGGGGAGATGGGGGTGAAGATGTAACTAATGAAGTGCTCTTACATTGGAAATGTTCCCAGTTTCTTATTATATCCCATGAAGATTCTATACTGAAGTTTGGATGAAACACGTTGGTACAATTGTTCCATGCTTTCACATAATGACAAGGCTTTAGGTCTTTGAATTTTAAATCCTGGCTTAGACAAAAGGGATGCTAACCTGTACACCTCCTCTTAGAAACAGAACATCTGTACAGTTTTTTTCCATTCAGGCAGTTTCTATTTATATGCATTGTTTTAAAAACATCACTCCAGCATTGAACATACTATGTAGTTAAAGCAAGTTTTAAACTCCCACTGGTCTAATATGTGACTCCTTTCAATCCTCACCTAACAAAAAATTCCCTATGGCACGTGCAGTGAGTGTGGAAAGGGGTTAGCAGCACCTGACACTGTTGTTAAAGCTCAGGTTTTTATCAAAACTATTTTTATGCTGTTCCATGTGGATCAGCAGTGCCTTTTCAGAAGTATCTGTGCCTGTACTAGGAACAAACACAACCCCACTGTGCCACTAAGTCCAGCTCAAGTTCTGAAGACTTCCATCAACACACGGTACAAATTTTGGCAACATTATCAAGTTGCTATGAACAACATTCAGATTGTGTCCTTCCTTACTGCCTTGAAGTTTTACAGCTTCTCTTATTTTTCCAATGAAGACAACTAAATTTCCCCCAAATTTAATCTAATTGTTGTACACATGATTTCACAGAAGAATTTCTCTATGAATATGTTAATTTTCTTTTGCTTTTTAATCCTGTGGTTGAGAGAGAAACACTTCAAAAATCTACTTTCTGGATGAAATCACAGATGTTTTGGACACAAATCAGACCAGCTCTTTCTTGAACTCTTCATGTTGCTGGCACTTAACACCAACAATTTCTAAATTACTGTAAACTTCACAGCAGCACAGCCTCTCCATTTTCACCTGGTTACTCATTTCATAAAAGAAGCAGCAACATTAGGATTAGTTTTAATTACTGGGCCTAATTTTTCAAGCCTGTCTCTCCCACCCTGGCCCCTGAAATGTACCACTTGAAAGAAAATGAACGTGTCAGTTCAGTAATTGATTATTTCCAGTATTATATGGCTTTGATGGTTTGATATGGAGGAAAAAAAAAATCCCACTTTTTGACATTGCGTGCTCACAGGAAACTTGTAATAGGTATAACTCTGCCAAAGCTTTAAATTGATTCTGCTTTTTCACAACATACAAAACAGACATGACCTAATAATGAGAAACATGCAAACCAAAACTTCCCCAAAACATGAACCTGTGTGTGGATACACACACGGAAGTGCTTCCAAAGGAAAGTTTAGTCTAGAAGCATACACAGTGCCAAAGCTGCCAAAGGTAGTGCAGAAGAGTTAAGCCTCCAAGTGGTAGCAAGCAATATATTGTACATTGGAACCACCTCGACATTCCTGCTATTGCTTCCAAAGCTTCTCCTATGATAAGAACAGCATTGGACCTCAGGAAAAGCAGGTTTTGGCTGTGCCCTTCCCTTTTCCTAACGTATGCTCTATGGGATTTATCACAGGTATACAGTTTAATGCTCACAGTGTCCCAAAGTTGTGAAGACTCTGTAACAGACAACTACAGTGGGAGAGGCTCAGGGCTGGGTTTTATGTCCTGAGTCTCTCAGTTATGGAATTGTTGAGAGGGGGCCAGGAGCTCCTGTCCCCGGGGAATGCTACATACAGTATGGGGAGTGTGACAGGACTGGGTTTGATCCTGTTGGTGCCATGTTGGCTTTTCATCCCTGCTCCGAGTGCCAAAAACTTCAGCTTCTTCACTATTGTACTAAGTAACAAGGATATTATCTCTATTTTATTTAAGTAGTTTTCAAGGATGTTATGTGCTCTACGGATACAGCGTATCCTCCTGCCAGAGAAACTAGGGGAGGAAATGGAGAACCAAAGGTCCCTCTGAAAATTAGTGAAAACTTGATGATTTCAGGTGCAGCTTTATGGAATGAGCGCAACAGTATTTAAATATTTGGCAATCCAACATTAGTGATAATTAAATCATTGATTGTTGACTGACAGAATTTCTGTTAAAATTTACTTAGAAAAGCTGGTTTTTGCTATCAACAAAACCAGAGTAACTGGCTTGGAATGAAATCTAGTAACTAGATGTCCGGATGAGATGAGCAATTGGTTCTGGAATTTCAGTATATGTCTGGACAGTCTGAGAAATTTCTATCAAAATAGCCACCTGAGTACAGCCAATCTGGAGTCCCAGTGTATGGGTTAGTGCCTTGATGAAACCATCTGCAACACAAAAAAGAAAAAGGAGAGAAGCAATAAAAGAAAAAAGCAAACAGAATGAACAGTTATTAACAGGGAAAAAAACCCCCAGTGTTGCTTCTTTCACAAAACGTTCTAAAAATACACTAGTATTTCCTATAAAAATAATTCTCAGGAAATATTCTGAACATGAAAATCACTGAACTTCCTACACAATTATCACTACCTTGTAGAACACCTTTTATTTTAGCATAAAGGAGTATGAAATGGATTTTAAAATTTCTGTCCTATTCCAAGTAAAAGTAACATTGATTCTCTAGATTATATATATTAATTTTTACTTTAAAAGAAGGCCAAATCAGTTACACAATCATTTTGGAAATTTGTCCCAAGAGGAAACAGTTTCTGTTCTGTGCAGGTGTGCCCTGCACAGAACATCAACAACTGCTCACTTTTTAGCCACACTAACAAAAACCAATTTTATATTCCCTGGAAAAGATTTTTCAAGGCTTTAACTGGAATTAATCTGTAGCTACACCTCCAGGCTTTGGGAAAATAATGCTTTCTCTTCTGAATTTCATAAAATCATGGAGCATCCCAAAGTTCTTGCCTTTGAAGGAAGCAACTGCAGCGACTGGCCGTGAGCACACACTTGACTGCACAGCCCTGGCAGCTGTGAAAAGCACCCTGTGGGAGCATCAGCCAAATCACACATCACTCCCTGATGCACTCTGTGACTCAGAAATCACTTGAATATGCAATCAAAAGAGCAATTTCTGAAGTATCCAAGCCAAGAAATCCAAAGAGTGTGAAAACAAAAGGTCCTAGAGGGCCACAATGTCTTGCTCAACTACCAAAACCCAGACAGGAATTGGTTAAAGGAGATGACACTTAATATTTTAACATCCATTCTAACAAAAAGATGACCTCTGTAGGCTAAAAAAAAAAATAAAAATCCAGCATTACCACAGTAGTTAATTATGACAGGTTTCAGCATTTATTATTAGATAATTTATCCAGGACAGACTTACTAGCAATTTTGGCTTCCACCTACATACTTAATTGTTGACTCAGCAATGCTTTAAGTGACACTACAAATTGTGCTGTCACGGAAGCAATGAGACATGTGCTGTCCTGAAGAAAAACAATTCAAGCAGTGTAGCCAACGACTCCCAGCTTAAACTAATTCCTCCTTCCTTGCCCCTTACCGTGTGTGCCATTCCACCTCGTCCTTCGCACGCTCCTTGCGAGCAGCTCTTTGTTTCTCTTCTAATCTCTCCTTCTCTTTGCTTGCCACATCTAGCCAATGTTTCAAGAGAAATTGGTAATTTAGCAAAAAAGAAACAAAAATGCAGAAAACACAGGTAAGACCAGAGAAATTAAATAGAAATAATTTAAGCATGAGAAGGCATTTGCTGTACAGAGTCTTTAGCAACAAAACGCTAAAATTCATTTCAGAAAAGTTGCTGCTACAAACACAGAGCTGAAACTGAAATGTTGGTGTTTTATCTCTCAGAAGCGCTGCACTGAGACAGCAGGGAAGAACTCAGATTAGGCATAATAGAGAGGGTGATTTTTTTCACTATTTGGCCGTGTGTTTCCTCTGACAAATACCAGAGCAGCACAGCACGTCTGCTCACCACATGTCTCTCCAGACAAACTCCAGAGCAAGTGGAGCACGTCTGCAGCTCCTCCCAAGCTAGCAAACATGCAAACACATCATAACACAGGACAGCAGCCCTGGGATCCACCTGGGATGCATCTGCTCTCCCAGGATTTTCTGGGAGAAAACAGACATCATACACTGCTCAAAAGCATGTTCAGTGCACAGGATGAAAAAGAGTTAAGGCTGCTCTGGGAATGAGAAACTGAAGACTGTTTCCTGCATTGATGCCCCTTCAGCAATTCCTCCCAAATCAGGTGCAGGTATTTCCTGCAGCCAACACATACCCATGTTCCCGTTCTCCATGTTCCTGATATCCGGACGTAGCCGGCAGTCTGTGGGAGCCAATATCGCTTCCATGCCCTTTTCCAGCTCATTGAGGCTCACAGCAAAACTGGTGAAATTGTACATCTGAAAAGCAAGTCAAAGGGAAGGCACAAGTTATTCCAGCAAAGCTGGAATCCCTACAAATGAATGGATATAACAAAACTTCCAAGAGAAATTGCTGAGTCAAACCCCTACTGGCTGCCCTGAAGGCAAGGTTAGGTTCATACAATGCCAGCTGAATTTTATCTTGGAGGGGAGGAACAAGAAAAGGCAGATGGGGATAGAAATCACAGCTTTCATTCTTTAAGCAGCCTTTGCTTGTGGGGATTAAGACAGATTTTCTACGATAATGATATTTAACATCACGATTTTTAGGAAAAAGCAGAACAAAACAAAACGACCCACACCAAAGAGAACAAGAAGTCTTGCTGAAACTATGGAAATTAATATCCATCTGTCCTGTTACTGCACCCTGTGGCAGCTTGTCTTGGAACAGCAGGGCCAGCAGAAGGGAATGTGTATCCATATTTTAGCCACTCAGTGCAAAGATGTCCCAGACAGGTTAGCCTAAATCCCCAGATTCCCAGCTGCACTCAGAGCATGCATTCCTTGTGCCAGCTCAGACACAGCAAGGCTGCTCTCAGCACAGGACTGAGGCAGAGCTTGCTGGAGTGTAATTTCAGTGCAGCAAGAGCAGGCCAGAGCCTGGTCCTGTGCCAAGGAGTGACACTGCAATGGTTCCCTGAACCATTACTCCTGTTCCCCTGCATAAGTCACCAGCAAGAGCAAAGCACGGGCTAATTGGAACAGTTACCTGTGATGAGTTTGGTGGCCTACAGTTTATTCTCCAAAGCAATTTACTGCCTGGTATGAACTGCACCGTGTCCTGGACCTCTGGCATATCATCAGCCTCATCATTTTCAGATTTAATATCGTCTTCACTCTGAAACAGATAACATTTGGCAGAGGAACAAAGGAACACTGGATGGTTTCCTCTAGGATTCTGAAGAATTTGTTCACATTTAAGATACTGAACACTCCTGTACATCTGCCTGATCCCTCCTGTTTACTTTTCCTCACTCTTTGTACAGTCCCTCTCATTTTTATCATGTCTTGCTCCTGACATCCCTAAATAGTCTCCCAACACTTAAATAAAACTCAAATATCTGTTTAAAAAAAATCAGTAATAGTAATAATAGTAAATTAATGTCTTTCAGAAGTGTTTTCTCCAACTTCCCTTCTATCCTCTGCCACAGCTTAATTTCACCTCACATGACCATTATTGCCTCAGGTGCAAATGAGCCAAGACTGAAATTTAAACCAGTTCTCAAGTTAGTTCTTAAGTCATAAATAGGGCACACCTGTTTTTGGATATTGGCTCATCATTTGCAGAACATTCGGATGTGTGGTTAAAAAAAGACAGGCCCTTGTTTCAGTCTGATCCAGACTCCAATCACAATTTCACTGCCAGTTTTCTCCCTGTGAAGACTGTGTCCTTAAGTTTATGAATACAGTGACTTTCCTTCAAAGTTCCTTTGTTACCAGCTGCATCTGCTGTGCTGCACATATAAAACTCCAATGGTTCAGGGGGCTGCTCTCAGAACCTCAGAGAATCTGACTGCTGCAGGACACAGACAGCAGCACTGTGGAATTTTAGAGGATTTCACCATGAGAACCCATTTAAAACCACAACAACCAGAAGGGAAGTTTGAGGCAATAAATAACATTCTGGAGTGACAGTAACAGTTTTTCTCACTTCCACCCCCTTTCTGTTTTCTTTCTGCCCTCTCTGACATAGCTTACTTGCTTCAATCAAAAATACCCTACTAGGTTAAACAGGGCCTGTTTTATACACTAGAAAACAGCCCCATATGGTTAAAAGTCTAATTTCAATCATTTGGTTTGAGTATTCATTATTTAAAAAGACACTTCTAGGCTACTTTCCATGTCAACATCTGGTTTGCTGTTAGACAGTTCTAAAGGGAGGGAGGAAGGAAGGAAGCGAGGAAGGAAGCGAGGAAGGAAGCAAGGAAGGAAGCAAGGAAGTTGATTTTCTTAAGAGGAACAAAACTTTATTATGTTTTAAAAAGAGTGAAAACATAAGCCTGTACCATGATGGAATCCAGAGCCAAAAGCAAGGCCTGTTTTTGCTCTAGAGTCTTCTGATGTGAATACTTTTAAAGTTTGAGCCTCTTAACATCAAGAGTGATTAGCTTCTGTTTAACTTATCATTTTCAGTAACTTGATATAAGGAAACCCAAAGTCCCCTCCTGCAGCATACAATATTTCCAATTTTCCACGTGACACTGAGGTTTTGGCAGCAGCTCACCTGACACTGCTTACACACCAAGTAAAAACCCTGAATGTTTCCAGACCTCTTTGTTGTAAAGATTTTCTGCATCCTAAGTTCTGAACATCTGCATCGCCAAAAAGCATATCTGACTTAAACAAAATTATTACTGTTTTTACTGCCCAAATCCTAGTATTTTCACTGCTGGAGTTAGCAGTAGAGCCATTTTCCTCATTCAAGGACTGGACAACACCAACCTGGGAGATGATATTTGATCATTCCTCTGACCAATCTCTAGCAGACACCATTTCCTACAAGCTCTCCTCCACACAGCAGCTCACACTACACCCTGCAAAGCTCAAAGTGCCTTCTCACTGCCCCATCCAACTCCCACCAAATGACAGTTTTAACTAATTCACCTAAATAAGATGCTTTGATATCATTCTACGGCATTCCAGAATCTTTTCTCCCTAAAGAATCCTTCACCTTACCGACTTCTTCTTCTGCTCACCACCTCTCTTCTCACTCTTCTTGTATGTCTCATACGTGGTGGGATCAGTGCACCACAAACATTCTGTCCACTTGCCATAGATCACACACAGCTTCTTCCTACTGCAGAGAAAGCAAAGGACACTGAGCTCTTCCTTCAGACTGAGCCTGCTAAGCCAAGCCTAGCAGATTCTGATCTATATTAAATACTCAGCTTCCTACATCACTGCATTTTATGCTTCTATTTGCAGATTTCACAGAATGAGTGGTTCTTAGAAAACACAGATGTTTGATAGGCAAAGTGAAGGTTTCAGCTCATTCCAGCCCTCCAGAACAGATCCTCATGGCAGTCACATGCTTTTGCCACTGTTAAATGAATGTGGGTACATCAGAACCAATTCTAATACAGAGCCATAAAACAGGTTTGGGTTAATTAAAAACTTCCAACAACCACATTCTCATTATTTTAAACTGAAGACTGGAATTGTGACTGTACAATAGCAGATCATTTGTACCTACTCTGCATTTTCCCTTTACTTCCAAAACCTGGACTGGAGAGTTTTTCTAATAATGCTTAAAAATGATCATCCTGGAATCAGGGGTTTAATACCGACACAAAGAACAAAACTGGGTTACAAACTACATTTCTAGCAACCTTAAAGTCACATCACTGTGGTCACTATGCCAGCAAAAGCAATGCCCCAGTGTTCACACACAGAGAGACCAAGAGGCTTTTATCACTTACTGCTTGTCCTGGATGTATCCCTCTACTCTGTGAAGCTCTTTCCCAAACAGTCCACACGGTTTAAAATTAAGGACACATTTATCTCCAGTACTGTGGAGAAAATAAGTACATGCTTAGAGAAGCAAGCCCCTAAATACATCAGAAAATGTATTTTAACTTATTATTTTATCTTTTCTTATTTTTTATTTTATTTTATTATTNCTTTTCTTATTTTTTATTTTATTTTATTATTTAATTTTACCTCATTTTTTATTTTACCTTCTTTTCATTAATAATATTATGATGGTAAGCCCAGGCCTAGGGAGAGTTTGCATTTATTTGTCAGGAGAAGAAAAAAAAACAGCCTCGCAAAAAGACAAAAAATCCCCCACAAGACTTTGGAGCTACAAAACAAAGCTTCCTGTGTGTCTGACACAAATCAAAATCTGCTTTGTAACACAAATGACCACAACAATCCCTACAGCCTCTGAATTCATGATCAGCATTACCTGTGATTTACAATTTCTACCACTCCGTACTGTTCTAACCACAGTTTACCAATAATTACATTATGTACACAACAGGTTGGATTTGTCCACGTGTAAGCTTCATTGTGCCTGTCAAGGAAATAAGAGAAAGAAATCATTTTCTTGAGCTCAAGATGGAAACCTGTTTTTGATTCTGTTCATGGCAGGGCAAAATCTTTAGCACTCCTCTGCTTCAAAACAGAAGATAAACAGACTTTTCTTCACAAGACAACGTGTTGTACCCAAGTATTAGTGCAAATTAATAAAGTGATATTACTCTTATTCTTCTCCCTTCTCACATAAGTTTTACAGTTGCTGTGCTTTGGATTACAAATTTCTGCCCAACATAAAGAGCAGTCCAGGAATTCATCTTTTTCATTTGCATTTTCAAAGTTTTAAGTGATAAAACATAGTTTGCAGGAGAACCAGACTAATAAACTAATGCCTAACAGTGTCTTCTATTCAATTGCTGCAGCAGCAGTGAATTGCATAATTGGTTTCCACAAAAATGCCACAAGTTTTCTCATCAATATTTGAGGCCTGTTCCAGTGCCACTGAAGGTAATTTTGGGGGGTGTGAGTGGTTTTTGCTTTTTTTCAGTTGGTTGTTAAACATCAGTGGGGCACGGCAGCACTATTGCAAGCTCCACAAACAGGACATTTTAAAATTCAGTTCACTACTCAATTCCATCCTTTCCCCAAAGATTTACTGAGAAGGAAAAATCCTGGAATTGATTTTCCACTTGGTTTTATTTTTGGTTTATTTTTTTCGTGAAAAGCTTTTAAGGCGAGTTAACAGATTGTGAATCCTTTAAAGACATTATTCCATAAATGATCAAAAAGTTAAACAACAGGATTCCTGTGGTCACTATCAGAGTCAAAGCCATCTATTCACACTCCTCTTTCCATGCTGGTAAGGGAAATACTGAGGTTGCTGGTAGGCAATCCATCCATCTTAGAAAAGCTTGCAAACTTTGTTTTAACAGAAAATATGGAAAAAGCAGTGTCCTCTGTAAAAAGTGCCTTGTACTTCAGAGAACACTCCAATGTAATGTTTCCATCCCATTCCAGCAGAGAGAAATAACAAATCATTGAACTCTCCCTATTTCCCACAGCTCCTTTTCCTCAAGGAGTCTTTAGAACAATGACTACTCTTCAACTGGGGGAAAAAAATACCAGAATCCTTCAAATTCATCACCCAGCCTTTAAACATGGTTTGATTCTTGAACTATTCAGACAGCAGAAGCTTCACAGCAGAAACCAAAACACAACACCAGGCACTTATGGTTAGGGCTGATGAATCCAAGCACATTTTGTGCTGGAGAAGAGAGGGAGAAGTATCTTCTAATGCTTTGAAAAATAGTCATGGTTAATATAAAGGCACAATTTAATACTGACTCACAGCTTTGCTTCCCCAACAGCTCCTTGTTCTCTCAAGCCTTGAGCAGTCCTCAGACTCCTCAAAGCAACAGAATGGTCTGAATCACAACACTGAGAGGTTCAAAATTCGATTTTAACTTCTGCTGCTAACTTGAAGCAATTATTTAAAATAAATGTTTTAACTGTTCATATTCCAGTTTAAAGCCTTGATTAGGCTCAGCAAGAATTTTAATGTTTTCTATAGAAAGGCTCTCGAGGAACAAACATTATTTTGGTAACACCTGCATTCTGCACTAACATTCACAGTTCCTTCTACACTTAGAAGAAATTCCCTTTATTTCCATCACCATTTATCTCCAAGACCAGTTCACACTTTTATGAACTTTGGAATATTAGATGCCAACAGCTGAAAAACTAAACTACTTCCAAAAGAAAGTACAGGAAAAGTCAATGCTTGCTATGGGAGGCAAATGCTATTAAAACCAAATGTCTAGAACTTTCTTAAATCAATATTTCAAAACCACCTCAGAAAGGCTTTTATAAAAGCACCAAATGCAGAACATTTTATTTGCAACTGTTGTAGTGCATCCTCGTGTCCCACTTGGGAAAGCTCCAGTCTTTGTGCCACCAGGACACAAAACAGCTCATGGGACCTCACGTAATTTATGAGAGACAAGCCTGGGAGCAATCTGGAGAGACATTCTTGATTTTAGTAGGAAGCTGATCCTTCTCTGGAACTGGCAATCCTGACAAGTTTCTCCTGCTCCCTTACCACACAGCACAGTTATTGTCACATGCAGCTCTTTGCACACAAACCACCCAAACCAACAGCAATACTGAAAATTGATATGAGCATGAATAGCCCAGTGAGAATCTTATCTCTATATTTAAATTTTACATGCCTTCACAGAACTAGCTTTCAGTAGCAACCCATTTGTAAGAAATGCTAATTTTCACGGGGGAAAAACTGGGTCAAATTGCTATGGAAGCATAACATAAATTTTTTAAAAAAAGCTCTGAAATTAAGCAGTGAAAATTAACTTGTAAATCAATTCTTACAACCTCTTCAGCAAGGGGTTTTTAGAAACCTCTGGAAAGCAACTGGGTTATTACAATAAGTAAAAAAAAGTTATTTACTTCTCATACTCACTTCAGAAGCTCCAAAGTAATTGTTCCCCGAGGTTCTGCTTCTATACTCTTCCCCCAGAATTTTAGTTTGGGATAGATTGATCCATGAAATATGAAGTCCTTATTGAGGCCTTCAGAATAAAATGCACTAATAGGTGGGTGGTGGCTGACTTGTTCAGATATAAACCTAAATCCTAAGTCCTCCCTGGCAACAACAAAAAAGAACATTAAACAGTAAGTTTATTTTTAAGATTTTAAGAGAAAAGAGCTGATACTTTAAAAAAAGTGAAGTATTTTTAGATTAAACTGAAGGTGAGACTTTTCCTTTTCTAGTTCCATGACACATTTACAATTAATGAAATTAAAGGATTTCTACTCTCAACACTTTCTTTTTATACCCCAAACCAGATTTCTACCCAGAAAGGCATCTGAAGAAGTTTCATTGAAATAACTCATGAAAATACAGAAACCCTTTGGGCAACATGAAAAGGTCTGACTGAAAATTCTTTGCCCTACTGTAGACATATCACCCATTTCTTTGAGGAAGCTCAAAGTCCTTCAGACTAATTTATCTATCTGACATGATCAACAAAACAGTATTTAAATTAATTAATAGTGTCTGCTCAGGAAGCGTCTTTGGTGGAAGAACATGAACCAATCCATCTCCAAATAATTCACAGAATACTCTACCTAAACTTAGAAATAAAATTAATAACTTTTATAACAACTTCTCAGAAATTTTGAGATCGTTTGAGGAAAAGAATTTCAGCTATACTCAGAAATATACTTCAGTGGTATTTCACTACAACCAAACCAGTGTGAGAGTCTGCTAACTCAAGAACACAAACAGCCCCAGCTCCCAATTTAAAGTAATTACTACCTGGTTAATTCATAGGTTTCTCCTAAGAGTGGGTTAAATGGTTTGCCAGTTCTCTCCCACTGAGAAGCTACAGCAGAAACTGCAAAAGCAGCTACAGCCTGTAAGCAAATTAAGAACATATTGTTATAAGAATAGTGCATTAAAACTCTAAGTTTAATGTACTTTATTTGTTGCACATTACAGTATTTATTCCTCCAAAAAGGAACTGCTTTATATTGCTTAAGGCAAAAATATCTGTAAGCCATAGAATAAATGACATAGAAGTGGGGAAATATAAGCACTTATTAAGAATCTCATTTCCAACAGGAATTACTGTCTGTGGTAAATTCTGTCAGATTAGAGTCTGCATCACCTACTTCCAGAAGATCAGCCTGATTTTTTAAATTTACTTCCCCCCCCACCCTCAGCTCATTGGGAACAGAACCTCACTCTCCCAGTGCCAGGTAAGAACTATTTCTAGCACAAATGAGACTTCTTGAACCAGGTCAGCAGGTTCAGGGGACACTGAGGAGCTCCTGCAGGCTGGGAAATGGAGGTATGGACCACACAAATACGGGATCCAAGATAAACACTCCAGTTCCAGTTAAGTCAAACCAGAGCTGTGAGCAACACCAGCATAACCTGATGCACAAATGTCTCACCATATTCACTCCCCTGGTGTGAGACCAGCCAGATACTGTATCCTACTCCCAATAACAACCAGTTTTGGAGAGGAAAAGAGTGGTAAATTTGTCTCTGTCACAATAATTTTTCATCCAGGAACTTCAAAATGATGAGGCCACTCAACAAACCAGTTTAGAGCGACATAAAGCCAAGATTTTATCCTCACAACACATAAAATCACAGAGAGTCACAGTGTCTAATTAAAGAAATTAGTTGAGATTTTTGGGCATGGTCACTTGTGGCACTTTCCTTTCAAACTGTGCACGGCATGGAGGGTCAAAATGTCACAAATATTTGACACAGCCACTGTGAAAGAAGAAACTCATCTAGACAGACAAATTGGGCATTTCTTCAGGCCTCTGAGAAAGAAATACGCTCAAGTGAGAAACTGTCTTAAAATCAAAGACTGTGAGAAAAAAACTTTTTGTGAATTACCCAGAAGGTGGTGGGGGTTCTTACCTGCATTCTTTCCAGGGGATCTGCATGACTACAAGCCTTATTGATGAGGTATATATGCTCCATATATTCTGTTATCCTTTGAAGGAAACTCAAGGGCTCGTTGAAGACAATGGGCATCGTAATCTTGGACAGCTCCTACATAACCAAAGGGCAAATTGACTTCTTAGACACAACACCAAGTTAACAACTGGCAACAACAAGAATTTTGAAAATAGGTTGTGGGTGAGCTTATTTACAGTATTCCCCAAAGGATATTTGGCAAGGCTGAAGCAGACCTCCAAGTACTACAGCTGAAAGGGGCTGGAAGCACTGCAGAACCCTACTTGCAATCTGAAATAACAACTTAAAAACATTGATCCAGCTAATCTAATAAATTCACAGACAATGTTACCTTCTCTGCTGTGGTCTGTGTAAAGCAGAAGAGGTTAAAATTTCCCTGGGTAGCAGCAATAATGTGCCAACCAGGTCCATGCTGATACTGAAGTGGCACACACTTCTTGGAAACTCTCACATGCTTATTTGCATAAAATCTATCTATTGTACTGCAGCAACCACAAATTATTTTTTGAAAGGAACAGTTACATAAAGAATAGTATCTGAATTGCTCTAACAGATTTTAGTGGCTTTATTTAAGCAACCTGTTATCTGTGTCAGACCGTTTCTGGTTTCCCATGTGGATACAAGACAGACAGGAAGTTCACACAGATTTCCAACACCCCAGGTCTTTTACTACACCCAAGCAAATTTGGCTGTTTAATTACAAAGTTGCATTCATGACTGAGCATTAAAACATTGATGTAAGCGCTTAAAACCCAGCAGAATGCCACCAGATGAAGTTAATGCAACATTTTCCTCACCTTGGCACAGGCAAGGGAAGAAAAATGTTAACTTTAACTAACTTAAACTGATTTGGTCCCACCAAAAGGAGTTTTGAGAGAACAACTGCATCTTCTACATGACATGAATTAATAAAATAAATTCCTAAATCATATTTTGCTAAGTAAAGAATTAATTTAAAAAAAAAGAAAAGCAGGTAAGAGAGCATTGGGTCAAACATATTTGACTATATTTTAATGGCTTTAGTGTAGTTCTTAAAGGACAGTTTCAGATATGCCAATCCACATGCTCCAACAGCTAAAGAAGATATGGAAATAGTGCTGTTAACAAATAAATGTTGAGATTTGGGGATTTACAGTTTAAAATTGTTTTCTAGCGAAAAAAAAGGAAAATGCATCAGGTGTTAAGATTCTGTGTCTTGATGTTTAAGCAATAAAATTAATCAGCTGACATTAGGAGAACTTAGACAGATGCTTCATCCAAGCTAACTTACCAGTCCAATGCATTTTTTTAATATGCTCCACACACTAAAATCACTTCTAGAAAACATTGGTGCAGGTAGTGATGTCCTGTAAGGGAAAAAAAAAATAAATCTAACTGTCATTATCAGCCCACTGAACAACAAATCATTTTCTTTTCTATTGAAGCAACTTATAAAGGGAGCAAAGCATCACCCCAGACTTGGCACAGGAAGCAGACAGGTGAATTGACTCTCCAGTCCCACAGAATTACCCTCTGCATGAGAACAGCAACGGCCCAAAAGGTCAGAGCCAGCACATGCTCACCTCTCCTCTCCTATGCAGCTCTATGCGTTTACCTGTGTCTCTTAATCCCATTCTCCTGTATCTCTGGCTCTCCATTATGCTTTCCAGTCCTGTTGCTTTGGTGTGGATCTAGATCGAGCATCTCTGGAACTTTATGATTTGCTTCTGAAAACTCTCCTGAAGAATTGTCAGAGTCAAAGCCTGTATAAAAACCAAAAGGCAACAGTTTTCTTAGGGACCTTACCATGCCACAGAGTGCCACTCACATTTTGCAAGTCTCACTTGAAGTACACTTGGACTAGGTTAGTTTATTTCAAAGAGTATCAGAGTGAAAACCCTTATTAAGTGACCTAATTTCCAGGAGTATTATGAGCCAACTATTGCGTTAGAATCAAGCATCATCATTTTTCACACTGCTGAATATAAAACTCATTTAGAATCTTAAAAGCTCTCGAGTAGCTCCTAATCAGATTAGCTGCATTGTCTCTTTTTCAGAGCTGCAGCGTAATTACAATAATTTGTTTCAGTTATGTAGTTTTCCTCAAAGACCTCAAATAAATTAAACTTATACTGCTAATAGGCAAGGAGAAAAAGAAAAAAAGAAAAATGAGAAAACAGCCATTTCACAACGCAGGGGCAAACACCCAGACAACTGGAACCACAGAAATGTAGGATATTGAACTTCTTTTTGCCACCCATATGTGCAAACCACCTAAC
This sequence comes from Cyanoderma ruficeps, assembly GCA_008694505.1. NCBI lineage: Eukaryota > Metazoa > Chordata > Aves > Passeriformes > Timaliidae > Cyanoderma > Cyanoderma ruficeps. Next base: position 6,943,365 of record VZDJ01000175.1, read on the forward strand.
ACTCCCCTAAGGGTTGCAGCAGGAACATGTGGACACCAGGATGAATTATTCCCTGAGCTCTACAAATGACCCACAGCCCGACCTGCAGGAGGAGGCTGCATTTCCTATGTCCCAAATCCATCCCCTTGGTCAAGAGCTACTGGAAACACCATTGTAAAACAAACCCCAACGTGCTTGGAACAGCTTTAATCCCCAAAATGTTAAACCAGCAGGAACCTGCAGAACACAAACTTGTATCATCAAGCAGCCCTAAGTAAAAGCTGGACTAAACCAACAATCCAAGATTCCAGTCTAATGACTTTTGGTCACACAAATTACACACATAGTAATATAAATAATGACAATTTTTGCATATGGCTTTGAATAAGATGATTTTAAAAGCATTCTGTGCACCTGTACACATCCCCTTGGTCTCAATCAACAGCACGAGGCCTCCCCTCAGTGCTGCTACCCAGAGTGACTGCAGAAACAAACCACTTGTAAACCACAGCAGCATCGCCACAGAGCACCCTAAAATGATCAGTTAACACAATCCCTCACAACTGCCACAGCACTACAACAGCAAACACTGCTCCTCAATCAGTGTAATAAAGGAACATTTTTGCTGAAATTAATTCTAAGATCATTAAGTCCTTTCTGAGAGCCAATTCTTCCTCAAGAAAAGACTTTCGTTTCCAGCTTCCAGCTTAGGAGTTAGAATCAGAAATGAGCATTAATGTTTAACATTAAACATTAACAGCTGGTTTTTGCTGGCATGCAATTTTTGCCACGGTTTTAAGGAATACATAACACAATTTTTGCATTCCTTTCATTCCAGCTGTCACAGCCTGGGCAGCCCCTTGTCTTTGTACTGAGTTCCCGTCACACTCAGCTATGGCCTGTCCCAGAGTCCAGCTGTGGGTACAGAAAGATTCTGAAATATTACAAAGCCTGTAAACACTCTAATGGAGTAAAGAAATCAGCTGTGTTAAAGATTATTTCAATTTTATATAGACTAAAACGCTGTGATCCTCTGCCATTAACTTTTTTACAAAGCAGTACCTCAACTTTATTTTAACCTCTCCACTGGCTGCTTTTGATGTATTAGAGCAATTCATGCAAGGCACACGTTCCAGAAACAAAAACTTGTTTCACTTTTTTTTCAGGGATCAAGACCATGGCAATAACATTCAGAACTGCACCAGGAAGTCCCAGTGATATGATCTTATTTGGTAAACAGCAGGTGCAATGGGTGATGTCATGTCTTGTCCTGTCTCCTACATTTTGATGTCACAAGAATGTAATTATACAGCAATAACCACACCTTGGCACTCTTAGTACACAATTGGAAAGCATGACAGTCATAGATTCAGGTCATTAAAATGAGGACTACCCTGAAACACCTGTCTTAAAAAAACCTTCAGTCAACTCACAACAAAATATTTATGATTTTAAAATAGTATTTTTAACCATACATTAGCATTTTTTGAACCTGTTATAGTACAAGCAGTAAAATAACTTACTAGCTTAACTGTAAGTTGGGAGGAAAAAAAGGTTTTTTGGACAATACCCTCACCCAAAAAACTGATCAAGCTCACACAACACAAGGAACAGTTTCACTTCAATGAGATTAACACCTAAGTGTGAAAGTAAAGCTTCACAACAGGAATAATCCACTGGCTTATAGGGGAATAGTTCTGAAAAATGTTACTGTAATTTCAGTCTTTACATTGTACCTGAAACCCTGCACATCCTATCAAATGGTTATTGTGTTATCCACATTAGTGTTTCTGTTTCCTATGATTCAGAATTGTTCTGTCCTGTTCCTGTAAAGCACAACAGGAATTTAGATTCAAGTATATATATTATTTATGGACAACAATATGTCAGTGGCAAGTAAATAAATGCCAATGCAAATGAGCGTCTTGCAGACAAACAACAAAAATTAAATCCCTGCTCCAGAAAAGGAAGCACATCAGAAGGGTAAGTTTGCTTTTATTAGACTGCACTTCCACTTAATTACTTAAAAACAAACCAAAACCACTGTGGTACCTAGCCAGATAATCACAGACTTTCAACTACACTTTCCACCTTAGCATCATATGACTTACCCACTACAAACCCATTGATAAAGTTTCAGAAGATGCTTCTCAATGAAGTTCTAGGTATTATGGTACTATTAAGAACTATCCAGACACTGTTTTATGCAGAGGAAGCAGATTTGGAAGAAAAACAGCATACAGAAATGATTTGTTGTAGTTTTTCTAAGTTCCAAAAAGAGCCTTACACCAGCTGCCAAAAAAGCTTTGAACTTGAGAAACTGAGTAGTTAAGAGTTACTTATAGGACAGTTTTCATACTGAAAAGCCACTGGGAGTGAGGTTAAAAGTGGAGATTTAAAAGGAGGATAGGGGCCCAGAGACAGAAATACAATGTCAACAGTTAGCTTAATTAGAAGTTCCACTTACATGCTCAAAGAGTGAAACAAAAGCTTTTAAAAATTCTTTCAAAGTAAAATACTCAAGTTGGGTGCCAACATAAATCTATTTCAAGAGCTTAAAGAAGAGTGACTTGCCAGTAACTTTAGTTCTCTTAGCCTTCCTCTTCCACATCCTGCAAATGAAACAAGTCCACTCAGAGTGTGCTGCTCACGAGCCAAGGCAGCAGAGGCCCTGCTCCTGACTCACGGACAGGGACACGAGCCCTCCCCTTTGGACAGTCAGCAACTTCCCTCAGCACTAATTAAGCCTTGTCAGCCTGGGCAGAAAAGGAATCAAAATACCTTGGTACTGAGAGCCTTCAGACCTAAAAAAGGCATTAGGAATAGGATAAACATGCTGAAAGTGAAGATAGCAAGTGAAGCAAGAGGAAATGTTTTTCTTTGCCAGAAATTAATCGTTCTCCACTTTCCAAAATAAGTCCATTGTCACAAGCTGTAGCTGATGGAGGCAGGTTGGCCTTTCACAACACCTGCAGTACTTACAGAGCCATTGATTCAGTCTGATCCAGACAGAATGAAAATACATCAGTTTGGCAGATAACCTCACTTCCTCCTATGTGAAAGCAACGGAGAACAACATCCCCACAAATACACCTGGCTGGATGAGCCAGCTGAGCCTCACGGGCACACAACACATTTCCATGGAACTGCAGGCTAATATTTTAAAAAGCAAAATTAAACTGATCATGTTCTCAAAAATAAACTGCCCTGGTAAACAGCCAAGCGTTTTCCTGCTTTGTGGCAGCACTTCCACAAAATGCTTTGGCAGAAAGACACCTGATAATATCAATGAAGGATACAGCTCTAAAAGAGGTCCCTGATGGCACAAAGTCTTTACAAAACCTGTGATGGCATTAACACGCACAAGGTGACAGAGATCAAAGCTATTTGCTCCTTGTCTCACATAAAAACTCAAAGAATCTGAAATTCATCTAAGGATTGACCACCTTTATCCTGATCCAGCCTCAGAGAAGGCAGCCACTGGAATTTGAGAAAAAGCAGATTCTTGACAGCTGTGATGTCTGGAATTAAGTGAGATCACAGGTAACATTCCCAAGGGATTCCCTAGGGGAGTACTCATTCACGAGGTAAGGCTGTCAAGTGTCAGCAATGCTAATAACCTCTGACTGCAAAGAAACTTCTCCCCGTGGAAACTCTTTGTCACCAACTCGATTCATCCCCTTGATTCATCGATCCCCCAGTCCGTGCTGCACCTCTGTAAGTGCCATCATCATCCAGTCAGGGACAAACCATGTGCCAGGAGGATGATTCCCAACCACACAGCACACAACTCCCTCCCATGAGCATGTCTTTTGGATGAGATGGGGACAGTGTCAGAAGCAGGAAACTTCTCAGCCAAGGAGTTCAATCCAGCACTACAAAAATCAGGGCTTTCCTTGGGAGAGAATCGTATTCTACAAGTGGATGTCATTAATTAATAATTATGGAAAAGCTGTGACTTCCTCAAGGAGTGAGTCCCTACTACCTTAAAGGAGGCAGGAAATTACCTGGGCTGCTGCGGAGTGTGCTGCAGAATTCTGGAGTAACTCCCATAGAATACAAGTGCTCTAAGCCTGGTTTACTCCCTACAGGACACAAACACCAGTACCCAGTTCCTAAAATCAGTGAACTTTGGGAACACATTGCAGCTCCTTCTGGGGAAACCAGGGCCCAGGACTCAGCAGGAGCGAGAGAAAAGTACGGTGCACACACTGTTTTCATCTCAACACTAAAACACAGCTGGAAAACATCCTGGAAGCCACATCCCACTCCTAGACTTTGAGAAGATTAAGCACATCTGAAGGCAGCTTCTGCCCTTCTACTGATCTCACCTAAAAACAAGGAGACCATCCTTGGAAAGAGCAGACCAAGGAGCCTGCCAAGGGAATTTCAGGTTTTTTAATCAAAATTTGGAACCTCAGATCCTAGAGTTTTCACTGGGAAACCTGGAAGCTCACCTTGGCTCAGAAAGGAACATGACTGTGGACTTCATCTCTTAGGAATACTACAACTACACCTACCATGTCCAGATCATTCAAAAACTAAGACACAGGCAGACACTACCAGGACCCATTAACACCTAAAAAAAAATCACTAAAGCACCATGTGAAACATCCACAGTGTTCACAGGAGCAGAGAGTTACTACAGACATCAGCAGCCAGGGAAAATGAATGCAGAGAGGCCCATTTATAGTTGTTCTTGGCATCACATTTCTGAATGACCTGGACAAGACACAGATACTAAGAACTAGATCTGACTTCACTAGGTCTGTGCAAATAACTCATCAAAATGTCAGCATCTCCTAAAGCACCCAGCTGGAGAAAGGGATTGAGCACTGGTCCTTAAAGACAGACAGTCCTGAGGGAGAAGAAATCTGAAGCAAAGTATTCCAAACCTAGCACTGCTCAAACTAAGTACCTGGCTCCAAGAAACACATAGAACATATATATATATATATATACACACACACCTATGTAAACTTATCTCCTGCCAGGACATTCCCCCCAGTGGAAGAATAAGATGAGAATGGAACAAGGAGTGCTCACAGAACTGACACACAACACCCCAGTTGTGAGCAGTCAGCCCCGACTGCAGGTACCAGGACAGCTCATGCACAATAGCTCAGTCACCACCACCTGGAGCACTTGCAGGGGGAAACCTTTTGAGGTAGAGGGAAAAAAGAAGAGGAAAGAGGACAAAACCAGAGTGGCTTGTCTCAGTTTGACTCAATGCAGGTTGAGTCAAACACCAAGGGCTGTGCAGCTCTGCAGCAAGGGACAAAGGAATGCATCACCCTCAAAGCTGTACAACACAGACCTCACGTTTAGAGGCCCATTTCTTTTCACACCTTTTCCAGTGGAAAAAAAAAATCTAGTTAATTTATGGCAGTGACCCTGAGCTCTTGGAATGGAAAGATTACTAATGACATACAGAAACAGCCCATTGTGTTTTCAAGATTCTAATGGTACAACGGTTTGATTTTACAGATGAATTTAGAGTAGTAGTCTCCATCACTCCCAGCTGGCATGAATGCAAACCAAATTTCCTTCTCTCCTCTGTGACATAGTTGTGACAGGTCCTGTACAGTGTGCTGTCAGTCACACTGCTTCACCCAGCCCCCTCTGTTTACTCCTCACATGAATTCCCAACCAACCATGTCTAAGTCTACCTTACCCACTTCTATCTGCCATGCTACTTCCATTCCTCCAGCTTTCACACTTGCCATTATTCTCTTTTCATTCCTGTGATTTTACATTAACTACTGTACACTCAATATTTCTCATTTCACCTCTGCTACAGGATTTCTCAAGGGACATTCCAGTGGAAATCTTTAAAATTGTTTGAGATCTTTAAGAGGATTTCCTTTTTCTTTATTAAAATACTTCAAGCATTTTATTTTGCCACCAAAGCCATCTAAAGCTCTTATAAATAAGTATTCATCCTTATTAGTTCAAAGCAAAGTACTATTTGATACACTGCTCAAGTGTGAAGTGATTCATGTTTGCTTTTTTAGAAAAAAATAGGATTGCAAAGACTTTTGGCTCCCTATCTTGAAAAGATAAATTTACAGCAATTTGTTTCTGACTAGAAAAACATTTTCTACTTCAATTCTTTAGGATATGTTTTCCATTGAAATAAAAAAATGAATACAATAACAATAAAAACAACCCACAGGAAATATTTCACCTTTCAAGGGTTCTGCTTCTCAAGTTGCTATTAAATTGATTTTCACAGAAAATGAAAGCAAGACCTGGCTACTAAAGGACCCTTATAGTCCTTTATGAAATAATAACTGACATTAAGCTTAAACAACCCCCCCCCCTCATTTCCAAGCCTGAACACGAGCTACAATTTTCCCTTCCTACTTTTCAGAAGACAGCACCACAAGTTTTACCAACACAAGTTTACTTTTGATTTATTATCAACAGCTTTATATTACCAACCCCTTAGCACACACACAATGCAATTTATAGGGGTTTTCTTGCCCTTGGCACTGTGCCCATCACTCACCCGTAACGGCATCATAAAACTCTTCCTCACTGTTCATCCTTCAGTGTGAAATCTCCGTGCAGACAGTGCAGCTCTCTCTAATGCATCGTTGAACTTGATTTAGAGATTGAGGATCTGTGTGCTGTCAGGGTCTTCTTTTGCAAACACCCAGCTGCTTCAGATGATCTATTTGACAAGACAGGGAAAGAGAATTAGCAGCTTCCACATTTCTCCTGTTTACGAACACTCATGCTTGACAAACACTGGTTTTCCTGTTTCTTCCCATGGCAAAACATGGATTTTTGCATTCATAAGTAAACAGCTTTCTTTGATACCGCAGTAATTTTGAAGACAACTACGACCTGCCACAAGAACAAGTTGATTTACCATGCCACTCTTCTCTCTGTATAAACCCTTCATATACATTACTGTAAAATGCATCTTATTTACAGCAAGTTAAATTTCAGGCAAGTACAGCTAGAAGGAGCAGAGAACTGACAGAAGAAAAAGCCAGCTGACAAACCAAACATTCTCCTTAGCAAGAGGATAAGCCTTACTGCATCCTTCACCAAAAAAGTTGGGAACAAGAAAGAACCTTGGTATCTCAAAGTCTGACTGCTGCATGAAAATGTTGGCTCTGACTCTACATCATGCAATCAATACACAGTGACCCTGAGAGAAGTTTTGTCAGGCTACTGCTATGCACTCTTGAAGAGACAACTGGAGATTTCTCCCTCTAGAAGGAATGTAAAGAACCAATGAAATCTTCCTCAGTAGAACCACACACTCCACAAATAACTTACAGATTTATGTAGCATTCCAGCTCTGCTTTATGGATAGATTAAATTGGATTTTTTTTTCCAGATGGTTGGCAATGGTGTAACGCAAATATTTTTACCTCACCCAATTTTAGTTTAAGGAGAAGAATGAGAAAATTTCATTTTCACTCTTACAAATGCTCATCAGGTTCCAACAATGAGCCAAGTACACAGCAATAAATGACAGCATGGAAATGCTATCGATATCTCCTCCAAAACAACCTCAATCTGTCAGTCTCAATTTTTTCTGATCCTGAAGATTCCACTGCTTTTGTGACAGTAGTTTCTCCAGAGTAATTATAACTTGCACAATTCCATTCCAATTAAGAGAAACAAAGCCAGAAGTGCACTCTGCTCCTAGGAGAAGAGTTTACCGTGTTTGAAGCCAATTTCTTCTTTTTCTCTGCAAGAAACCAGACTGTGTTTCAAGTCTTTTTCCCCTCACTGCCCGGAACAAAAGCTGTTTGAATGCCTCACATCCATACAGTTCTTCTAACTGTCCATTCAGAGGGAGGAGCTAAACCAGCCCATTATGGGGCTCACCTAAATGAATTAATTTAGTGTTTGCCTTGAAGTGTTTTGTGTCTTTCAAGAATAGGTGTTTTAGTTTGTCACTTTTCCTTTAGGAACCTCCCATGTCCTTGCTACTGTAGGATTTTATATCAATCTCTGCACCAGCAATTTATTTACAAGTCCTCACCCTCCAAGTATCTATGAAGATGCAAGACATTTATGCTTTCAATTGTCTGCATCCTTCTAGCAAAACCATATTTCCAGAAGGAAGCTTATATGTGTACGAGACACAGCCCTCTCATGATCAGGACTACAACTACATCGTTTTCTCCATGTTTTCTTGCATCTTTCCTTTTTCTGTTTAGTCTTGTATAGAAGGCACTAAGAAATAAAAATTATGGCTTACAAAACTGTCAAATATCATTAAGAGCCTTAGAATAAATAAGGTCAATACAGATGAATGTCAGTTTCTCCTCTCCCCTCTCCTGCACGATAATAATTGCATTACAAAAGGCCTTGTGAAGTGGAACTACATCCCACAATGTGCAGTTTCAATGCAGAGACAATGGAGCTTTCCTATAAAAACACTCACCAAGTACAAATGAAGTGACCAGAATCAGAGACAAATGAAAAGCAGAGTTCTCTTGTGCTCTCCTGACATCTACCTCACACCACACCTGAAGCTCACTGCTATTTTGAAAGTTCAACCATATGCCTGTAAATTATATACAAAATATTCACTGAAATAATTTTAAATAATTACAGTCACAATTTGTCCTAAGGTGTTAGGAACATTTTAAAAAGGAAAAAAAAATAGTATGTTTTGCTGAGTTACACTAGGAATAACTTCCCACTTCTACCACTTCTTTTACATACAGTTCTTTTATATAGCAGAGATTAACATGAATTTGCATGTAGCTGAACACACAGTGATAACAGCATTCAGCTCTCATGAGCCAAAAAGCTGGGATTAAATCCTCTTCTCTTACTAAGAGCAACAGCAAAAGTTACTTTCAACTAGGCTGAAATACCAGAAGACAAAAAAATCCTGGTGGCTTCATAATCAGTATTTTGTAATCTGTATTTCCTCCTCCATTCCCTGGTGTTCGCAGAAGAATTCACCTGCACACCAGCAAGTGTGGTTATTAGCAGCCTTTGTTGAAATTGCTGAAATTACTGAAAGAAGGGTGCAACACTCCTGTGTCAGTCAGACCCTCAAGAGCTCAGGACCAGCTGCTGTCCTGGAAAATCTCTCATAAATCTTTCATAAAGCATAAACCTTCTGTCATGGTCTCACCTTTCCTACAGCGTAGAAGAAACACAAAGTCTATTTGGACATTTTCTTGCACACACAGTGATCAACAGGAATGTAACAAACAGGTTTCCACACAGACTTCACTTGCTGAGAGAACATTGTTCCAGCAGTTGAGGTTTGCTGGTTTATAAGTTAAAATTATCTCAGTGGGCTTCACTTTCCAGGCAGGGCCCAGGGGCTGAGCCTGGGTGCCCAAGACAGAGACACCCAAATGTGCTTTCCCTGGGGATCTCAGCCCACCGAAACATCTTATCAGTAACAGGGAAAAGCTGCAAGTAGAGGCAACCTTAAGAGAACTGGAAATTCCTCATTTAATGATGGCAACACACCCCTGGCCACAACCAGTCCAGATTTTGTGGTTTACAGGGTAAGCAACAAAGCTTATCTACTTCCTCATATTTTAAGGCTATGGACTGGTACGAACTAATTTGATTTATTATGGGATTTGTGTGCATGAGTACAAAAGGCTACATTTATTTTTATTTTTGTATCAAAATAATTTCCCTACAGGAGAGATGCTATTTTTGAAGCTCACACTGGAAGACAACAGATTAAAATATCCAAGAAAAGCATAATGCCCATCCAAACAGTACAACTTTGATTGGGAAATCTGTACTGCAGCTGTATTATCTTATCTTTCCCTCTGATACACTGTCCAGAATATTCACAGTAAGATGTTATTCTTTGAAATTACCCTTAAAGTTGAGCATTAAAGCAATTTATAGAAAACAACTAAGCCTAATATAACTCACTGAAGCATGTCTTGAACAAGTTATTTGGGCAGAACATAGATTTTCTAGTCATTTTGCTTATTTGCAGGCCAACGCCTAAAATATGCAAACCCAAGCTAAGCATAGGATGTGAAGTCAAAAATTTGTAAGTGAAGTCAAAAACTGGCATCTTCTAATCAAAGAACAACCTCTTTGGTTCCTCTGAAATAAGCTTTAAACCTTGGTGACGCTGTAAAGCCATTCACAAAAAGCTTAAAAAGATACTATGTTGTCCAATAACACAATTTAGAAATGCAGGTACCAATGCTGAAATAAAAAAGCCACGTTTGTCCCAAGGAAGAAGCCCCAAAATCTGGACTAGTAAGGGAGAGAAATCTAACTAACTACAAACCACATGGGCACAGAGCCTGGTATGTATTTTTGCAGTTAAAAAGTGTCATTGGTAATGCACAACTACTCAAAAGCAGGTTACGTGAAGGGAGCCCACAGGAAAGGCGCAGAGGGACTTTTTACAAGAGCATGTAGTGACAGGACATGGAGGAACAGCTTCAAACTGACAGAGAACAAGTTTAGATTCAATATTGGAAAAAATTTTTTTCCCCGTGAGTGTGGTGAAGCTCTGGCAAAGGTTGTCCAGGGCAGCTGTGGCTGCCTCACCCCTGGAAGTGTCCAAGGCCAGGCTGGACAGGGCTCAGAGCAGCCTGGGATAGTGGAAGGTGTCCCTGTCCAAGGCAGGGGTGGAATGAGATGATCTTTAAGGCCCCTTCCAATCCAAACCATTCCATGATTCTGTGATAATCATTCAAACTCCTTTGAATTCTCATAGTTTATCAGAGAGGATCACATATTCTTGATTGATTACCATGGGCAACCCCTCTCCTAAAGGACGTGAGGACTTTGCAAAGGCAAAGGAAAAACCAAAACACGTGGATGAAGTAAAAACTGCAGAAACACATCCACAGCACACCTTGAAATAGGTGCTACAGAGGGGAGAGAAATACTCAGAATTCCACAATTCCTGCTTTCCAGAACTACCTCTGGCACAGGAGAGGGAACAAACAGAAAGGGCTGTTCCTAAACATGAGACAGGTCCCAGGAGGAGCTCAGGAGCAAACTCCCGGTGACCCCTGATGCACAGAGAGTGTCACAAACTATTCACACCACCCCCAGTCCCAGCCAGGGCCCGTGACCAAGGAAGGACAAAGTGGTGGCGGATCTGTCAATCAGCTGGGGGTGAATAATGTCACACAAAGTGGTCTGTCAGGCACAGGGCTGAACCTGTCACTCGGCACTGACACGTCCCAGGTGATCTGGCTGCCACAAACACGCTCTGCTTTCCAAAGCTCTGCAGGGCAGAGTGTCCCCTACAAGGTCACAGTCCCCCAGCAGTAGAAGGTACACGAATTCTCTTCCAGAAATACACCAGTCCCAGACTCTGCACAATTCCTATTTTAAACCATTTCCTCCCACTTGAACTTATTTTTAAAACCAGGACAACAAAAGCACAAGACTTTGCAAATCACTTTATAAACTGCCTAATTTGCTCCACGCATTCGGTGACGTGCATGTGAGCATCTCTCTGAGAAGAGATGCACATTCCACCTCTCAGGGCTGCTCTCCAAAACCAGTGTGTGGGAATCTGCTGCCTTTATCTTGGTAAATTAGTAATCCCTCAAATTTGTCACTTCGTAGGCTTGCTCCTTCTCAAATTTCATTTTTTTGGGAGAAAAATAACAAAACCAGCCAACTTATTTCAACCATGATCCTAGATCCTAGGAACTTATACACCAATTGAAGATCCCCAAAAACTTGGACCCCTGTAAGAGTTTAGACCTGTAACTACCCTAAATTAATTCGACTAGTTCCTCCATCCTAACTTGTTCTTCCAGGTTAATCCTCAACAAAGACCCAGCTGGATAACCAAAAGTTACTCCTCCTTAAAGAAACATTTACATTTCTATAGAAAGACCAGCATTTACAATGAGTGGCTCACTGGGCTGGAATGTGGCTTAGCAAGCTCAGGTTTGAAGCTGGCTGGGGACAGCTGCAGTGCCTTTTTCCTTGAGACCTCAAGCTGAAATTTCTCATCATGCAGCAATTCTGGAAAGCTTTGCTGACATCACCCTGCTAAATTAAAAATCCTTTTTTTTTTTTTCTTTTGCTTTGGAAGTACATGTTCTAGCTGTACATGACATATAAAACACTTGGTCCTATTCATTAAACAGATATTGAATCTACTTGTGAAATCCAGGAGCATTTAAGTAAAACCAAGCACAGAATCAATAACCAGTCATTAAAATAACCACAGAGGTTCACCAGCAAGAGCAGGTAGGGTGATAGAAGTTCAGTGTCCTGGAATTAAGAGTGCCACCAAAGAATTCATGAACTAGCACATTCATCAGCTTTTTCACATGCCTAACAAGGTTTTGTTGGGTGTGCACTTCCACAGTAAACTTTAAAATAATTTAAGCTTTTTAACTTCAAAAGAGGAAAAACTGCAAGTAATTAAGAAAAAGGAGGAAGGGAAAAAAAAGTCACTTGGGACCTTCCTCATGAAAAACATTTTCATTACTTTGATAGGACAAGGGGGAATGCGAATTTTCAAACTGACAGAGGGCAGGTTCACATTATATATTAGAATGAAATCCTTCCCTGTGATGGTGCTGAGCCCTGGCACAGGTTGCCCAGAGGAGCTGTGGCTGCCCCTGGACCCCTGGGAGTGTCCAAGGCCAGGTTGGATGGGGCTTGGAGCAGCCTGGGACAGTGGAAGGTGTCTCTGCCCATGGCAGGGGATGAGATTTAAGGCCCCTTCCAACCCAAACCATTCTGTAACATCCTGTGCTCAGGATGTACCTTCTGTCCAGAAAGAGATTCCCAAAGAGCCAACAGATCAAACATCCACATCCTTCATAATAACACCAAAAATAAGAAATGGGGGGGGAAAAAACCACAAAATCCCCCAGTCCACAACATAACTGGTGGAATAAGAGCCAATCCCATCATCTCTTGAGCTGCCAGCTGAAATAAAACATAGCTGTAGTACTTCAAGGGATAGAAATAAATAACTTGAACTGGAAGATAAATATTCATGTGTGTTTAATTCATACACATCTCCTGAAAACATCAAACTGCAGTGTTTCATCTCTGAATGAAAGCTTCAGCAAGGATGAATCTTAATTGACTCATGAAATTAGGTTACCAGCAACACTGGATCTAAAACATCTACAAAAATTAGCCAAGAAGCAAATTTAATTGGCAATTTAGATTAACTGTTACGCACTTAAAATCTCTTCGGCCAGAGAACAGCCACGCAGACGGCAGAATCCAGGAGAGGATTTTCTTTACCACGTCAAGATTTGTTTCTTACTCCAAAGTTTGAATGTAATACCATCTGCCAGATGTCTTGGCAAGATAAAACTCTCTCTGCAACCACAGCAAGGGAAGGGCAACTTCCTTCTCAAATCTGTTTAAAATAAAGTGCAGAGAGGCTGAGTGAAGAGGATCAGCTCAGCCACTGTCACTTTTCCATTTCTTTGGGGATTGCAGCTGTCCCCACCACAGGCTTTTATGTAGTTGGGAGTTACTAAATGGCCTGGAGACTTGAATCAATTATGATAAAAACCTGATCATCTGAAAGGTTAGCTTTGAACCAACGAGCTGAGCAATTTATGGCAGGAAGCACCATGTTCTGTTCTCTCAAAAACACCAATTTTTGGTCATGCTTCACAGGAATTAAGAGACATAAGAGACAACTGAAACACTACAAGTCTTGCTTTCAAAGGAATAAAGGCCACAAAACTTGTTTCTGCATCAGAACAAATGACAGCAATAGTCCCACACACTAATCATTGCCTCAGCCCAAAGCTCCAGTGCTGCTACCAGAAGCATTATTCATTTTAACATAAAAATTGTAAAGATGAATCTGGACAGAAAATATCCTCCCAGAATAGTGCTCAGTTATCTACGGAATCATTGGCTATTCCCCACTTTCACTTCAGCCAAAAATTCTGTTCTACAGCCAAGGATACTGGCTTGAAGAACTTCATTCAAATCTAATAAACAAACCAAGGAAACTTGATTCCAGCAGATTAATATTTTTTGATGCAAAACACTTCATTGAAATGCACACAAAATTCTGTAAATGTTCTTCTTTCATAACACTACCTCAATATCTGAGGCATTTTTCCACCTGAGAGCATCTGGCACAGCATTTTTCAGACTCTGTAACCTTCCCTTGGAAACTATTTCATGGCCCATGACTGTAAAAAATGATAAAATTCTGTTCTGCACACCTCTCCATGCATAGTTTGATCACGAGTGATAAATCAGCTCATTTCTAGCCACGCTGTTAAAAAAAATAAATCATTCAATACTGTAGTGTAAAACTAGTTATTTCAGTTGTTTCCTGGGGATGTGTTTTACTGTACTTGTAAGAGTTGGTGGGAAGTAATCAATAACTGCAAGCACAGTGGCTTTGGACACAAGTGTCAGTGGATACATAATTAATCATTTAGGAACACTTCTCTGATGATAAAATTAAAGATGCTTGGGCATTTCTCATCGTAACGCAACCACCCCTGCAAACTGATCACTGAAGCTTATGAAGACAGTCACAGCAGAAAACATCACTGGAGACAACCCCTGGAACAGCAAAAATAGTTCCATGTTCAATGATCTCCCTCCTCAAAGGCAGCTTTGTCTCTGTGGACTCATTCTCCCCAGACAGATGCAGGTTTACATTTACCCTGCACAAGGTATTTTGCAAATAATTTCACCGAGACTCTTAGACAATTATGGCAGCAATTATATTGCAAATAAAGCAGGAGGATGACAGTGACTAACCCACTGCAAAGCCCTACAGTAAGAAACCATATTTTTATGCTTACCACCAACTCTTCACACACACAGATTCCACAGCATGAGCTCCTGCACACAGCTAACAGACTATTTGTGAGGAGGGGGTTTAAGATGATACCACACATTTACAAAAGCTTTAGGAAGTCAGAGTTTATGCTATGATTGAATTTCCTTTAAAGCTGCACTTATAGCAAATACTTACTGGATTCCAGTATAAGGTTGCTACTCCATTTACTGTTGTCAAGACATTAAAGAATAAAACAAAATTAACTTTGACTCTTCAAGACAGGACAAACCTCTCCTTTTAGAGCCCAGTTTTAATAAAGAATCCACCCAGCTATCTGCTCAGTAACATTAACCCACCTGGGTAACAACACGTGCACAGCACTTTGGTTAAAACAAAAGGAGAACACGCACACAAAGTTATTTACACCTCTGAAGATGGGCAGCATTTTTGCTCCACTATTAAACAACCACTCAACAGTTTCATTGTTTTAGTGCAAAACCTTCAAAGAACCCATGCACGGGGCAGTTCTGCTCTCCTGAAATGTTCTCCTTTCAGTCAGCACACGCTGCTGAAGAGCCCCTTGTGAACAGGCTGGTGAGAGAACTTCTCTGCAGCTTAACACATACAAGTTTCATCACTGAGAGCTATTAAAGGGATTTTCATCCTCACTGGATTGCCCTGACATGTTGTAGGGAGCAGAGGAGCTGGTTAGTGAGTTAGTGAGCTGAACAAGAGTGATGTGAACCACAGACACCTCAGAATTCACACACTTTGCCACCTTCAACCCCCCACTATCACCAGAATCAAAACACACTGAGATCTACTAACAGATTCTTCTGGGAGCCCTAAAAAAAAATCTTACTCAGAAGGGTAAAAACAACGCTAGTAAAAATATAATGAAGTTATTTATCCAGTCATGGAAACACATTTCTTGACCATACCCTAAGCATGCAAACTTTGCAGTACCCCAGAGGTTCCCAGCATCCCAAGAGCTTTTATCTCATCCAAAACTGAGCAGCACAGCAAAGGAACTGGACTGGAGCAGGAACACCACAGACCAATCTGGTCTAACACCAAGCACAGCCACCACGTGTCCAACAGAGCAAAGACAGTCCGAGTTTGGGAACGAGTTTGTTCCCAAATTTGAACTACAAAACCCACCAAACGAAAAGGGCCAAGACTAAATGATCCAGCTCTGCTTCTGCAGCTGCAGGGACAATTCACCTTTTGTGCACCCTCCCTCCCACCAGATGGACAAACAAGCCCAGGAAGACAACACTCTGCAGCCTCTGCATTTTCTGAATGGAGAGTTGCTGCAATCCACTACAAACCTGTCTCATTAAATTATGTGCATAATAAAACATAATGAATTAATCTAAATGATCTGTCTAGACCAGCAAATGAATTTCCAATTGCAACTGTATTTAAGGAAAGAAAAAAAAAATCAAGTTTAAGTAAGCTTAGTCTATTCTTGTAACTTATTGATCCTGAAAATTAAGACATTATCTTTGTGCACTGAATCAACAATACATTTTTAAAGAGTATAACTGAAAGTTATGGTAAGCCACATTTGACACGTTCTAATTGCTTGTTACTCTCCTGCAACTTGCTTTTACAAGCCTTTAAAGATACAAAGCAAATAATTACATCATCATACATTTGTCTACACAGTAATTATTAAGATGCAAGGATTGAGATAACGAATTCTTGAATTCCAAGTTCTGTGGTGGTCTACTCCATAAAATAATAAAACCCATTAAAGATCTGCTACAAAGCACAACCTCTATTTTTTTTTGCAGCAGGAAAAAACATCAAAGTCCCCAATCTCCAAAGTGACAGACACAGGGTGACCAACTTATTCCCTGCTCTCACTTTCCAATTTATTCAGCCTCGAGAAGACACCCATGTGATCAGCTACAGATTTACAAGCTCAGCAACAACGTGCAAGCTCTTGAGCACTCCGTATTTAACACACGTCCTTTGCACGCCTCATTTTGTGCATTTCTTCCAACAACTGCAAGAACCAAACATTTTAGTTACTTCACAAAGAAGGGACTAAACATTATGCATTTTACAACATCATACCAGTGTCAAATACAGACATTTCTTGTATCTCCGTGAAGCAGGTGACAAAGCTGATGCTGAATGAAGGATCAGAAAAATGGCACCTCGTAAGCAGAAGGCCTAGATATGAACAGCATGACGTAACACTGCATTTGTTCAAGGACAAGCTACTTCAAATACCAAAGCTAATAAATTATCTGCTTAAAAATTCGGCGTGCTTGCAGGCTAATCTTGCTTTCAAACAACAGCAAAAAAAAAAAAAAATCATCTGACTGGCACTACAAACAGGGATTTAAAAATATAGCCTTATCAAAGCAAAAAGAAAGCCTGATTGGGACGTTTTCCAGCCAACACTAAGATAACAGAAAGCAAAGCCTTCCACCTTTGTTCTAGGTCAGCATATGTGAAGTTCACAGAGTAGAATTCACAAGAAGAAACTCTGAAAGAAATACCATTTTCAGTCATAAGATCTGCCAGCAAGTACATATCATGGGAGGCAGGAACAGTATAAAAGTGACTTAAAGAAGCCATCCAAGAGTGGAAATTATCTTCTGTGATCAGATGTCAGCAAACAAATAACTAATAACCACACTGCTTTTCAATATTGCATCAACTGAAACCTTTATCCCACCTAGTCTTTAACCACCTGTAGGCACAGGGTTTGTTGTCTAATCACCATTTTCTATCTCAAACTTTTGCCTTCTGTTTTTAAGATTATTCTGGCACGGCTGAAGAGCCAGTCCTGGAGGAAAAATGCCATATTTTTTCCTGGACAGCAGAGAGCATTTCCTTTTGACCACTTCCTGAAGTTACGAGTTCATCATGAGGTGCTGTTAGTTCAGGGAAGCAACAATAAGAATCACTCCTGATTCTATCCCAGACTGCCCTCAGCCTTCTGTCATGCGGTCAAACATGTGTACGGCTCGACAACTATTTTAAGAAAAAGCTGTGTTTACTGTAACTGAAAACCCAAGGGGTCACTCAGGGGGAAGATCAGCTCTCGGAATTTCTTGCTTCCATGCTAGTTTAGCCAGTTCTCCTACTCCCATCCCACGGCACAGCACTCCGTGTTTGGAAGAGACCCAAGTCACCGCTTCCAGAAATTGCCCTGAGGTTTTACAAGTCCCTCAGCAGGCTGGGGGAAAGTTTGTCAAGATGATAACACAAGTGGTTGCCCCCAGATGGCAACATGAACGTGGATTTATAGAACTTCTGAAGGTTAAGTTGGAATGATGAAATTTATTTTCCCTTCCATGCAAAGCTTTAGAAAATGAAACACTGTGGGAAGACTGGGGCAAATCAACACTGCAGATCCATGTTTCCTTTTTACTTTTCCTGGGATCTCAATGAAGGCTATGCAATTCAGCTGAGAAAATGCACAGTAAACGGAAGAAGTATCTGCTTACACTCAACATGCTTTGGGAGATACTTCTGAAAGGAAACACAAAGTTATGGCACACATAAAAGCCAGGAGGTGATTTTGAAACTACATCTGAAATTCTGGCCTGCAAGTGCTGCACAGTAATAAACTGTTTCCAAAAAGAGTCCTGAATCCAAACAGAGAGTACAAATATGATCAATAATCAAATTAAATAAGTGGCATCTTATACCTTTATTATCATGCAGAAGTTCTGGTGGCATGTTATTTAAAAAAAAGTCTTTTTTCCTGCTATTTTTCCCATCTTGCTTGTCTCCTTCTCTGTAAGAGAAACATGGAGTAGGTAACTGAAAAACAAAATTTAAAAAAAAAAGCCAATCCCAAATAAACCCCAACTGCTCGCTGTGCTTCAGCCGTGACCTAAAAGGCCCCTTGAGGCTCCTGTACTGTGCTGAAACTGAGCCCAGCGCATTCTTCTGGGGAGCCGGGTGACTCGTAGACTCCTTTGCTTCACTACCCAGCTGCAAAAGCCATCGGGAAAACACGGTGAAATCAGAAAAAACCCAACGCCGGGGCTGCCGGGGCTGCACTGACCCGCACCCTCTGCACAGCAACGTCCTTCAGCCCCCGCTCCGTGCCCGGCCACACAGCGCCCAAGGGATGCGGTGGAACGGGGCAGGGCTCAGCCCGGGATGGGATCGCGGCACCGGGCACGGCTCAGCACCGAGGAGAACCACAGCACCGGGCAGGATTCACAGCACCGGGCACGGCTCAGCACCGGGCACGGCTCAGCACCGGGCACGGGCTCAGCACCTCACCGCACCGCCGCCGACGCCGCAGAACGGGCCTGCGGCCCGCAGCGCCCCGAGACACCCGGGCGGGCCAAGGCCCCCTCGGCCGCCGGGACGGGAGAAGCGTTGGGACAGCCGCTCCCCTGCCCGCCCCCGCCGCACTGACAGCGCGGCCCGCGGCCCGCTGAGGACGGGACCCCCGAGCCGAGCCCGAATGGGGCTGTGGGGGCGCTGGAGCCGGCGAGAGGAGCGGAGGCCCCGGGGGAGCGGAGCGGGGAACGGAGCGCGGCGGCCCCGGGCCCGGCCCGCGGCGTTACCTGCACCGGCTCCAGCGACGGCACCACGGACACCGAGGCGGAAGTGCGGCCCTGGCCGCGGTGGATTGACAGGCACCTCCGCCAATCGCAGAGCGCGGCCGCGCCCCGCCGTTGCACAAATGAGCAATCAGCTCCCCGCCACCCCGCTGGGAGGCGGGGCTAATGCTAATGAAGCTCCGAGCCTGACCGCCCCGGGCCGCGCCACCGCTGAGGAGACCTCTGGCCAATGGCGCAGTGGATATGTAGATGTGGGCGTGGCTATGCAGATGAGGTTGTACCGGCAGCCCCCGGGGTGTGGGGATGCTTCATCGAGTGCCTTTCCAGACGTTTTTGGGGTCCCCTCGGCAAGAATGCCTGCCTTGTGGCTGCTCGTACCTGTGTGATTTGTGGGACTCTTGAGCTAGCAGCTGATTTTAGAGTGTAACTTGGCTTGCTAGAAGAGCAGTAGGAAATGTGTCATTCTCAAAGACAAGTGGAAGGGGAGTAATCTTTTGCTTTGTCAGTTTCCTGATGATTTATGGGAGCAGGGGTCTTCAGCTGGATATTTATTTGTGGATGCTGTAACTTGATTAGGGCTAATATAAAATCAAGAAGATTTGTGGGGTTATATAACTTGCAAGCCAGCATCCCTGGGATTATGAACTCCTTCATCCCATTGACATCCTCCACACTCTGTCACTTGGAGCAGCTCAATGGACACCTCAAAACGCCAGAGAAATGTTCCACAAAGCCATGTATGAGTATGAAATTGTTGGGAGTGAAAAGAGAGATGAGACACAAATGCTTATCCTCAAAATTATCTTCTCTTCCCATTGATTCAGCTCTCAGTGCAAAGCAAATGCAGGGATGAGCAGATTAAATCTGCAGCACAAACTAATTCATCAGAGGTGGATAGAGATGGTCTTTAACAAGGGAATGGCTGCAAGGGCAGTGGGAAAAATCATCACAAAATCTGGACCACTCCTTTGCTGCAGAGTTCCCTCCTGCCCTCCCCAAATCATCTTGCTGGCACACTGTTGATTCTGGAGTATTACTCTCCCCTGAACGGGCTGACGGCTCTTGGCCATCAGCCACGTGCTGACAATGTACGAGACACGAATTAACACTGATAATACTCCTTCCTCTGGCACCAGTGTAAACATTTAATGAAATCTCCAGGGGAATTTCTCACACGCCTTGGGACTGAGGAGTGTTTTGGGGTGGGCACAGCTGCCTCCAAGGATATCTGTTGGTCCTTCTCAATCCAGTCTTGCTGTACCCACGTGTTGTTTTGCCCCTACATTTACCCAAAGTTGTTGGACAAATCTTAAGGGAGTACAAATCTTTGGGACTAAATGATAATTTGCATCACTCTGAATATGTTTATAAGTTTTTCCTGGTTTGCCCAGAACTTTTTTTTTCCTGGAAGACCCAGTTCAGCCACCCCTCTTGGATTGCTGAACATTATAGTCTCAACATGAAGCACAGAAATATTTCTGCTGCAGCTTTTAAGCAAAGCCCCACAAACAGAAAGTAATCAGGAATTTAAATTATTATTTTCTGACAGTGTCATGACTAAACAGCTGATCTGGAAGAGTTCTCCAATAGGACCATGGCAAGACAAATCCACTGATTAGATGACCAAGATATATCGAATTTTTGTAGCTTTTTCTGGTCATAATTGAAGGCACGGGTATCCTTCTCCAGGCCAGTTTGTAAGCCTTTCAGCTAGATTTCCATGCTTAGCAAAAAATGCAGATAATTGACAATTTCTTCCTTTGTTATCAGGGACTATTCTCTAGCAATCTAACACCATAAAGCCCCCAAAACTAGACAGGGAGAAGAATTTAACTCTGTATTTGTTTCCTTTCTGCAGTGGCAATGAGAGAAGAGAGCAGTTATCTTCTAAAGGAGATGGAAATTTTGCCTTGTTGGGAAAGTTTTGCAATGTTAAAGTAATTCAACAGGGGGTTTACACTGGAAAGTGTTGGGCAACTGTCTCAGGCATAGGTGTAACCATCAGCTCCACCTAAATAAACCCAACTGCTTCCCTCCTGTGGAGAAACACAATCCACTTAGAAAACTGATCTCAGCAAACCTTGTCACTGCTGCAGGTTTGGGAAACCTAAATGGTGATACAAGGGCAAAATGGAAAACCAAAAAATCTACAGATGTCGAGATGTAGAGATATTGCAAGGAAATGTGGCACGTTGCAGCAGAAATACTGATTGTCAACAGTCAATCCATCACCCGTTGTATGTAGGCAGAGACAAAGGCCTCTTCCCTCCTCCTCCAAATCATCCAGTAGCCAAAGCACTCGCTCAGTCCCAACATGTTCGGGCAAGTTGTCCAGCTCTGCCATGGGAAGCTCTTTTTAGTCCGTGACTCCTTGCCAGGGAGTTTCAAAACCAAACCCATTTGTTTAGTGAAGGCTCCAGCATCTCCAGCTGCATGTCCCTCCTCCAGGCCGGAATTCCCAGCCCCCCGTGCCTGCACAGCCTTTCAGAGCCACAGCAGTGTCCTGGCAGTTCTGTGCCAAGTGTCCTTGGAAAGGCTCCCAGCGCTCCTGTTCACCAACAGCTTCACCTTAGAGGAGTGACGGGCTTGTCCACACTTGAAAGATGATTTGGATTAAGGGACAGTGTGAATTGAAAGCGGGATGGGAATCCCAAAATATCTCTGGGCAAAGAAAAGCCTCAAGTTATCAGAGAGTTTTCGAACTCTCTCTCTTCCTGCATCCCCTTTGAGTGAGCCAGACACTGCTCTTCAAAATGGGAAACATCCAAATCTTCCATAGTCTGAATAATAAAGATTTCCTCCTGCAGTCTACCTCATTTTAAAAGACAGGAATTTTGAGTTCTATTGGCTGGAATAGAGTGCTTTGTGCTGCTGGCACTGAAAAAGGGAAGATAGTATGAAAGAGCTACAGTCACAGAAATTTATTTAATATAAGAAAACATTAAAGAAGCAGACATTGGTAATACTGATAAAGCTGTAATACAAAACGTGGTAATGTTGAAACCACATGAATTTTAACCAGTACCTTGAAGAGAAGCCATTCAAGAGAAAAAGGAATCTGTAAATAATGAGGAACATGGCAAAAGCTGAATAAGTAGAAATAGCCAGTCTGTTAAAAGGCTGAATAAGCATGTTCTTTGTAATGGCATGGAAAAGAAAAGACACAACAGCCTGTATCCTCCGCTTCAGTGATAATTTCCCTGGGAGCTGCACCCATTCAGCTGAGAGCAATTCAGGGGCTGAGCCACTTCCATTCAATATAAAATAAAGTTTCAACAATCTCTGTGGTCAAAGTTGTGAAAGCTTAAAAACTTGAGAGTGCAAGGGGCTTTCTGCAGGAAGCCAGAAAACTTACTAAAAACATGTTTTCTCATCAAGTCTAGACACAGTCACGGAATCACAGGATTGTTAAGGTTGGAAAGGACTTTTAAGGTCATCAAATCCAACTGTCACCACCATGTTCAGCATTAAAACATGTCCTCGAGTGCCAGATTTTTGGAATATGTGATGTACCCCTCTGCTGAACTCTGAATTCTTCTAGTTCCAGGTATGACTTCTGGTGCTGGAAAATCCTGGAGCTGAGCAGAGTTGAGCAGGAGCAGGTACTCAGGATAAAAATACTTGGGCCAAAATAACTCACTTTCATACAACATCTTCCCTGGGATGGAAGTCCATGG
Organism: Cyanoderma ruficeps; assembly: GCA_008694505.1. NCBI lineage: Eukaryota > Metazoa > Chordata > Aves > Passeriformes > Timaliidae > Cyanoderma > Cyanoderma ruficeps. Next base: position 6,966,299 of record VZDJ01000175.1, read on the forward strand.
TTTTTTTGTATATTCGTGGCAGGGAAGATGGGGATAAATCCAATTTAACTCAAAACTTCAATCCTTCACACACCTGTAGGATTTGGGAAGCTCCTTAGGGGGATACTGTGGAACCTGACTTTTAGGAACCCGTCTCAATAAGAGCTGGCACGTGTGAGCTTCAGCCTGAGCTCCAGGAGCAGATCTGAAGAAACTTTATTTTGCCTATGCCTATGCACCACTGCTGCCAGCTGATCTGTCTTCAGTCAGTGATGCTGTACATTCTAATAGGTGTTTATTTGTCAAACCTAGCCACTGAAGCATCTTATTTAGAATTAATTCCCACATCTGGGTGTATTTGTGTGTACAGTAGCGAGGCAAGTGACCCCTGTACTCTTGGGACCACATTTCCCTCTGTGAAGGCAGCAGATCAATTCAGCAGCTCATGTGAGGCTTCTTTCTGGAGACTCAGGTCAATAGAAGTTAATCATACTTATTGATGCAAGGTCAGAATTGATGTGGGAGTAAAATTTGACCTGTCTGAGTGCTTCCTTGGCAACTTCCCTCTGTCACTAGGGTCTCACTCAGGGAAGGAGCTGGGCAGGGTGGGTGTGCATGAGGCAGAACGAAGGAAAGCTCCTCACAGACAACAGTGGAAGGGAAATTTCCTTTTAGATATTCCCTGGGCCAGGTCAGACAGATTTCTACTGCCGAGGTTAGATGTTATTGGTGTTGGCTAATTTAATTCCGTTATTCACTAAATTCAATACTGTTGTTTCAGTAGCACAGCCTTCCCCCGAGGCAGCGCCAGTTCCCTCTCCATTTTCCTGGCATTGTGGATGAAGAGACAGCAATGAAATGTTCTCTGTGGCATGACATGCATTTTCCAAGTGTTCCTGATGGCACATCTGCACTGTGCCCCTCTGGCAGAGTTCACAGCACAAAGACAACTGTCCTGACCCCCAGGGTGCCACATCCTCACGATGCAGCAGAAAGCTCAGGCACCTCACCAGGAGTGGGCTCAGGACAGCTCAGCCCTGCAATTTTGCAAAAAAAAATCCCTGGATTTTAACCCTGTGACTTGTGACAGCCAGCAACACCTACAAAAAGAAAAAAATGAAAAGGGGAAAAAAAGAAAAAAACCCCACTGTGTAAAGCAGACTGTCAGCTGTGTTTACTGATCAACTATAGATTGGTTTAGCATGTAATTTTCTCTAGCTGAGTAAAATTAGCACCTTTGATCCAGCAAATATTTATATGCACATATTACTTGCTGGAATCATCTCCTGTGCTTTGTAACCAAGTCCTGTCCACTTGTCCCTAGGCAACCACTAGAACAAACTAATTAGTAATTACAAATTCACACATATGCATCAAAACAAGATCCAGGTTAATTTTATGGTGCCTCTGTATTTTCTGTGCTTAAAAATTAGTGTCTCAACTTTCCCAAAATAAATTATACTAATTAACAGACTGGTTTTAAAAAGGTCTCATCGTGAAATCCCACCAAAAAAAAAAAAAAGAAAAGGTAATGAAGTAAATAAGATATTTGAGCATGAACAAAAAGAAAAAATCAGATCCTGTCCCAGATCCTGTCCCAGATGGAGTTGAGAAGTTTGGCTCTGGATCTGAAGGCTGCTACACAAGAAATCCCCGACAGGCAGACAAACTAATGTGCCTCCCTCATCAGCTTCTGTGTCAGCTACAGCTGACTCTATTTACTTTTAGCCCAGAGAAGGAACTGGGAGCAGAAGGAAAAGAAGAGAAACCTTCATTGATATTCACAATGCTGTCTTACATGATCAGCATTAGTTTTGTCCAAGGAAGCTCTTTCAGAAAATGGGAGAAAACAAGTGATGAGGTGGAAGAATGGCCGTCAGAGGGGAAGAAAGGACCCCGTTGTGGAGGAAGGAATTTGTTTTATTTTGTATTAAAGTACCATGAATCATTTTGGTTTCTGTTTGTATATTGGGTATCAGAAGACTGAGTCTGAAAAAAATTGACTTTTTTAGCGTAACTAAGCTAGACAAATTAGACATCTCTAACGATAAAGGCGGGTTGGTGGAAATTGCAGCTCACCCTGATGGCGAAAATCCCCACTTGCCCCCATTTCCATGCAAAACAAACAATGTCCTGAACCCAAAGCAGAGCCCTGCTCCGGACCAGGGGTGCAAATCCAGGCACGGAGCTGTGGCAGGAGAGCTCCTGCCCGGTGTCTGCCTGGCTGGGCTGCCCCTGGCAGCCTTTCCCAAGCCTGCATTCCCAGCCCCAGGGCAGCAGGAAGGAGCCCTGCCAGCTGGCTGCCTGCTGAGGCTCCCCAGCAGCCAGGGGCCATTCTGCCTGCAGCACTGCCCACGGCCCTCTCACATTTCCATGGATTCCTCTCACCAGGGATGGCAACCTGGAAGGAGGAGAAGCTTTACCTGCATGTAGCCGCTCTGGATGCAAAGCACGATTGTATTTTTCCAGCCCTGCCATTCTGAAGGGGATTTTGCAGGTCCTCTCTCCTCGTTTACACCGAGTGAGGGTTTCTCCCTGCCTGACAGAGCTCAATTTTGGCTCCAAGCATGGCATTTACACTGCTGGGAATATTATCCAAGAAGGCACGACTGACATGGAACTTCTAACTGACCATGATGTGATTCATTGGGAGGCTCACACTCTTTGAGTTAAAACAGCATCACTAAAAAATTAGAAATCCCTGAAACCCTCAGGCTGTGTGGCAATCAAGTGCCCCAGGAACCCTGAGATGCTGTTGTGGGATGGCCAGGGCTGTTTGCTGCAGATGCATCTGGGCTGGAGCTGCTGCAGCCCCCCACATGCAGCCCAAGCAATGGCTCTCCAGATGCAGCCACTTGTTTTTTGGAAGTGGCTTTGCACAGGGAAAAACAGCCCTTCTGTGGGAGCACGGAGGCAGAAGGAGTGAAGATTGAGGCAGGAAGGAGTGGGGTAAGACAGAAACCAATGAGCGTCACATTTCCTCAAACTAGTCATAGAATCATAGGATTTCCTCAAATTAGTCATAAAATTATAGGGCAGTTTTGGTTAGAAGTTTTGGTCCGTTCCCCCTGCAATAAACAGGGGCACCTTCAAGTAGACCAGATTGCTCAGAGCCCTGTCCAAACTCACCTTGAACACTTCCAGGGACGGAACATCCATCACTTCCCTGGACAACTTGTTCTGGTATTTTACCACACTCATTGTAATTTTTTACCCTAATATCTACACTGAATCAATCCTTTTTTAGTTTCAAATCATCACCCATCCTTGGCAGTGCTCAGATCAGCCCTGGGAGTTCTAATCTGGAGAGGGATGAGTCTGGAGCAGCCCTATGCCAAGAGAGGAGACACAAGTGCCCTTTCAGCCAGAGTGAACTTTATCAGGTTTTTAGTAGGAAAAAGACATTGTCTGTTCACAAGAGCGGCCTTGTGAGGCTGCACATGCTCTCACTGCTTCAGGCAAACAGAAGTGGAAGGACTTTTTCCTATCTTTTGTGTGTGCAACCGCTATTTAATGTAAATGTACTTACCAGAAATTGAATAACTCCCACACCAGTAATTTTATACCCATCCAACGTTTAAATTATGAATGCAATAATCTGCAGCACCACGACTCACGAGGCAAGGCTAGAATTCCCAAGGCAAGAAAAGTCTATTTTTAGACCTTTTCAGCTGAGATTTTTACTAGATGTAGACATTTGCTCCTTTCTGCTGCCTCAGGGGTTAATTTGCGTGCAAAGTTTCAGGGTTTTGTTTTTCTGTTTTTCAAGCGGTCAGACCTGAAACCAGCAAAACAAACAAGCTGCTTTCCCAGGAAGGAGTATGAGAAGAAATCCCCGTGCTCTGTCTGGGTGAGGGATTGCCTAACAGGGTTACTCTGAGGCAGAGAAGTGATGAAATTGGTTGTTCCTCTGAGAACATCCTCTGGCTGGGCTGTAACCTGGCTCGGGAGTGGTGTGTGTCCTCTCCTGTGCTGGAATCATTCCATCTCTAGTCCATGTGGCTGGCAGCTACAGAAGATGCTCCTGACTCATATTTGTAAATGCCTTTTAAAATCTTGGGTTATTTTCTTCACTATGTTTCTTAAGGGGGTTTGTTTGTTTGTCTGTTTGGTTTTTTGTTTGTTTTTTTAAATCTATTTCAGGAACTTGGTGTTTTACTTGTTGCTTTTCTTCTCTGTGTGGTACCAAAGAGAGACCAAAGCAGTGCAAAACTCTCCCTCTGTGTGTGGCAATAGCAGAAAATGAGTGAGAGAGAGAAAAGGACCGGATGCACCCCAATAATCAGAAGCTCCTTTCTGCTGGGCCCCATGAGGGATCTGTGTCATCCAGAGCATGGAGGCAGCTCTGGTTCAGGCTGAGCAGCTCAGGGTTTCATCACTCGTTGTGACACATAAAGGCATTTATCAGCAGGGCTCATAATAACTGGTGGATGAGATGTGGTGCTCCTTCCAGACCAAAACCGTAATGTTCTCCATGCCAAGCTCTGTCTGGAATCACACCTGGTGAGAAATCCCAGCCCTGGCACTCTCCTCCCTTGACGAATCACCCCACTGCCACTTCTTGAGCAGAGCCTGCCAAAATGGGAGCTCTAACACCACCTTGCCTCAAACCCAGCTGAGTGGCTGCTCAGTGGCAAGAGTTAAACACAGTTATTGTGCCTCTGAATATCATCTGTGGACCATGCAGAGAAAAAGATGCTAAATCTCTGTCTCCCAGTGCCCTATGAAAGGCTCTAGCAGAGCAGGTGGACATTAATTTCCTCTCCTCTGCAAAGTAATGCACTGCCTTCCCTGCAGTCATAAGGTTTTGGTTGTGCTTGAGGGAAAAAAAATTTAAAAAAAAAAAAAGAAAATATTGTGGCAAATGGAGATGCAATTCTTCTAAAACATTCCCTTTTTGAGAGGTAACAAAAATTTCGTGAAGATCAAAGAGAAAAGAGGCTCTGCTCAAGAATAACACAAAAATAATATGGGGCAGTTGCTGAGCAACTCTCCAATGCGAAGTATTGCTATTTTCTGGTCCCTTCTTCCATCTGCACAAGAGGGATGGTGTCTAGTACTGGTCAAAGAAAAAGTCTGTGTGATTTCCTGGGTACAATTAGATCCAAGGTCTTTGCAAATAGCTCCTATCAATCAGCCTCGAGCCATTGATCTTACATCTAAAGCACTTATTGAAAAATAAATTATGGTTTTTTTGATCTAATCCACTATTAAGGATTCCTTTCTTCCTTTTTGAGGCTGGGTAAATAAAATTCTTCCATCAGAACTTGCTTAATAATTATGCTGGACACACAGCAGACCAAATCCTGAGGGTGAAGCAAAGCAAGGACTCAGAAGCTAAAGGCTGATTTCTTTTTCTCTAGTCTTCTCTCTTTTTTTTTTTTTTTTTTT